>CM077079.1:212844055-213384848 GCA_039513925.1 Platanthera zijinensis
TTTTTAAAGTATTAATGAAGAAAGAAAACAATTAAAACCCTCCCCCATGCTTGATTTTTCATTGCCCTCAATGAAAGAAAACAAGAAAGAGAAGGAGAATGAGAAAAAAAGAAAAATAAAAAAATGCAGTAAAGTAAATAAAAAACAAGACTTCCCCGTGTTTGTGAGATGAAGGTATGGCCTCCTTTATATAGAATGGAGGAGAGAAGAGAGAATACAAATAAGAGATGTGGGACTAAAAAAATACATGACACAAGCGGACTATACAGACACAAACCGCACAAGCCACACAGTTAGACAGAGGGGCTAACCGCTCGACAACTTCATGAGTGAGAGAGAGAGATCTCCATGTGAGACCGCTAGACCGCCCGGTCTCCAAGTCGCCAGTGACAAACCGCTAGACCACTAGGACCACAAATAGCAACACACAGCAACCAACCAGCTGAAGGGAAACCGCAAGACCGCCCGGTCATCAACCCGCCAAGCGAGACTGCCAGACCGCCCGGTCAACAACCCGCCAAGCCAGACCGCCAGACCGCCCGGTCACCAACTTCAACATGGATTTCGGTCCCCCATGCTTGCTTTTTAACGCACTTAATCATCAGCAGGTTTGAGTTGATCCATCTTGAAATCAGCAATGTTGGAGCGGCAATCACGAACTTGAATTGTTGGGCCACCGGGAGGAAGAGCAAAATAAAAATAAAAGCAGAAAATACTTGGCCAGGCTCCCAAGAGTGTTCTTTATTTAATAAAATAAAAGAGAGTCTGAATAATAATAAAAGTTTCATAATAATTAAGAAGTCCAAAATAAAGTAAAATAAAAGTCCACATGAAGATAAATATTGAAGAGTCCAAAACAAGATCCTCCTTTGCAGGAGACACAGAATCATTAGAAAGATAAAGTTTTAGTCTATGTCCATTTACTTTAAAGTCACCCTTATTTGGGTGGGAGAGTAACACAGTTCCGTAAGAAAAGTTGTGCTTGACTGTAAACGGTCCAGACCATCTAGATTTAAGCTTGCTAGGAAAAAGACGTAAGCGAGAATTGAAAAGAAGAACTTGATCGCCATGTTTAAACGTTTTAGGATGGCGCAAGTTCTTATCGTGATAAAGTTTCGTGTGTTCTTTATAAATTTTATTATTTTCATAAGCGTATGCTCGCCATTCATCAAGTTCATTTAGTTGGTTTTTTCTATGCTCGCCGACCGAGTGTGGATCGAAATTTAAAAATTTTAACGCCCAATACGCACGGTGCTCTACTTCTACCGAGAGATGACATGATTTTTCGTAGACTAATTGGAAAGGAGTACAACCAATAGTGGTCTTGTATGCTGTCCGATAGGCCCAAAGAGCATCGTCTAAATTTAAAGACAATCTTTACGAGAAATAGAAACGGTTTTTTGCAAAGTTCTTTTAAGTTCTCGATTGACTATGTTGACCTGGCCGTTAGTTTGGGGGTCATAAGCGGTGGATAGTTTATGTGTAATGCCATATTTTTTTAAAGCTTTAGCGAGTTGAGCGTTGCAAAAATGACTTCTGCTATCACTAATGATTGCTCGAAGAAAACCAAAACGAGAAAATAATTTCTTAAGAAAAGAAACAACGACGCGAGCATCATTACTTAGTAAAGCTTGGGCCTCCGCCCATCTAGAGACATAATCTACGGCGACTAAAATATATTTATTTCCTAAGCTTGAGGGAAACGGGCCTACAAAGTTGATGCCCAACAAATCAAAAACTTCGCATGCAAGAAAATAATTCTGTTCAATTTCATTTTTATTAGATATGTTTCCGGTCCGTTGGCACCGATCACACACACTCACAAAGATTTGTGCATCTTTAAATATGCTTGGCCAATAAAAGCCAGCACTAAGCACTTTGTGGGCAGTGCAATTCGCTTGAAAATGCCCGCCAGTCGGACCTTCATGAATATGCTTTAAAATATTTTGACCTTCTTCCCGAGAAAAACATCTTATAACCACCTAGTCCACACAAATGCGAAATAGAAAGGGTTCCTCCCAAAAATAATACTTCAACTTAGAAAATAATTTCTTCTTTTGGTGAGGAGAGTACTCTTTTGTAAGGATTCGGGCCACGAGATTATTGGCCAGATCGGCAAACCATGGGGTATAAGAAGAAACGTTTAAAATTCATTCATCCGGAAAAGTGTCATTAATAAAATTTTCATTTAAAATATCGAGTTCAGGATTTTTGAGGCGAGAAAGATAATCAGCCGCTGGGTTTTCCACTCCTTTCTTATCCTGAATCTCCAAGTCGAATTCTTGAAGTAAGAGGATCCAGCGAATAAGGCGTGGCTTGGCGTCCGGTTTAGAAAGAAGGTACTTCAAAGCGGAATGATCCGTGAAAACGATAACCTTAGAGAGAGTAATATACGGTCGGAATTTATCGAACGTGAAAATAACAGCTAAAAGTTCTTTTTCAGTTGTGGTGTAGTTTCTTGAGCCGATGTTAGTGTTTTACTTGCATAGTAGATCAGATGAAAGTTCTTAGCAATTCGTTGTCCTAGAACCGCACCTACTGCAAAATCACTTGCATCACACATTATTTAGAAGAGTAAATCCCAAACTAGGGAAATCATAATTGGCGCATTTATAAGTTTAGATTTGATTAATTCAAATGCAGCAAGACAAGAATCTTCAAAAATAAAAGTATTTTCCTTTTCGAGAAGGTGGGAAAGTGGCTTAGTAATTTTTGAAAAGTCCTTAATGAAATGTCGGTAAAAACCCGCATGCCCTAGGAAACTTCTAATCGCTTTGATATTCGTAGGCGTCGGTAGCTTTTCAATTACTTCAATTTTTTCCTTGTCCACTTCAATTCCCGTAGCGAAAATCTTATGGCCAAGGACTAAGCCTCCACGCACCATAAAGTGGCACTTTTCCCAATTTAAAACTAAATTTGTTTCTTCGCAGCGTTGTAAAACTTATTCCAAATTTTTTAAACATAGATCAAAAGAGTCTCCAAAAACGGAAAAATCATCCATAAATACTTCCATAATATTTTCGACGTATTTATCGAAAATAGCGAGCATACACTGTTGAAAGGTAGCATGTGCGTTACATAACCCGAAAGGCATCCTACGATAGGCAAAAGTTCCGATGGGGCAAGTGAATGTTGTCTTCTCTTGGTCCTCGGGTGCAATAGGGATTTGGAAATACCCAGAAAGACCGTCGAGAAAGCAATAAAACTATGCCCAGATAAGCGTTCTAAAATTTGATCGATAAAGGGAAGGGGGGAAGTGATCTTTACGAGTGGCATCGTATAGCTTACGGTAATCGATGCACATCCACCATCCCATTACCGTCCTAGTTGGAATTAAATCATTGTTTTCATTCGTCACTACCGTGATCCCACCCTTCTTAGGTACAACCAGGACCGGACTTACCCACTTACTATCGGAAATAGGATAAATTATCCCCGCATCTAATAATTTTAGCACCTCTCCCTTCATAACCTCCTTCATATTCAGATTAAGACAACGTTGATGTTGGACTACGCCATTAGAATTATTTTCAAAAAATATTTTATACGTACAAAAAGAAGGGCTTATGCCAAAAATATCAGAAATTTGTCACGCTATAGCTCGGCGATGCTTTTGTAGTACTTCCATCAATTGATCGTTTTCATATTGAGAGAGATAGGCTGAGATTATAACGGGCAATTTAGAATTGATTTCATGAAAGGCATATTTAAGATGTTCAGGGAGTGGTTTTAATTCAAGGTGGCGTGCTTCATCGTAAGAATTTTTCAGATATTTTTCTTTTTCAAAAATAAGATTTCATAATTTTTTCTACTAAAAAAAGATTCATTTTCAAAATTTGCTTGCAAGGACATAACCGTGTTTTCAAAAACATTTAAGGAAATTTCAAAAAAAGAAGAATTTTTTTTGAAGAAACGTTTGCAAGAGAAAGAGAGGAATCTTTATTTAACACATCCAGAAAAAAACAAGAATCATCATTTTTAAAGAGTTTTTCATTGATTGATTGATAGAAAATGTGACCTCATCATCTCCTACACGTAGAAAAAGTTTTCCTTTACTTACATCAATGATCGCTCGAGAGGTGGCTAGGAAGGGACGACCAAGTATAAGAGGGACCTCGACGTCCTCTTAAATATCAAGAATGATAAAATCCACCGGGAAGATGAATTTGTCGACCTTCACTAGCATGTCCTCTACGATACCTAATGGATATTTAATTGACCTATCAGCTAAATGAATACTTATTTGTGTATGGCTGAGAGTACCCAATCCTAGCTTCTTGAATAAAGAAAAAGGCATTAAGTTGATGCTCACACATAAGTCCGCTAACGCATGCTTTACAAAAAGATCACCAAAAATGCAAGGAATAGAAAAGCTACCCTGATCATTTATTTTTTTAGGAAGATTAGAGTTTTTAATGACCGCTAAGCACTCTTCTTTTAACATTACGTGAGAATGGTTTTTCAAATTTTTTTTCTTCGTTAACAAATCCTTGAGATATTTTGCATATTTTGGCATTTGGCTAATGGCTTCATGAAATGGCAAATTTATATGAATTTGTTTAAACATTTCAAGAAAGCGCTGATATTGATCATCTAATTTTTCCTTCCTAAGCCTAGCGGGATAAAGTGGTGGCGGAATTTCTTTTATAATGGTTGGGGCATCATTTTGAAAATTATCATTGCCATTTTCAAAAGCAGATTTATCTTTGTCAAAAAGAGATTTTTCTTTTTCTAAAACAAAATTTTCATCATTTGTTTCTGTAACAATAATTTTTTCAGCAGTAGGAGAGGCAATCACCTCTGGCACTTCCCTTGTGGTGGGCTCGTGAATAACTTTACCACTCCGAAGAGAGATCGCATTCGCGTGCTCCCTTTGGTTGGGTTTAGTATTTGAAGGAAGAGAGCCAGGTGGCCTCTCAGAGATAACCTTAGCGAGTTGGCCGACCGTATTTTCTATATTTTTCATTGACCCTATTAGATTTCTAATGGTAGCATCGTTCGAGCTTATATATCTAGAAAGTATTTCCTCTAAAGATGGAGGCATTTGAAAATTTTTGTTTTGAGGTGGTGGTGGTGTAAAATTGTATGGTGGACGTACGACAATAGCATTACTACTCCGAGAAAAATTAGGATGCTTTTTCCATCCAGGGTGATAAGAATTCGTAGCAGCATTAAAACCAGGTGGAGCAGAAAAATTAGAAAAATTTACAGAATTGTTTTGAGCAGGCCTGGGTATGTTCAACAGATAATCCACCTGCTCAGCAGCATCAACATTCTCAATGTCATGTACCTGAGGGGCGGAGGCAGCAGTCATCTCCGAAATCTTCTTGTTTACTATCTCCACTTGCAGCGCCCGTTGGGATATAGAGTCCACTTCATAGAGACCTGCAGGTTTATTTGGGCGAGTCCTAGGAGATTTCCAATGATAGGTGTTCATCGCAATGTCCTCTATAATCTCAAGAGCGGCTTCCGAAGTTTTTGCGGTCCAAAGAACAAGAGAAAGCGGCATCTATCATTTGCTTAGTCTCTTGATTTAGCCCATTATAAAATGTCTGAACCTGTAACCATACAGGCAGAGCATGATGAGGGCATCATGTCAAAAGTTCTTCGAACCTCTCCCAAGTGTAATAGAGGGTCTCAGAAGCAATTTGAGACTAAGAAGTTATATCATTTCTTAATTTAGCAGTTTTTGCGGGAGGGAAATATCTAGCAAGAAATTTATCAACTAAAATGTTCCAAGTAGTGATTGATCCTCTTGGAAGAGAACTCAACCACAGTTTGGCTTTGGTTCTTAAGGAGAAGGGGAAGAGTCTTAGCCTAATAGCATCGTCTGAGACACCAATTATTTTGATGGTGTCACAGATCTCGAGAAAACTAGCAATATGTAAGTTCAGATCTTCATCTTGTAATCCGTTGAACTGTACATATTGCTGTACCATATGTATTATGATGGGCTTAAGCTCAAAATTATTGTTCGCTATCGCAGGTCGAACAATACTGGTTTTTGTCCCCTCAAGGTTGAGTCGAGCATAATCGGACATGGTCATTTGCTGAGCCATTCTTGGTTTGGGATCTCCCATTTCAGAATTAAAATTACAATCACTTTAGGAATCCTCAACCGCTGTTTGAGAAGTGGAAGCCCCAAATCGCAAGTTTCTTCGAAAGGAGCGCTCGATTTCTGGGTCCAAATCAACAAGTAGCGATGGATTCTTGCGGGTCATGCACTAAAAAAACAAAGAGAATGGTGGAAAGGAAAAGAAAGGAAATAGAACTTGAAGAAGAAAAAGATAAAGATAAAATTTTTTTGGTTTTTTTTTGCAGAAGTAATAGCGAAAGCATTTTCCTAATATTGATGAAAAAAGTCCCCGACAACGGTGCCAAAAACTTGGTGTGAAGATTGCTAACAACCCGAAAAGGCAAGTGTACCTATCGAATTGTAGTACCAAGGTCGTATTTAAACTCGGGGCTATCAAGTACTGTTACTCATGCTTCTACTATTATCCTACTGAAAGATTGTTGTGTTTTTGAGAATTTTTAAATTAAAACTAAAGATAATTTTTGAAATGAAAACTTATGATAAAAAACTTGCATTCGATCAATGATTCACCATGAAATTAGACGAGAGGTATATAAAAAAAATAGATTTAAATTTGCAAACTAAACTCGACCGTGACAGATCCGATATTAGGAAGTAATCTCGCTAGAGCATTAAATCCCCTAACTTATAGAGGTTTTGACTGAAATCTCTTTACAAGTGAAAATGGCCTAAAGTCGCATTACCGAAGTTACTCACACTATTGGATTTGACTCCAATCCGGAGGATTTACGTCATTCTATCTCTAGGGTTGCGTTCATCACCTTCCTTCTTTGAGTGATCTTTCAAATCTACGAGTCTCTAGACTTCTAAGAAATGAGATCAAATGCCTACAACCGTATACCGAAAATATGGAGTCAACACGAAATAAATCAAAGTAGGATCGATAATAATTTAGACAAAAATAAAACTAAGAAATAAAAAGAATCCTCATCTCACTTCATGGATCCTCATGATTGAATGCTAAGAGAAATTAGCTATGGATAATTGAAAGGGAAACCACAATAAGATGAAGAAAATTTATATTCATTGATTAATTAATCTGGAGTGCACAATAATAAAAATAAGACAAGATTATTCTACTAAACAAAAGGAAATTACAACAAGAAAAGTACTGTAACAATAATAAGAAAAGTACTTGCACTCTCTTGCTCTCTCTCTCCCCCATCCAACCTTCCAAAGCATGAGACATGGGTTCCTTTTATAATTGAGGAGAAGGATCTAGAATGAAGGGAATATGAAGGGAGCAATGTTGTGAAGCCGGCCATGTAAGGGGGAGATGCATGTATGGCATTTATGAGGGGAAAGAGAATAGGCTAAATGCAATGTATTTTATTTAAGTGGAATAAAATAGAAAATATAAAATAGAGAGGGGGGAATGAATTAGTTTAAATGATATTGAGAGAGGGGATGAATGTTGAATAACGAGGGAAAAAGAGGAGGGACGAACATGAGAGGGTGGCAAGGTGCATGCATGTGAAAGTTATTGAAGAGGAGAGAGAAGACATGAGGTGGCCGGCCATGCATAGATAAGTGGGCTATTTTTTAGTGGTCTTTGATGAGATCTCGGGTTTGCTAGGAGAGCTGCTCGGGTAGCATGTAGGCTACACCATGTAGGGCCCGGGTTGGCTTTATTTGGGCTGCATGTGGGGCTCGGGTTACTCCAAGTTCTCAGGTTCAAGTGGGCTGCATGTGATAGGCCCGGCTGCTCCAAGTAGGCTGCACCATGACTTGAGGGCTCGGGGTTGTCTTCATAGATGAGGGCTCGGGTAGTATATGATGGGCTGCACTTAAAAGGGTGAGTTGGCCTTGAGCATTGAACTTGAACCTACAAATTAAGCAAAACAAAACTAAATAACATTAGTCATTTTTTTTTATAACATAACAAAGATAAACATAAAGCTTAGAACATAAAATAGTAAAAGTGAAAATACATAAAACATATAAAAAAACTATGAGTTTTTATATCATAACATAACAAAACATTAAAATAAAATAACAACATAACAAGCATATAAATACATTAAACTATAATAAAACCTAAGAATTATGAATACTAAACTACCCCAAAAGGGATGACTAAAACTAGTCATCAAGTGCTCGCAGGTGAGTTGGGCGCTCATGACTTTAATGACTGCGGGCGCTCCAGGTCCAACTGAAATATGTGTCCTAACTCAGTATTCTATAAAAGGGAACAAACTCGTCTTCGCAGCAAGCAAAGCCCAGAAAAAAGAAGATAGAAATTTTTCGTAAATGTTTATAAATAACTTTAATTCTTTGATATCTGTTATAGTGTCAAGACTCGCCTTGGCGAGGTTACAAAAGGGGGAGGGGGAAGAAAAATAAATTACAAATCAAGCTTAGCTCTTGCCCTCCTCCCCTGACATGCGGCCCTCCTCTCCCCCGCATCCCTGTCCCTTGTCCATATCCCCGAATAGCGAGGCGAAGCTGTCCTCCTTCTCGCCAAACGGGATTAGCGGGTACAGGCCCGACATAAGGTCCCGAACCACAACCTCTTCGCAGCTTTCTACAAGTATCCCAATACCCCTCATCGCATCCAGGAGGCACTCGGTAGACTTGATCGAGTTGAATCGAAGCCGCTCCACGACCTCCTTCTCACCAATGAGCAATGACCTATGATAAGGGTAGGGGGATACGCCGCCACCCTCTTGAAGAAGGAGTCCCACCTGCCAGAAGAGCTCGCCGTGAAGCTCCCAGTTCTGCACCTTTAGCCGCCCCACCTCGGCCTCCAGCTGGGTGGCGCGATCCTCCTATGTAGCGACACGCATCTCTCGCTTGTCCGAGCCAGCTTCCTTCTTAGCAAGGTGGGCCTACAGTCGGACTACCTCCTCATCCAATCTGGTGGCACAATTCTGCAACTTGCTCGTGGCCTCGGCATCATGTAAATTGAAGACTGAGTGCTACTGCAAAAGTATCAAGTAAAAATTACAAGAGGTGGCCGACACATACCAACCCTCCTACAGCTCTCGCGAGTAGGTATTCTGCAATGCCGCACCGCCTCTCTACTTCGGCGGCCTTATCCTTCGCGACGTCACGCTCCTGCTCGTCCATCAATAGGAGCCGGCTGAGGTTGAAGCCGCGACGCACCATCATATGGTGCAACTCGAAGGACCGCAGGTGGGCCCGCAGACCCTCGTGACCCAGTTGGCAAGGGTTCATGTTCTTGAAGGCCTCGGCGCCGTCACGACCATAAAGGTCGTAGCCGAGTGCATAGGCATGGACAGAGGGAGGCTGGAGAGCACGCAATGAAGGGTGGCAAGTGGAAATAGAGACCAGGTGGGCCAACTCATCCAACCTAATAATCGGCTCGCCAGCCGAGTCCTTGCGCTTCTCCCCCTTGCTGAAAAGAGGGCGATCCTTGGGCAGGCCCAACTCGCGGGGCATAGATCCCTCAGCAACCTCAGGGGCGGAAGGCTCGCTCCCCCCTCTATCCTTCCCCGATATCTCTTTTAGCGGGCTCCCCGATGAGGCGTCGGGAGAGGACCCAGATAGGTCCATGTATTTGGGGGACTGCCTCTCCCCCCTAGAGACAACCATGGCCTTCTTCTTCCTCTTTTGATCTCGGGGTCGGAGAGATGAGTACTGCCCCCCAGTGATCAACCGCCTCTTACTAGAGGAAGCCCGAGGCGTCATCGGGTCATCTCGGCATGCTAGCGCGGCCGCCCAAGTCAGTTGTAGCGGATCAGAGTAGACCCCCGAGTCCACAAAGGGCAGATTCTCGGGGATTAGCCGCTCCCCTGTCAGAAAAACTTGGATAGATTCTTAATTTGATTCCTGCCGAGCTTAACAAAAGAAGAAAGAAGCTGAGGCATACATTCACCAGGGGAAACAGGAAGGAGAGAGTCCAGGCCGCGATGGAGCTAAGCGACCACGAAGTCCTTTTGCAGGAAGAATTTGTGGAGCTCGGCGTCATTGCAGGACACCGAGGGTGGGTGGTATACCTCCTCGGCCTTCTGCTAATACGAGAAGGGGATGTTACCGAGATCGCCCTTGAAGAAGACGATCTTGGTCATCTAGTTGTGGTGCTTGCTCACGAACTCACAAACTTTTATGAAGGTGCCGTCGAGGAAGGAGACTCCATCGGGGGTGGCCTTGTAAAAGAACAACTTTTGGAAGACCGTTAAGTTGAACTCTATTCGGTCACGGCAGAGGTAACAGGAGAATGCGACCATCATTGCGACGACATTCGAGTTTAGCTGGGCGGGCACCGCGCATAATACTCTAGCATCTGGAGGATCTCTTACCAGAGAGGTAGGCGCAACCCCATATTGAAATGCGAGATGGGGAAGGCGAGCTCGTCTGGGAAGAAGGAGTTGATGTCTTCATGCTCAGCAGGGAGGCAAACCGTGAAGCCGAAGGGGACGAAGTCAGCCACACATTCCGCGGGCTCCTCCGCGGTGGTGTTCCCCTCAAAGAAGCAGTGCTCAGTGAAGTGCTGAGCACACTTCGCTCGCCCATCGGAGTCAGGGTTCCCCTTCCCATGTCTGCCGAGAGTGAGAACGCGAGCACTAGAAGTAGCGTAAGCAAAGGGAGGAAGTACGAAGGAAATAAAGGCGTGACAGGTGGTTGGTGGGAAGGCCTATTTATAGAAGGGGTAATTTGGGGCAAAACTGGCTGGCCTTCCTAGCTCGCCCACCCCAACTTGCCACCACTAGCTCGCTAGTCGCCGCGAGCTAACCCTGCACTATGGCGAGACAGGACTGATGGGACGCAGATTACTATGCTTTAACGTATTAACAGTAGTGATAATGAAAAATTGTTATCCAAGTTATTACAGATTAAAACAGATCGTAGAGAAAATTAAAAAACCCCGGCTCATGCGGACCAGTGGAGAACACGGGAGAGTACCGGTAGGCCCATCAGGGGGGCTGTCTCTAGCTACCCCGGTCTCGCGACCCTATCACCCCGGGTCGCAGAGCGCGGAGCTCACAGAGTCGTCCCAAGTTCCGGTGGACGGTCTAAAGACTCTCGTCAATCTCATCCAGGAGCATTGAAGAAGACGCCTCCTCAAAGGCCGAGTTGACTCCTGCCCCGTCCGCGAGCCGCTCACACTCCCTCTATTGCTTGAGGTTGTCCTTCCGCACCTCGTGAAGCTTGCGCACCAGCTTCTTGAGGACAAGTTGTTCTCGCCTCGACCATTTAGGGCCCTCTACCTCGAAATCCAGGAAGGCATCTAGAGTATTAGGAGAAGAGAAAGGCGAGTACCGAGTCTGGCCTGCAGACTCGTCGGTCTCAAAATCTATGGTGAGGTCTGCAGGAACAATAACAGGGTTAAGCAAAGGGGACGAGTACCACCAAAGCTGAACAGGATTAGGGGAAGTTAAAAACCTACCGTGCACACCCCGCTCCTCCAGGCTGGCGCTAGGAGGGGGACTGCATAGAACCTTGCCACGGCCATGCCGGGGAGCCTCCAGAGAGAGGCAGGTAAATTCGGGGGTAGGGATGACCTCGGTACCTCCCCCCAGAGATGGAGAAGCGAGAGCCCGCTGAGGAGAAAGGCGAGTCTTCGACCTCAGCTTGTGCGAGTCCAACCACGTGGTCCCGAAGCTGGGGAGCGAGGCCCGTAGACGCGTATCAGACACCTGGTTCTACGGGCTGTCAGAAGGGTTCTTGGCCCGCGGTACGAATATCTCGCCGTTGTGACCTCAGCTTGTCTGGTCGGCGGAAAGGACGATGACATCCTTATCCTGGGGTTTTGGAGTGGGCTGACTGGAGGAACCGGCCCCATTGTTCAGGGTTGTCTTGAATTCATTATAGATGGGTTTGGCTTCTTTTAGAAGGGGCTTCACCTTTTTGGCCGAACTTAATTCGGCAAGGTCGCGAGGCGGGGCGCTGAGGTCGGTTAGGCCAGCAATGCGAGCTGCAGTCTCCGCCCGGGATCGTGCCACTCACTCTAGGACCTCCTTGGGAAGCGGAATCTTGACGAGGCTAAAAGTAAAGGGAAGGGCAAAGGTCAGCAAAGTATGCATGTGCAATTATATATAGCCGCTGGTGGACCCCACCATAAGATTCCCTCAGAGCCTGCCCCACTCACCGAATCCTGTGGGGTGGGATTGTTCTTTCCGAGCTTGTCCCAACCTCGCAAAGAGCGGGGATTTTGTACAACCCCGTATTCGGCGAGTGAGGTCAGCCAAGCCCAACTCAAGCCCTGGGAAAATTGGGTCCTTGGCAGCGAGTTCATCCGACACCCCCAGCCCGAGCGACGAGTTCACTCGACGCCCCTTCCCTGGTATCGCGAGCCCAGCTCGCACTCTCATCCCCGCAAACTTTGCCCGACTTGCCGCCCAATCAAGCTCGCCTAAGCGACCAGAGGGCCGAGTTCGTCGAGCCCTGTTCGACGAACTCTATGCCATTCGTTGAGGCCGCGGCAGGCGAGTAGAGCTGGTCGGGTCTGAGGTCGCCGAGGTGCCGAGCTGATGCAGCGAGTGCCAGATCCATCAGGCACTCGCCTCCCTTGCTGAGTAGAGGCAGTGGGGGCTATTCGCCCTGTGTTGTGTGGGGTATTTTTGATAATTTTGCCCATGCGGGCCTACACATAACCTGTTAGAATAGCGGAGTCTCGTTATTGGCAAACCCAAGTGGCCTGCATATAGCTATTCCAAACAATGGAAGTTAGCTATTTGCAGGACGTTTTCAGAATCCTATAAATAGGACCCAAGGGGTACCTCAGAAAGGCATGCTAACTTGTGCCCTATCTTCTAGCGCTTTCTGAGGTACCTTAGCTTCAGCACTTGGCTAAGGAGGGGAAGCGCTTTAAGATCTTCCGGGTGTGTGGAGGGACCTCCGTGCTGGAGCCTTAGGTCTGTCCCTAGTCCTTCTTCCTTGGTTTTTCGGGTTCGCGGAAGAGAAGTATGTGTGCGATCACCCCTTCCCCAAAGGTGAACTCCTCGAGACCGAATTCTCTGTTTTAACAGGTAGATCTGTGTTTTGACCATCCGATTTTTCTTCGGTTTTGATCATATGGCCCAGGACACTCCGTTTAAGGGGCATAAGTAGGGATGAAACACTCTTTCCCCTCATTTCTTCTCATTTGAGAGTTGAAGTTAGAGTTTTGAGGAGAGATGGTTTGGAGGAAGAGAAATAGCATCTTCCGCCATTAACGAAGCTTTGGGGCTCCGATCGTCGATCCAAGGCAAGATACGTGGAGAGGACTTGAAGGCGCACACGTTCATCCGTGAAAATCGAGTTTTCCATGGCTAGGAAGAGGAGTCATAAGGTAACGACACTTCTCCTTTCGGTCTTTAGGATGCGTGCATGGCATCCATTTTTAATCTTGCTTTCTTTCAAGCATTTAGGCACCAGATCTCTCAAATGAGAGGGGTTCGGATTTCCATAGTTCAATAGGAGCCACCGGGTCGATTTTATTCGTCCTCGGCATGATGTTGCATTAGAAATCTGCTCTGCTAGTGTATTAGGCATTGTGGGTTAAGCCGTAGTCACGACCGTTAGTCTTACTCGATGATGTTGCATAACGAGCCTTAAGGATTCTGCTAGAAATACGTTTGCGGCAAGAAGCCGTTTGTGATGTTTGTCCACCCTTTATTTCATGCAAAAACAAATGGTTGATTAGGGTGGGAAAGGATATTTATTGTGATGTGCTAAGGTGCGGCTTTGTCTCTGTGGTCTGCTGGCTAGCCTGTGATGTGTGAGTCATGTGTGGAGAGTGCCCCGGCGAGACAAGTCCCCTTCTGTGAAACTGACGAGAATGTCAAGCTTTGGACAACCCCGAGTGATGAAGCCCATGAGCGGGTGGGGTCAAGCAAGGATTCTTTGCATTAGTTTGATGTTTGTGTGATGGAATCCTAACATGAGAAGTCAGATCTTGCAGGTAAGCCCGAGTTTTGAGACCCACGAGCGGGTGGGGCCTTGGCAAGAGTTCCGCATGGTGGCTTGCATTCCATTATGGGAAATTGAAAGTACCCGCATGTTTGCGGCTTCAATGCCGATGGGGAAATTGGATGTACCCATTTGATTATGTGCGATGATGTGTTAGATTCATGCACTATAGGGTATCTTAGGTGAAACCTAAGATTGCATATAATCTGCATTGTAGGCCCCTTTATTTTACATGCTCAACATATAAACTTGTTTGTTGTATGAGAAATCCAAACATGTTTTATTGCTTTCTATGTTCATGTATATTTGCATACGAAGTGATGACCTGCAGGGTGATGGAGTTCCCCGGGGTCCGCTAGGGACGGTCAGGAGGAGATGTTTTTGTTTCACAGTTGTGGTCAGCCTTTGATGACCCACGTTACAAAAAATTTTTACATGGCAAGGATCGCAAGCAAGATAAGCTCGCCGGCCAAAAAGGCCTAAGCCTAATGAAGTGAACTCTTTGTTTAGCGGCTTATGTTTTGCTAAATGCTTTGCTCCATGAACTGTAATTCGGCTTGCATGCCGAGGTATCTTAGGAGTGTTAAAGCACGTTACTATGTTTATTGTTGTTTCAGTTTTTGGACTCTTGTATGTTGTAAGGCCTTAAGGCCGTTTTAGTACTCCTGTGATAGTGGATAACTTCTAGTGTTTGTGGTTTTCCGCTATTTGTGTTCTGAGTTTTGAGATACGTAGTCCTTTTATATCATATTTTAATGCTAAAGTTGTGGCGTCTATATGTTGTGGGGCCCCGGCCGGACCCATATTATATTGTCATTATAGGGGAGGTGTTACACAAAAGGAGGACTACACTTGTCATATAAGGAAGATCGTTACCCTCGTAATCTGTTTTGGAGCCATGACGAAGCTTTTTATCCCGTTAGAAAGGAGCACCTCACTTTCCTCTTCACGGATCAAGCCACAGATTTGGATTCCGTCTACTAGATCTCCTTTACAGAGATTTTCAAGCTCATCCTTAGTCTCAGCCTTCTTCCTTAGATCTTTTCACTTAACATGATAATGAAAGGAGGAGAGAGAGAAAGAAGAAGAGAAATGACTTCTCTTTTACCCCTCCTCTGCTTATGTGGTCTCGGGATTAAACCCATCCATGTGATCATTTCATAAAAAGGAAGCAAAGGCCACGGTTTCTGCTGAATAGTTAAACAAAATAATATCGCCGCACGATATTGGCTATCTCCTAGCGATAGCGATCATAACCGCCTTGACCATAGTCAACCACTGCTCTTCGGCCGCCGACATGGCATCTGACACATGTCTAGCATACATGGCATTATCTCCAAGTGATATCCACTATCCCCACTCTGATAGCTTACTCGATAATTCGTTGAAAGCATCAAGAGCGTTCAGTGCGTTGAGTATACTCAACGCTTTGCTGAAAGTGTCGAGTGCATTGAGTGGTGTCGCTGCATGATACTCATTGTTATCGCCCGATAGATGATTCAATGCTTCATAGGCATTGAGTGCGTTGAGTGCGTTTACTTTACTCCATGCTTCGTTGAGTGCTATAACTATTGCCAGTGATACCCACTGTCGCCTGACGATATCAAATTTTAAGTTTGGTTTTCTCATTTTTGGGCTTTTGTAGGGGGCATCTCCACCTAGTTGTGGGCAATAGCGCCGGATATGGCCCGGCTGATTGCACTGGAAGCAAACTCACTCGTGCTACTCCCTAGGATGTAGGTATAGTTATTTCGGTGGAGGTAGTGCTGGCTGCGGGGTCGGATGCTCCATTCTAAAATTCTGACGGAAGCAACCTCTGCCTCTATTGTTTCTTCTTCCTCTGTTGTCCTGCCTCCTTATATAACTGGGGCCTTCTTTAATTACTCCATCAGCGAGTCTCTTACAGCAAGCTTAGACTCCCAAACTATCCACTTCCAGCTTTTTCACCATATCGATTATCTCTGCCAAGCTCGAGTCCACTATAAACAAAAGGGCTTGCCTTAGGGGAACTTACAAGCCTTGGTAAAACCACTTTGCATAACTACGGTCATCCAACTCATCAGCGTCAGCGAACCGAGCGAGGTGCTAAAACTCCCTTTGATATTCCATCACGGACTTAGATCCTTGCTTCAACTACAGGAATCTTTCTTCAAGCTCATCTCGAACATTTGAGGGAATGAAATGCTCCAAGAAAGCTTCAAAAAACTCATTCTAACTAATCTTCATGTACACTCAGCCTTGTAAAGTGGAAACCAAGAGAGATTCCACCACCTCTTCGCATGCATTTCCAAGACTGACACTGCTAAGGTCATCGCCATAATTGATGGACATCTGATTCTAGCCTTTAACTCCTGTACAGTGTCGAGCTATTCTTCAGTATGGACAACCTACTCCGTCCCAAGATAAGCAGGAAGGGAGAGGGCTCGAAAGGTGCTCAACCAATTGGAGCTCGGGGCTTGTTCCTGCACATGGGCCTATTGAGACCTGAAGGAATATAGGATTGCCGTAAGTGTCTGTCTGAACTAAGACTGTTGGAACTGGGTAGGGATGGAAAGGGCGGGAGCGCCCACTTCTAGCTCTACACACACCAAAATCTACATATAAAGGTACAAATATAAGGTAAGGTTAGTTAAACGTAGGGTAATGACTAGACATACTCAGTGTGAATTACAAATGGGCATGTTGGGTCCAATGATTCCAATGTCCCAGATTTGTAAGAAGTCAAACAAGTCATCAGAATACACATAGTTGTATTTGATGTATGTTCATGTTCATGTATGCATGTTGCTCTTTATCACATTGATTGGACATGTGGCTCAAGTGAAAATGACAAGTGGACACAAAGGAGCTGGCAGGTTGCTCTTTATCACATTGAATGGATAAGTGGCTCAAGTGACAATGATAGGTGGACACAAAGGATCTAGCTGGAAAGGCAGGAATTTACCTAAATCAACAGGCTTTGAGTGAAGCTAGCTCACTCAACGCTATATGTCAAGACGAGCAGTTGAGAAAGGAAAAATTATGGTTAAGTATAGAGGCGTTGAGTGAGGACAGCTCACTCAATGCCAAATAAGTCAAATCGTCGAGTAAAGACCAATCAGTCAAAGCTTTTGCATTGAGAGTGAAGAAAAATGTCTCAAGTCTAGAAGCCTTGAGTGAAGTCAACGCACTCAATGCCAAGACCTAAAAGCGCTGAGTCATGCTGCAGTCAATGACTAGGAAGATTGAGGACAAAAATCGACCAAGTCCAAAATTGTTGTGTGAAGCCAGTTCACTCAATGCCTGATGAGTCCTATTTACATACTTATTTTTGGACTCATCTGAGCTAGTTTTCTCGTTGATGCACTACACTTTAGAGCCATAATTGTTCATATTTGTTATATTTCCCATTCCATGTTAAGGTGCACTTTTGACCCGTTTTCTGTGTCATTTCTTAGTTATTATTCTTTTGCCCTACATGGTGTTTTTCTGTGTATGGAGAATTTGGTATGCCCATTTTAGTGGCTCATCTATTTTCTCTATAGGTACAAAGGTCGTGTGCGTGTCCACGGATTGTTTTTCAATGTTTTCTCCCAAAGGGCTACTCTCGTGTATTATTACACGTCCACAGTCAGTGGAATCCTTAGCGCACGTCCGCTGGTCGTTCGTGGCCTAATCGTCGTACCCAAAATAGTACAGGAACACTGTGCACGATCAATGGATCTATAGTGCACGACCACTGTTCGTGAGCCACTAATTGTGCGCACTATTCTCCACTTTTCCAAGTTATGTCTGAGGAATTCGCACGAGCATTGGACATAGTGCGCACAACCAATGGTCGTGTGCCACTGCTCGTGCGCATTTATTCCTTTTTTTTCTAGAGTTCTGTCTGGGGCAATCGCACGACCATTGGACATAGTGCACATGACCACCAATCATGCGCCACAACTCGTGCGCATTATACCAGTTTTGCTTTGAGTTCTCCCATGCCAATATGCAGGATCACTGGACAAAGTGCGCACGACGACTGGTCGTGCACCACTGATCGTGTATATTGTTATTTCTGCTATCTATAAATTTGCAGGTTCTGCCCTAATTCCATACACGGGACTTTTCCTCCGCCGTTTTTCGTCTCCGAGGAGGGTTCCACCGATCTCCTTCATCCTCCACCGTAGGGAGGGGTTCCAGGAAAGCTTTCAATGCCGAATTCAAGTCGGAGCTTCCTCTCATCCTCCTCCTTCATCCTTGAGCTTAAAGAAGGGTTTGACCTAGCTTTCACCATCAAGCTTTGAGAAGTTTGTGTCATCCTCCACCAGATCGTGACACGAAGAAGACGGGTCCATTGGGAGTTAGTGACAGCCTCCTTTACCCCGGACGCAGTTGAGGACCGAGCTTGGATGCGGACTGACAACCCGGTGATTACTTCTGTGAATCCTCAGAAAGACTTTGGATCAGGTCGATTTCTCACTTTCTTCATCTCTTGTTGTTGATAGTGTAGTTTCATCTCTTTGTATTTGTTTAAGTGTGCTTAATTTGATATTCGTTTGTGTACAATCCTGTCTATTTGATTTTATATTGACTTTATTCGCTTGAGGTGCGCCATTATCCATCCTCAACCACATAGTGTCGCACTAGCAATTGCTAGTGGTATGCATAGAGAATAGGTGCTCACGATCCTCATTTTGCCGTTCTCACCACCTCATCCGCAAGCCTACTCGCCCATCCGCCTAGCGATTCGGTGCATGGCGGCCCGTGTAGTTTTCCATCTGCCTGGGGAAGCATTGCATAGCGGCATTACGTAGGAGTAGTTTATTAGTGTTTTACTTTCTTTTTCCGCAACAATCAAAACCCCCTTCATAAACACCGACCTAAGGACTTCAATCTCAAGTCCTCCTCAAAATTAACTCCACCTTACTGTGTTTCTAGAGAGATCGATACTATGGAAAATTCGCCCATTTTATATTACTTGTGCGGCCGGTACACTTATCATAGACCGTACCAAGTTTTTGGCGCCATTGCCGGGGAACACAATCGTGAGAGTTTTTGGAGAGGGAGATAGGAGATAGAATCCCTTTTCCATTTGTTCATATCATGTTTCTTCTTTGCTTTAGTTTTTAGAATTAGTTACTTATTTTTCTTTCTTTGTTCCTTTTTTGTTTTCGTCTTAGCTAGCGGATCCATGTTACTTTTTATTTTATTTTCAGTTGTGTAGCACCCTTGATGCAAATATTTTTTTTCGCAATGTATTCTGTAGTTGAGTGTCGTCTCTATGACACTTTGCGCCGATACATAAATGCCTTGGCTGTTTTAAATGCCGAGCATTGTATTAGGTGTTTGCTATATCAAGGTATAGGCCATATATTGATGGATTGCCCTCGTTTGTGCGAGCCTTCTCACTCTGAGGGCATATGTGCAGAAACTCCCTGTTTACGGAGGACTACTGTGGACAGGCCTACCAGGCTGTTGCATGGCCCATACACTGACATCATACATCTTTCTCGTTCTTCACCCGTTGAGATTACTGAAGAATCTCTCACCGTATACAGATCTTTCATGGGTCCCTTGCTCACTTTTTACGAGCTTCCCTAGAGTGATGACGATCACTCTGGTGTTAGCCATCAAAAATAGGATCAGGAACTCATGGGCACTCATGTATGGGATGATAAGATTGTTCGTATTAATGGGGAGGTGTTTTCGGACAATTTTGCGATGGGGCCTACTCATTCAATGCCTAGTTTCGAGAGCAGTTTCCCCCCTCCGTAATTTTTGCCTGTTTGTGCTACTCAATTTTTGTGTAAGTCGGCTGATGATGCCGTATTTTTGGATGATTCAGTGCCTGCGGTTGCGCCAAAGTGGGATGAGGAATCAATAATCTCCGACGGAGAATGTGGATCTTTGGAACGCTATGACGCTCCCCGGTGGGATGAGGAATATCCCCTTTCTAATACAGAGATTTGCACCTCCTTGTTGGATAAGGCGGTCCCTCTTACCACCGCGGACCTCGAGTTCTTGGCTTCCCCACGATACGACTCATATGATACCGATGATGATTTGTGCTCGGATCCTGCTGAGAGTGATACCGGGACCACTCTCCAATATTCTGCTTGTATTAGTTCTTCCTCTCATTTATTACTTGACCCCCCTTCATTATCTGAGCCTGTGCTGGCCGAGTCTCCACAGGTGCATTGGGATGATGCTGAGCCTTGTGCTTATGCCGACGGTGAGTGCATCTGCCGGTGCGTGAAGGTTTTTACCTCCTTCGCAGTGGAAGTCTCTGTCGTCGTCATCGCCTCCTGCGGACCTGCGATGGATGACGCCTTGTTGGGCAAGGATATATTTTATGGTGAGATGAGTGAGGACAAGTGCTCCTCCTCTTCTTACTTACTATTTCCTCTACCTGTGTTGGGTAGGTATTATTATTTAGGTAGAGGGGTAACAGTTTTATCTCCGTATCGGTAACCGTTACCGAAACCGATAATGGAACAGTTACCTGTGCACTTTTCATTTCATAGGCCCATTAGCTAGAAATGTATAGAATTTAATAAGTCGTGTTGGGAGGACAATAACCCTAGTAGTTATCTTACATTTCCTGCATTTTTATTTTTCATGTATATCTTAGTTTTAGTATTTCTTTGTATTTTGGCTATTTTTCTTTTGTTTTTGTGGAGCTCACCCCTGCAGGTATTCATGGCAACTTCGTATTGGCGGGGTTGTGATTCTTCGTTTGGCGGACCTGGTTCTGTTTTTCATGCGTCTTCTGGTATGCTCACTGGCTGAGCATTCGGTAACCTCTTCCCTTGTCTCTATCTGATTTAAATTTCTATATCATATGCTGTGTATTTTAGTTTAAGTCTGGGGGAGAGCCAGTATTTGTTACTTTTTGCACGCGCACATTTCATTTGCATATTAGAAGCTTTTATTGATTTAATTTGATTAGTTCATTGCATCTCACACCACTGCACCCACTTGAGCGCGTACTTAGCTATTAGCATGCTGCGAGTTAACTCGTTTCTTTTGTATGATTTTGGAAAATTATTGTGCTGTCATAAGATTTTGAGACGGAGTAAAATGATGACTCCTGCAGTGCTCCTAGTCGGGTGCTCTCGTCTCGTGTAGAAATTGGAGTAGATTTAATTTTTTTTGTATGCCTATAGTTTTATATTTTTCTAATTGCGTAAAGACTTTTTATTCTACTCAAAAATTGGTGAATCCGGGATGAATCGAACGGTAGTGTAGGGATGGGTGTAGCCGTCACTAGACTCATTTTGCTTGAGTCGGGAGGAAGGATTATCTTTCTCGATGGTTAAGAACTTGACCCAAGCTACTCTCGAAGCATTGGTGCATGGTTAGTAAAGCGTGAGCGTGAAGTAGGCCATCATTTTGGCCCGGTTGAGCTTTGTACCGTTCCTAACATCTTATCCTCGCTAGCCCCGTTGTGCCTGCCCCATCTTTTGATTCAGCTCCACCATTATTTCACCAAAGCCTCATAGCCGATCCTAGTCGCACACCCAAGCCGAGCTTTAGTGTTTTACATTTTCATTTTGGGATGTTGATGTGGTGATATTCCTTTTGAATATGTGGATGTGCTCCAATGTTTTTATTTGCTAAAATTGTTAGAATAAAAAGATGATTTGAAAAAATATATAAAAATGAATTGTGAAAAAAAGTGAAAAGAAAAAGTATAATTGAAAATTATATTTGAGATGAGATTGTATTTGTACTAGGCGGTGCACACACCCATATTTTAAAAAAATTAAGTCTGGGGGTGTGGTGTACCAGCATGTATTTTGGTTAGCAGATAGATTCTTTTTATGTTATCTCATTTGGGTTAGGTGCATAGCCTTTTTATTTATCTTTGTTTACCACAACGAAACCCAAGCCCCATCTCTTCACCTAAAGTCCTACGGATTCACGCTTGAGTAGAACTAGTACCGCTGAGAGAGTGTGAAAGGGCAAGCGTATGTTTCCCGACATTGATGGATTTCTTTGGAGGTGATTTTGTGCCCTGGTCTTTGGCAATGCTCACCTTAGTGGTTTGCCTACTTTCTCCCTATGCGTGACCGGAAGATTCACCGTTTTGAAACTGAAAATCGGTCTCTTGTGGAGTTCACCGTTGGGGAAGGGTTGATCGCACACCTACTTCTCCTCTACTAGCTGGAAAGCTTGGAATAAGGAACTAGGATGCGAAAGGACCCAAAGGCTCGACGAGGAGGAACCATCACACACCCGGAAGATCACTGAGTGCTTCCCTTCCTTAACCAAGTGTCGGGCTAAGGTACCTCAGGAAACTCTAGGGAGACTTTTGAGACAAGTAAGCGTGCCTTCTGAGGTACCCCTTGGGTCATATTTATAGATTTCTGAAAATGGCCTGCAAATAGCAAACCTTCGCTGTTCTGAACAGCTATGTGCAACCCACCCGGGTCTGTCAACAGCGAGACTTCGTTATTTTAACTGGCTATAGGCAGGCCAGTGGCGGCAAAATGGTAAAAACACATCACAGAGCACAGGGTGAGTAGCCCTCAACAATCTCTATTAGGTAGGGAAGGCAAGTGCTCGATGGAGCTGGCACCCGCCATCTCCTCCTAGTCCATGGCGAGCACAGGCCCGGCTGTCCCTGCTCTCCTATCGCGAGTTCATTGAACGGCTAGAGCTCGTCAAAAGGCCAAGGGCTTGACGAAAGGGACAGAGCTCGACGAAAGGGGCTCGGCGAGTTCAAGCTCTCCTTCCTGAAGCATCCTACCCCGCCTGTGAGAGCTGGGGCTGTTGCCGAGCTCTCTAGGGCGAGTGCGAGCTGGCGGATGCAAAGATGTCCCTCAAAGCAAAGAGAAAGAAGCGTTGACTGAAATCGCCTCACTCGACGCCTAGGCTGAAGGTGTTGAGTGAGCTCGCCTCACTCGATGTTTAGGTTCAAGGCGTCGAGTGAGCTCTCCCCACTCGATGCTAGGGCTGGGGGAGTCGAGTAGACTCGATGCCAGGGACCTTGCTCGTCTTGGTCTTTGGCTGGACTTGGCTAGTCTGGCTACTGCCGACCCCACTCACCGGATACGGGGTTGTACACAATGCCCTCTCTTTGCGAGATCTGCACAAACTCGGAAAGAAACATCCAACCCCACAAGATTCGGCAAGTGGTAGATTTCGAGGGAATCTCTTAGTGGGGCCCATCGGCAGCTATATATACATGTACATTCATACTTGGCTGACCTTTTCCCTTCCCTTTACCGTAGCCTTGCGAATATGCTGCTCCCCAAAGAGGTCCTGGAGCGAGTGGCGCGATCACGGGCGGAGACTGCAGCTCGCGTCACAGGTCTTACTGACCTCAGCGCCTCGCCTCGCAACTTGGCTGAGTTCAGCTCAGTAAAAAAGGCGAAGCCCCTTGAAAGATGTCGAGCCCATCTATGACGAGTTCAAGACGACCCTGAATAATGGGGTCGGTACTCGGCAGTCAGTGAGATAGAATCGACGAGTAGGCGAGCTGGGGTAGGCGAGCTGGGGTAGTCCCAAATTCCTCCCTCTATAAATAGGCCTCCCCACAACCCCAATCACGCCTTTATTACCTCCGTACTTTTTCTATGCCCCCACCCTTTGTCGTTCGCATTTTCGTTCTCGACAAACATGGGCAAAGGGAACCCCGACTTTGACGGGAGGTCCAAATATGATTGGCATTTTGCTGAGCACTGCTTCTTTGAGGGAAACACCACAGCGGAGGAGTTCGCCGAGTGCGTGGCTGATTTATTACCCTCCGGCTTAACGGCTCGCCTTCCAACCGATCATGAGGCCATCAATTCTTTCTACCTTGATGAACTCACCTTCCCCATCTCGCATTTCGAGATGGGGTTGTGCCTGCCTCTCTGGCCGGGGATCCGCTAGATGCTGAAGTATTATGGCTGTAACACCCCCATCCGTCGTATGACATATAACAGAAGGTCCAGCTGGAACCCGACGCCAAATACCACTGACAATTAGAGGGGTTACAGAATAATACCAAATACCCATCTACTCGTCCTAACCCAGAGCATTCTAGCGGAAGCTTTTTAAATAGTTAATAGAACCCAAAATTTGCACAAGCATTGCATGAATGTCCACTAATAAAAATAAGAATGAATTAAAACAAATCTACAAAAGAGTACATGGCCTTATGGCCTTACAAAGTTTCTCTTAACAAAGTAATGTCTTACAAACATCGGCTCGCAGGCCGGCCACACATGACAGAAAGTAAAGAAAGTAGTTTGCTACGGCCTTCGAGGGCCTGCATAGCAGCTTAGACTTCAACCCACTACTTGGCGCTTGGTTCCGCAGCACCTGCAAGCAATTATTGATGCAGCATCGCCGCCAATTGATGATAACCCGGTTGCCGAGGCGCTACGACATAAAGATCTGAGACGCCATGATGACGCTGAAGGAAGTGCACGTTACAACCTTCGCCCGCGGCGTGCAAAAACCGCAATGATGAATTAGCCTAATTTTCTTATTTCGTGCACTTTATTTTATATTTTGGGAATATAAATTATCCTATGTTAAGTGATAATTTTATATTCATGGCTTGTTTTTATTTTTTTAATTTGAACAATTTTTATGTTGGTGTGCATTTAGCCATTCAGATGGATTAGATTATATCTCCATCATGGAGGGCTAAGAGTTGTTGTAAACTCCTATTTAAGGGAGTGATTAAGAGGAATAACAAAATTGAAATATTGAAAACCTAATTCCTCTCCCTAGAGAATTCGGCCAAGAGAAGGAACCTCCTTGCCGCCGCCCCCCTTGTGTGGTGTAAAGCAGCCGCACCCTTGCTCCCTCCATCCGTTCGGTGCGACTCCGGGGCGGCTTCCTTGCTGCGACTCCATGGAAGAAGGTTGCAAACCCCTCGGTGTGACGCCGGAGGATCCGTGGAGAGAGTGATTCTCCCACCTTATCTTTGTGTGAACTTTCATCCCGGTTGGGTAATCTCTTCCCGTTGTGTGATTCTTGCTTTTGTTTGTGGAGGTTTTTTCATGCATCAATTTTTTCCGTGATTTTTAAATCTGTCCCTCGCAAAATCTGAATTTGAAGGTTTTGTTTTTGAATCTCTTGTCGTCCGAAACGGGTAGATCCATCTCGGGAGTGCGACTTGGCCTAGCCTCGATTTGCTCTCCAGTTCGGCGCACTTTATGTGCCAACAAGGGAATTAATCACGACTCGAATTTCGATCGATCTTAAAGGATTTTCGCCGCTCCAAAATAAAATTATTGCTGCGCTTGAAACGGCTTAAATTGAAAAAAAATAGGTGCTTGTGTAGGTGCGGTGAGTTGTGTGCTTGTTGGAGAGGTAGGTCTTAAGGTCGTTGTATCGAGTCCGGCTTACGGTGAGTTGTGTGCTTGTTGGAGAGGTAGTTCCTAAGAACGTGGTATCGAGTCCCGGATTTTGGGAACCAACAGACCCCTTTTCGTTCGCTTTTAGTCGGCGTTCTCTCCTTTTATTTATTGTCCTGTGATGATTAGGTGTCCGTTAGCATAGTCACGTTCGTGTCGCGGTCATCAAGACATCAATTTGGTATCAGAGGCGAATGTTTCAACTCCCAAGTTGCAAACATCCTCGCTGCGTTCATCGTTGGTCGATCTGAACTTTCAAAGATCTGAAATTTTCGGCTTGGTCTACGTTTAGTAAACCCTCGAAATTTTAAAACTTGTCGAAAAAATCTGAAAATTTTTCTGTAGCTTCCTGCACCTATTTCTTGCAACATTAATACAGAAAATTTTTTGATTCGTCCTCATTAGGTCAGCCTGCAAATTGGAAACATCGTAACTCTAACTAGCTGGTCTGCAAATAGCGGGCTGAAATCCTTATTTTTCAGCAAAATATCGAAAAAAAAAATTTACGATCTACGTGTTAGTCACTTTGGGAATCTATAAAAATATATTATTTTCAGTAGAGCTACAGCCCTAGGAAAATTCATCTTTCCAAGGTTTTTCTAATCCTGAATGCGCACTAGGCTCGGATCGGAATATTCGACTCCATCTACGTCGAGGATGGCTGCGAATGAGAATGTAGATCCCAACACTAAGGCCATAGCGGGGCTGCGTAATGAGATGACTTAACTTAGGAACATGTTTACCCAGTTCATACAAACCCAAGCTAGTCCACCCCCACCACCCGCTAATGTTGAGTTGCCCCTTCGGCGCCAACAAAGCTCCGATTCAGATTCTGATGGGGACTCCCCTCTAGTACCCCCACGAGGCTGTCGCCATGAGCGAGAGTTTGACATTACTAGATCCGTCAAGATTGAGGCCCCCACGTACGATGGCATGGGAGATCCAAAAAACTTCCTTAATTGGACCGTGGATATGGAATGTTATTTCGACTGGCACCATCTCACGGACCCCCAAAAGGTCCAAGTTGCCAGGATGAAGTTAAATGGTCATGCCAAAACTTATTGGTTGAATGAAGAGCGTAGGCTAGGAACTGGGAACGGAGACCCAATTATTGGATGGACTGTAATGAAGAATTTATTGACTGATCAGTACGTCCCTGCGTACCATTGGACACAGATGTTCGATGAGCTTGCCACCCTGCGGCAAGGCTCAAGTTCAGTAGCTGACTATATGGGTGAACTTAAGGACCGTATGGTGCGATGTGACTTGAAGGAGATTCCTGAAGTCACTTTATCTAGGTTTCGAAAGGGGCTTCACCTCGATATCCAAAGGAAGATCTTGCGATATGGGCACACGGATTTGAACGCAACTTTCAATGCCGCCCTAGACATTGAAAAACACTTGGCCTCTAAGGCTCACTCCTGTTACTCTCACACGAAGAACAAGTCCACCACTATGACATCTTCTTCCACAAATCCTGATAAGGGAAAATTTAGATCCACTGAGTCTAAGTCTGTTGTGATCACCGCGCAAAACACTAAGAACCCCGCAAGTGAGCGTGTTCCTATAGGAAATGTTAGCAAGGCTAACACCACTTGTTATTCTTGCGGCGTTCAAGGCCACTATGCCTACGTATGCCCCACAAAGACAAAAATGCTAGCGTTATAAGATCCAGTTACCGACCCTGACAATTTTGAGTACGAGGCCGCGGAGGAGAGTGCCCCGACGGAGTCCCTAGTGATTTAGAGGACGATCACCGCCTTATGGTGATGCATTGTATTTTGACCACTCTTCGTCCCGTAGACCACTGGAAGAGGGCGAGCATATTTTCCCTGATCTTTAAGAGTCGCGAAAAGCTATGCAAACTAGTTATTGATGATGGTAGTTGTGTGAACGCCGTTTCTGAGAATGTCGTTAAGCGTATGTCCTTGTCTGTTGAGCCGCACCCGAACCCCTATCAGGTTGCTTGGATTAGTAAGGTTACTATTAAGGTAACCCAACGATGCCTAGTCCCCATGTCTTTCAAATCCTACACGGATGAGGTTTGGTGCGACGTCCTGCCGATGGACGTGTGTCATGTGTTATTAGGCCGCCCATGGCTCTATGACCGTGATGTGACGCACTATGGTCGTGCCAACACATATGAGTTCAAATTAACCGGAAAGACCATCACCTTGAGACCGACTGTATAAGACCCCCTTTTTTTTTCTTTTTCAACCACCGGGGTCTTAGGCCCAGAATCGCCGCTTTGCGGTGACACCTTCACGTCCTGAAGGGTTATCACCACAAGGCGCCGATTCTGCCGGCCAATTCGATCACTGAAAGGTAGCTCAATAAATGAAGTAAGAGCAATGCAGTCCACAGCAATAGATCACATATATAGAATAAAAATCTCCACGAAGGGAGTGTCCACAGAAAACATCAAAGTACTATAAATGCGGGCTTATGCCCGGTACATCATGTCCTCACTACAATATCACTCATGCGGAAGCTAAAACAGATACTACTCAGGGTCGAACCTCACGGTCCCGGCTGTATGAACTCCGGAGCTAGACTGCCCCATCTCTAGGCGCACCGATCTCTGGGGCTGCTCCTCCATGCTGGGCTCCACGATCCCCTAAATGATGCGATTCGAAAACCGTTAGTCATAAAGACTAAGCCCTATCATCCCCCACCCCTTCCCCCATGGCTCCTAGGTACCGAGCGGGGAGGAAGAAAGGGAAGGACATGATAGTAGAGATTAATCAAGAAACAGATGGCAGCAAAACTAATCTAACAAGTTATATTCGGTGAGCAGTAATATAATTGTTATAATAGGTTTAGCAGTAAGAAAATCAAATATTTGAATTTAACCTTCACTTATGCGAGAACACATAAGCAAAAGGGATCTTTTACAAGGCTCCCATCGTATAAGTGTCCCATACCACTTATACCTTGGGGTGTCGGTTATCAAACAGTAATGGTTGTTATATATTGAAATTAACCTTTGATTTATAAACTTGCCCACACAAGCTTATAGACCAAGGGGTCGTTTTGTAGGTCCTAATGTATAAGCGTCCCATACCACTTATACATTAGGTGTCAGGGTTAAATGAATCGAATATGCTATGACATGCTAGTGGGTATGATGAAACATGCAAGTGCAACTCACACACCCGACTCTGTGCACACAGACCTTTAGTTCCCCCTTTCGGAGCCGTTACCTCCCAGGATACCTCCGTAGTGGCGGACGGAAGCGGTGGGTTGGGCCTCGCCCACCTCAAAACCAGTAAAAGCACCACTGGTCTGACCTATCGTACGCCTCAACGCTTGGTGCACGAAGCTGACGCTTGCGTACTCTTGCCGACTGGCGCACCGGACTTCTGTTGGCGAAGTGCTAATCACCCCGCCGAGTCAACGATATCGGTGTCGGTTCAATCGAACTCCCTGATATCGAAAAACCCACCACCTTAACTTTTCCTATTTTATGCACATGCAAGTTTAATCGTAAACAAACAAACACCGAGCCGAAGCTCCCCGGACCAAACGTCCGTCTCCAAACCAACCGAGCCGAAGCTCCCCGGACCATCCCGTCCGTCTCCAAACCAACCGAGTCGAAGCTCCCCGGACTATCCCGTCCTTCTCCAAACCAACCGAGCCGAAGCTCTCCGGACCATCCCGTCCGTCTCCAAACCAACCGAGCCGAAGCTCCCTGGACCATCCCGTTCGTCTCCAAACCAACCGAGCCGAAGCTCTCATCAAAATCCCTATGCCAACAGTGTTTGTGAAAAGTGCAGCTCTAGTTACTAAGTTACTCTTGTCGGTTTATTATTACAGTTTACGTTAGCCCAGTACTGCCCCCGGTATTCCCCGTGAAGGGCTCTCAAGGGGCACTAGGAACCAAGACGGCGGCATTACGGCCCGAAGTTCCCTTTCGCAAGGCACTTATTGTTATTGGTTGATCTCCCATGACCCGATTCCCTTCTCATATTACGATAAACTATCCTAGGGTGATTTTTAACCTTCCTCTCTTCGGGAAAAGCGATCTTTCGCCGAACCCGAGCACCTCTTAACTCTAGTTATCACCACTTCTCGCTACTCTTTATATCTTCCTATTGTGATTTCCCCCACTATTACCCACCCAGACAAAAATGATTAACTCCAATGACTTCCTCAAATCATGTCCTAATGCATTTCACAATTGCTATATGCAGACCGACCTAGACTTCATGTCGAACCGGTTATGCAATGATCCAATACTCATTCAAATGCCCTAAATTATTTACTGGAGACTCACCATGATATAAATGACCTAAATCCAGAAAATGGAAATTTTCCTAATCTATTTGGCATTTAATTAAATTCCTCGAAAATCCCAAGGGCTACCGGTTTGAACATGAACTACCCTAAGTAATCATTCAAGATGTCCAGCAAATTTATGATAAATAGTAGGTTATCTCAATAGGTTAAATTCTAAGTATCATAATTTTTCTATCATTAAAAGGGCATGAAAACTATTTTAGAAATAATCTCTAGCTGCTGTAGTTTATGAATCAAGTACATAAAATATTCTTCCAAAAATTATAAATAATTTATTCCATGCAGATAAAGGCCTAAAATTAGCACTGGGCAAGTTTCATAACTTTCCAGCAAGTATTTTATCCATAATTAATTTTTAAACAATAAAACCCCTTTCTAATATCTGTGAACAAAGTACCAAATTTATTCAACATAAAATTCTATAAAAATTCAGGGATCAATTTTCTACTGGTCAAGATCTAAATCCAGAATTTTAACTGATTATAATTAATTTAAAACCTCCAAATATTTGAAACAACAAATCGGGCTAATAATCCTTTAACACATGAAGTATAATATTTATTAATCATAAAATTCCAGGAAAATTACCATAAGTCAAAAACATCCTAAAACTCCCTCCTCCCGAGTTTCATGATTTTTGGATTAGATTTAGTGCTTAAAATAACTGAATTACATTTCTACCCTAAATCAAACTCTCAACCTTCGAGGTACCTAATTACCTCCAATTCCTTCACTATATCAACCAGAGGGTTTTCAAAATATCATGCCACTCTCCTCCAAATTTCAAGGGCATACAAGAGCTTTTGCTCCTATGTCCTTCACAAACCTCAAACTCCCACCCACTGGATTTGAGCCGATCTCTTCGGGTAAAATCCACCCTAATCCACACCATGTTTCTCCAAGCTGGTTATATCACCCTTCTAAGTCAGGGGTCAGCATATCAGCCTCTGTTGAGGTGATTTGACCTTTCCAAACTCTTAGTGCACTTTTTACTAAAAGATGTCTCACTAATGCCTAGTTAAGGGTAGAAGGTTTCCCACCCAAAACTCCACCAAATCAGTTGGAATTTTGTACAGACCTAGGTCTAATAGCCAGGGACCACTCACCAAAATTTGGGAGGGTTTGGAGGTCATTTGACCACTTGAATAAATTCCTCTAAGTTTATTAAATTAAAGCAAAACCTTTAGGCAAAGTATCTCCAAAAATTCCCATTTTTGGTCTGCCGTTAGGTATAGCTAAGGTTAACCCCCTGCCCAAATTTCAGGTCATTTGGACAAGGGACGAAGAGTGGGCATCCATTTTAATTTCTGCCCAACTCTAGGTACAGCCCCCACTAAAACGGGTGCTGCGGCCGAATCGCCTTCCCAAACGAGTTGAAACCAATTTTAGATTAATCTAGACTCGAAGGGCTACAACTTTCGTGACTGGTCATTTTTCCTAAAACGGTCTCTAAGTGCCTCATTTTGCAGCCTCAAAATATATTCAAATAATATATCTTTCCATTATGTAATATATAACACACTATATATTATAAAATTAATTCTACTGTTCATCTTCTTCATGAACCCGAAAACAGAACTCAGAAAGAAAAACCATTTTTCCTGTAAGCTTTCCGTGATCCGTCGCCGGCCGTTCAGTCACCTCCCTGGCCAGCCACCACCACCACCACCTCCGTTGAGGCGATGGCTAGTGGTCGACGGTGGTTTGGCCGCCGGAGGTGGCGGTTTCCAGCGAACTCAAAAATACCTTTTTCATGGTTTTCCCATGAAAACGAGAGATGGGTCCGGCTCCGTTGAGCGTGAAATTCCTTTCTAAGAATCCTAAGGTCTACCCATGAAAGAGAAGGAGCAGAGGAGGACCTTGTTCGCGGTTTGGAGGCGAGAAGAGCGACGGGGTGCCATGGCGCAGTGGTGGCATAGCCGAACTTCTCCTACAGCAAGAACAAAGATCTGATCCATTTACTTGAGCATGTAAACTTCTCCTCTTGCCCCAAGTGGGCTTTTATAAGTCAGAAAGTGGGGAGGTGGAAGGGTAAAGCCGTAATGGCCATGAAGGCTCCTCTTAATATCCTTTCGGTTACAGTGACGGGATAAGAAACGGTGGAAGATGAACAGGTGTGTCCAGTTGGCGGTTTCCTATTGGACCAACACTTCCTCCTTTATTATATAATTATAGAAGGAAAAACGGCCCGTAATTACTCCTGGTGTAACTTCCCACACCAGCATTTATTTCCACGCGCGTTAGAATAATTTCGGGCCTGAACCGTCGTTTCGGCCAATGTCACGGGCGTGACACCTAGGTCACGGGCATGACAGGCCCGGTTGACAATTTTTGGGGTCGACGATCGTCGAACGGAGATCGATGGTCGTCGAAGGGTGGTCACGCCCTAGGTCATGGGCATGACACTTAGGTCACGGGCGTGACAGGCCCGAACGGCAATTTCGAGGTCGACGATCATCGAACTGAGATCGACGGTCGTCGAAGGCTAGTCACGCCCTAGGTTACGGGCGTGACACTTAGGTCACGGGCGTAACGGGCCCGAGTTCAATTTCGAAGATCGTTTTACGGGGATCGACGATCGTCGAAGGAGTCACGCTCCTGGTCACGGGCGTGACACTCTGGTCACGGGCGTGACATGCCCAGGTTGCTAGATCGACGATCGTCTCACGGAGATCGACGATCGTCGAAGGGGTCACGCCCTAGGTCACGGGCATGACACCTTGGTCACGGGCGTGACATGCCCGGGCAGCAAGTTCGATGATCGTCTCGCGGAGATCGACGATTGTCGAAGTAGTCATGCCCAAAGTCACGGGCGTGACGGGTCGGTCACGGGCGTGACGGGTCGGTCACGGGCGTGACCAACCCGTGACCCGAAACCTCGATCGATTTATTTCAATTTTTGGGCTTCACAGGGTTCTGTCACGACCAACTGACTCCTAGGGGTCTAGCCGGAAATGGGATGTTACAAATCCCAATAACCAAAACAAAAATTTCGTCCCCGAAATTGAGGTTGAGCCTACGGGGATTTCTATCGGAATAAATTAAACTTGTAACATCCCATACGATCTTTCTATCGGGTTTAAGCGACTGTTCGTTTGATAAACGAAGACAATCTCCCCAATAAACAAAAGATTAGCCCATAGCTTTCTGATTAAAGTGCGCATGCCTAGGTCCTGAATTTTCCTATCTAGTCTTAACTGTCCAAAACAAGAAGGCAATCTATAGTATACCAAGAGGTGGGGAGATGTACCTGACTGAACAACTCCGCGTATCTTTGCCTCATCAGGTCCTGCGGTTCCCAAGTGTTTTCCTCCTGACCGTGATTTCTCCACAGAACCTTGACTAAGGGGATCTTCTTGCGGCGTAAGATCCGTACTCCTTTGTCGTCGATCCGAACCGGCTCCATGTGAACAGATCGGTCTGAAGCTACCGGCCCTTCGGTGGTCAAAATCCGCTGCTCCAGGCGTAGTAGAGCCCTTCTCAGCGAAGAAATATGGAAGACGACGTGTAGAGCTGCCAGCTCTGGCGGCAACTCTAGCCTATAGGCTAGGGGTCCGATCCGCTCCAGGATCCGGTAAGGGCCCATATACCTAGGGCTGAGGTTCTTCCTTCGACCGCGCACCCGTGAGACTCCGTGCATGGGCCGGATCTTCAAGAACACTCGATCCCCTTCCCGAAACTCCACCTGACGATGCCGGGCGTCATAGTATTTAGCCTGTCTGCTCTGCGCCTCCAACATCCTATCTCTGATCAGTCTCACCTGAGCCTCGGTGTCTTCAACAAAATCCGATCCCAACAGCTTCGGATCCTCGTCTTGAACCCAAGAAAGCGGGGTCCTACACTTTCTTCCATACAAGGCTTCATAAGGCGCCATCCTGATGCTGGACTGGTAGCTATTATTATAGGAGAACTCGACCAACGGTAACATCTTCTCCCACGGCTCCCCTCGGTCCAGTATACACAGTCGTAGTAAATCCTCCAAGGTGCGGTTGGTGCGCTCTGTCTGCTCGTCCGTCTGAGGGTGGAAGGTCGTGCTAAAAGTCAACCGGGTGCCCAAATATGCCTGCACTGACCGCCACTCCCTGGATGTAAACCATCCATTGCGGTCCGACACTATCATCCGGGGCACGCCATGATATCAGACATACTGCTCCCCAAACTTCCGTACCAGCACTCCCACCGAGTCATCCTTCCTGATCGGTATAAAGCGGGCCACCTTCGTCAACCGATCAACAATCACCCAGATCGAGTCGTTCCCCGTCCGAGACCGGGGAAGACCATGTATAAAATCCATAGCTATATCATCGAACTTCCACTCCGGCACCGGGAGTGGCTGCAGCAATCCTGCGGGGTTCCTGCACTCCGCCTTCACCAACTGACACGCCTCGCAATGGGTCACGAAGTACGTAATGTCCTTCTTCATGCCCGGCCAAAACATCGTCTTCTTCAGATCAGCGGTCATCTTTGTGATCCCTGGGTGCACAGAGTACCGGCTGCAATGCGCCTCCTTCATAATATCCTCTCGGATCTGGCCACCTGCGGGTATATATACTCTGCCTCTGAAATGTAGTAATCCATCTCTCAGGGAATAATCTCCTGTCGAGCCTTCCTCCAAAGCTCGGAACATCGGCTCTGCCCACGCATCTGTCCTCTGTTCGTCTCGAATGCGATCCCGAATATCGTCTATGGCCACCATCGATGCCAGATACTCCCTATACAGAACTGGGTCATCCTCGGACACTAGGGATATCTGCATATCTCTGAATGAGCGGACTAGCTCCATGGACATAACCTGGGGCCCAACTTCGGAAGTGGCAGCTCGCCGGCTCAACGCGTCGGCCACCACGTTTGCCTTCCCTGGATGGTAGTGCATCTAATACTGATAATCTGCTAAGAACTCCACCCAGCGCATCTGCCTAATATTCAGCTCCTTCTGCGTGTCCACGTATTTCAGGTTCTTGTGGTCGGAGTAGATGTCGCAGTGGACTCCGTAAAGATAATGGCGCCAGACCTTCAGAGCAAAAACGACCGCTCCCATCTCAAGGTCGTGCACTGGGTAGTTCTTCTCATGGGTCTTCAGCTGGCGGGAGGCATATGCTATGACGTGTCCATTCTGCATCAGCACTGCTCCCATTCCCTGGTATGATGCGTCGGTATACACCTGGAATCCTTCCTTTCCAGATGGAAGGGCCAGAATAGGGGCTGAGATGAGTCGGTCCTTCAGCTCCTGGAAAGCCGCCTGGCACTACGGGGTCCAAACAAAAGGTGCCTCCTTCTTCGTCAAAGATGTGAGGGGGAGGGCAATCCGAGAGAACCCCTCCACGAACTTCCGGTAATAGCCGGCAAGTCCCAAGAAACTTCGTACATCGGTGGCTGTCTTCAACTGCGGCCAATCTCGAACTGCCTGAATCTTTGCCGGGTCCACTGCCAACCCGGCTCCGCTGATAATGTGGCCTAGAAAATCCACCTCCTTCAACCAAAACTGACACTTGCTGAATTTTGCATAAAGGTGATGCTCCCGCAACCTCTCCAAAGTCAGTGCCAGATGTCGAGTATGCTCCTCCTCCGTCCTAGAGTAGATCAGGATGTCGTCTATGAACACTATGACGAACACATCCAAGTAGGCCTCGAAAACCCGGTTCATGAGGCTCATGAACGCCGACGGAGCATTCGTGAGCCCGAAAGGCATCACGGTTAACTCATACAGGCCATATCTGCTACTGAAGGCCGTCTTCGGGATATCCTCCTCCTGGATCCGCAGCTGGTAGTATCCTGATCTCAAGTCCAGCTTCGAGAAATAATGGGCCCCCTCCAGCTGGTCGAACAATTCGTCTATCCGTGGGAGCGGATAGGTATTCCGGATGGTCAGCCTGTTTAGTGCTCGATAATCGATACACAGGCGGAGTGTCCCATCCTTCTTCTTCACAAATAGGACCGGTGCTCCCCATGGCGAGGAACTCGGTCTAACAAATCCTGCCTCAACTAATTCCTGCAACTGAGTCCGAAACTCTGCCAACTCCTTTGGGGCCATCCGATAAGGGGCCCTAGACACCGACTTGGCCCCCGGCACAAGCTGTATCTGAAAGTCCTGCTCTCGGTGTGGAGGTATTCCTGGCAGTTTCTCTGGAAAGATGTTAGCGAAATCTCGCACCACCGGGATGTCCGTCACCAACTCCTTAACTTCCGCCATCTCAAATAGAATCTGATAGACCTCCTCTCCCTGCAGATGGGCCTTAACGGCCTGTACCGAAGATAAGAGTATACGAGAGACAGGTCTTATACCTTCGATGGTAATGAAAGAGTCCCCGTGTCTCACGGTGATCCTCTTTGCCTGGCAGTCAATCTGGGCATGGTTCTAGTGCAGCCATACCATGCCCAGGATCAGGTCGTAGTCCGTCAGCTTCAAAATCGTCGCTGGAGCCTCGAACGTTTTTCCACCAATTTCTGCCTCTATATTGCAGTGATCCTGGTAAGGAGCTCAGATCCATCCGGTAGTCGCACCCTCATACTCGAGCCTGTGAACCGCTCCACGCCTTCTAGTCCTTCTACGAACGTCTCCGACACAAAGGAGTGAGTAGCTCCAGTATCAAAAAGCGTGCGGGCAGGCTTGCCACTAATGAAGACTATACCTGGGGTGATTAAATATCTTAGGGTTCTATAAAGAATTTTCTTTCCTTGTTAATCCATCTAGTCCGATTCAAAGTTTTAACAACTTAAAGGGAAATTCTATGAAAATAAAGAAGCATTGCAGCGTACCTGCGATGACCTGCTCCGGATTCCGAGGCTGCGCAAGGTCCAAAGCATATACCTGCTCTCTTCCTTGTCTACGATCTCCCTCATGGTATCCACGACCGCGGCCGCGTCCTCGGCCTCCATAATGCTGAGCTAGTGGGCCGCCCTGTAGTGCTGGAGGTGGTGCCCCCCTCATCGGGCAGTTCCTCCGAATGTGCCCAATCTGATGACAAAGGAAGCACTCCGGTGGGGGATACGCCATTCCCCCGGGTCTCGGCATCTCCTGCATCCGAAGAGGTGGAGGGGCTAATATCACATGTTCCCTCGGCTCCTGCCTCATATCCAGACGAGGCTGGTCCTCTGTCCTCCTCCCCTCTGGTACAGCACCTCGCCGCTGGTCATTTCTACCTCTCCGTCCCTGATCCTCTGCTGGCCATTTCCGGCCCCGGGTGGTGTGCCAATCTGCCTTAATCCTTTTGGCCATCTCCAAAATCCGGGAGATGGGCCCGTCAGATACAAACAACAGGGCCTCCCTCAAGTCCTCCCGCAGGCCATTATAGAACCTCCTGATATACCCTGCCTCGTCCAGCTGGTAGGAATCTGCGTATCGAGCCAGATGGTCGAACTCTCGATGGTACTCCACCACGGACCGGGTGCCCTGCTTCAGCTGTAAGAACCGCTCCTCCAAATCATCCCTGGCCGACTGCGGAACGAAATGCTCCAGCAGAGCGGCCCTGAACTCCTCCCAGGTAACCTCCGCAACCTCCCTGTCGGTAAATGTCGTGTCCAACAGCGTCTTCCACCACCTCTTTGCATGGGATTCCAGGCAAGAGACGACCAGAGCCACCCTCTCCTCCCAGGGACACCGTATCCCGGTCAGCATCTTGTACATGATATCTAGCCACTCTTCCGTCCGAACTGCCAACTCAGTCCCCAAATAGGACGGGGGAGACAATCCACGGAAGATGCTTAGCCAGTTGGCCCCCGGATTTGGCTGCGGGGCCGGAACCTACTGGGCCCTGAAGGCCTCCAAGATGGCAGTTAGGGTCTGTCCCATGTCTGACTGAAGGAAAGGAGTGGGGACCGGTGGGGGTGGTGCAACATCCTGAGCCTGTTGAACTCCACCTTGTGGCGTAGTCCGTGCTGGAGGCTGCGTAACAAAAACACACGCTGAGAAAACGTTCAAACTTAAATAAAAGTGGACAATTTATATGTGATCACCATATGGGCACACCACTGCTTCCGCTACTTAGTTTGTCCCCAAACTAAACTTAAGCGGGGGTGACCCAGGGTTTGTGGACTGCTACTTCCTTCTGATCGATGTTTCCCTCTGATACCACTTGTAAGACCCCCTTTTTTTTTTCTTTTTCAAACACCGGGGTCTTAGGCCCAGAATCGCCGCTTTGCGGTGACACCTTCACGTCCTGAAGGGTTATCACCACAAGGCACCGATTCTGCCGGCCAATTCGATCACTGAAAGGTAGCTCAATAAATGAAGTAAGAGCAATGCAGTCTACAGCAATAGATCACATATATAGAATAAAAATCTCCACGAAGGGAGTGTCCACAGAAAACATCAAAGTACTATAAATGCAGGCTTATGCCCGGTACATCATGTCCTCACTACAATATCACTCATGCGGAAGCTAAAACAGATACTACTCAGGGTCGAGACTCACGGTCCCGGCTGTATGAACTCCGGAGCTAGACTGCCCCATCTCTAGGCGCACCGATCTCTGGGGCTGCTCCTCCATGTTGGGCTCCACGATCCCCTAAATGATGCGGTTCGAAAACCGTTAGTCATAAAGACTAAGCCCTATCATCCCCCACCCCTTCCCCCATGGCTCCTAGGTACCGAGCGGGGAGGAAGAAAGGGAAGGACATGATAGTAGAGATTAATCAAGAAACAGATGGCAGCGGAACTAATCTAACAAGTTGTATTCGGTGAGCAGTAATATAATTGTTATAATAGGTCTAGCAGTAAGAAAAGCAAATATTTGAATTTAACCTTCACTTATGCGAGAACACATAAGCAAAAGGGATCTTTTACAAGGCTCCCATCGTATAAGTGTCCCATACCACTTATACCTTGGGGTGTCGGTTATCAAACAGCAATGGTTGTTATATATTGAAATTAACCTTTGATTTATAAACTTGCCCACACAAGCTTATAGACCAAAAGGTTGTTTTGTAGGTCCTAATGTATAAGCGTCCCATACCACTTATACTTTAGGTGTCAGGGTTAAATGAATTGAATATGCTATGACATGCTAGTGGGTATGATGAAACATGTAAGTGCAACTCACACACCCGACTCTGTGCACACAGACCTTTAGTTCCCCCTTTCGGAGCCGTTACCTCCCAGGATACCTCCGTAGTGGCGGATGGAAGCGGTGGGTTGGGCCTCGCCCACCTCAAAACCAGTAAAAGCACCACTGGTCTGACCTATCGTACGCCTCAACGCTTGGTGCACTAAGCGGACGCCTGCGTACTCTTGCCGGCTGGCGCACCGGACTTATGTTGGCGAAGTGCTAATCACCCCGCCGAGTCAACGATATCGGTGTCGGTGCAATCGAACTCCCCGATATCGAAAAACCCACCACCTTAACTTTTCCTATTTTATGCACATGCAAGTTTAATCGTAAACATACAAACACCGAGCTGAAGCTCCCCGGACCAAACGTCCGTCTCCAAACCAACCGAGCCGAAGCTCCCCGGACCATCCCGTCCGTCTCCAAACCAACCGAGCCGAAGCTCCCCGGACCATCCCGTCCGTCTCCAAACCAACCGAGCCGATGCTCCCCGGACCATCCCGTCCGTCTCCAAACCAACCGAGCCGAAGCTCCCCGGACCATCCCGTCCGTCTCCAAACCAACCGAGCCGAAGCTCTCATCAAAATCCCTGTGCCAACAGTGTTTGTGAAAAGTGCAGCTCTAGTTACTAAGTTACTCTTGTCGGTTTGTTATTACAGTTTACGTTAGCACAGGACTGCCCCCGGTATTCCCCGTGAAGGGCTCTCAAGGGGCACTAGGAACCAAGACGGCGACATTACGACCCGAAGTTCCCTTTCGCAAGGCACTTATTGTTATTGGTTGATCTCCCATGACCCGATTCCCTTCTCATATTACGATAGACTATCCTAGGGTGATTTTTAACCTTCCTCTCTTCGGGAAAAGCGATCTTTCGCCGAACCCGAGCACCTCTTAACTCTAGTTATCACCACTTCTCGCTACTCTTTATATCTTCCTATTGTGATTTCCCCCACTATTACCCACCCAGACAAAAATGATTAACTCCAATGACTTCCTCAAATCATGTCCTAATGCATTTCACAATTGCTATATGCAGACCGACCTAGACTTCATGTCGAACCGGTTATGCAATGATCCAATACTCATCCAAATGCCCTAAATTATTTACTGGAGACTCACCATGATATAAATGACCTAAATCCAGAAAATAGAAATTTTCCTAATCTATTTGGCATTTAATTAAATTCCTCGAAAATCCCAAGGGCTACCGGTTTGAACATGAACTACCCTAAGTAATCATGCAAGATGTCCAGCAAATTTATGATAAATAGTAGGTTATCTCTATAGGTTAAATTCTAAGTATCATAATTTTTCTATCATTAAAAGGGCATGAAAACTATTTTAGAAATAATCTCTAGCTGCTGTTGTTTATGAATCAAGTACAGAAAATATTCTTCCAAAAATTATAAATAATTTATTCCATGCAGATAAAGGCCTAAAATTAGCACTGACCAAGTTTCATAATTTTCCAGCAAGTATTTTATCCATAATTAATTTTTAAACAATAAAACCCCTTTCTAATATCTGTGAACAAAGTACCAGATTTATTCAACATAAAATTCTATAAAAATTCAGGGATCAATGATCTACTGGTCAAGATCTAAATCCAGAATTTTATTTGATTATAATTAATTTAAAACCTCCAAATATTTGAAACAACAAATCGGGCTAATAATCCTTTAACACATGAAGTATAATATTTATTAATCACAAAATTCCAGGAAAATTACCATAAGTCTAAAACATCCTAAATCTCCTTCCTCCCGAGGTTCATGATTTTTGAATTAGATTTAGTGCTTAAAATAGCTGAATTACATTTCTACCCTAAATCAAACACTCAATCTTCGAGGTACCTAATTACCTCCAATTCCTTCACTATATCAACCAGAGGGTTTTCAGAATATCATGCCACTCTCCTCAAAATTTCAAGGGCATACAAGAGCTTTTGCTCCTATGTCCTTCACAAACCTCAAACTCCCACCCACTGGATTTGAGCCGATCTCTTCGGGTAAAATCCACCCTAATCCACACCATGTTTCTCCAAGCTGGTTATATCACCCTTCTAAGTCAGGGGTCAGCATATCAGCCTCTGTTGAGGTGATTTGACCTTTCCAAACTCTTAGTGCACTTTTTACTAAAAGATGTCTCACTAATGCCTAGTTAAGGGTAGAAGGTTTCCCACCCAAAACTCCACCAAATCAATTGGAATTTTGTACAGACCTAGGTTTAATAGCCAGGGACCACTCACGAAAATTTGGGAGGTTTTGGAGGTCATTTGACCACTTGAATAAATTCCTCTAAGTTTATTAAATTAAAGCAAAAACTTTAGGCAAAGTATCTCCAAAAATTCCCATTTTTGGTCTGCCATTAGGTATTGTTAAGGTTAACCCCCTGACCAAATTTCAGGTCATTTGGACAAGGGACGAAGAGTGGGCATCCATTTTAATTTCTGCCCAACTCTAGGTACAGCCCCAACTAAAACGGGTGCTGCGGCCGAACCGCCTACCCAAACGAGTTGAAACCAATTTTATATTAATCTAGACTCGAAGGGCTAAAACTTTCGTGACTGGTCATTTTTCCTAAAACGGTCTCTAAGTGCCTCATTTTGCAGCCTCAAAATATATTCAAATAATATATCTTTCCATTATGTAATATATAACAGACTATATATTATAAAATTAATTCTACTGTTCATCTTCTTCATGAACCCAAAAACAGAACTCAGAAAGAAAAACCATTTTTCCTGTAAGCTTTCCGTGATCCGTCGCCGGCCGTTCGGTCACCTCCCTGGCCAGCCAGCCACCACCACCACCTCCGTTGAGGCGATGGCTAGTGGTCGGCGGTGGTTTGGCCGCCGGAGGTGGCGGTTTCCGGCGAACTCAAAAATACCTTTTTCATGGTTTTCCCATGAAAACGAGAGACGGGTCCGGCTCCGTTGAGCGCGAACTTCCTTTCTAAGAATCCTAAGATCTACCCATGAAAGAGAAGGAGCAGAGGAGGACCTTGTTCGCGGTTTGGAGGCGAGAAGAGCGACGGGGTGCCATGGCACAGTGGTGTCGTAGCCGAACTTCTCCTACAGCAAGAACAAAGATCTGATCTGTTTACTTGAGCGTGTAAACTTCTCCTCTTGCCCCAAGTGGGCTTTTATAAGTCAGAAAGTGGGGAGGTGGAAGGGTAAAGCCGTAATGGCCATGAAGGCTCCTCTTAATAGCCTTTCGGTTACAGTGACGGGATAAGAAACGGTGGAAGATGAACAGGTGTGTCCAGTTGGCGGTTTCCTATTGGACCAACACTTCCTCCTTTATTATATAATTATAGAAGGAAAAACGGCCCGTAATTACTCCTGGTGTAACTTCCCACACCAGCATTTATTTCCACGCGCGTTAGAATAATTTCGGGCCTGAACCGTCGTTTCGGCCAATGTCACGGGCGTGACACCTAGGTCACGGGCGTGACAGGCCCGGTTGACAATTTTTGGGGTCGACGATCGTCGAACGGAGATCGACGGTCGTCGAAGGGTGGTCACGCCCTAGGTCACGGGCGTGACACTTAGGTCACGGGCGTGACAGGCTCGAACGGTAATTTCGAGGTCGACGATCGTCGAACTGAGATCGACGGTCGTCGAAGGCTGGTCACGCCCTAGGTCACGGGCGTGACACTTAGGTCACGGGCGTGACGGGCCCTAGTTCAATTTCGACGATCGTTTTACGGGGATCGACGATCGTCGAAGGAGTCACGCCCCTGGTCACGGGCGTGACACTCTGGTCACGGGCGTGACATGCCCAGGCTGCTAGATCGACGATCGTATCACGAAGATTGACGATCGTCGAAGGGGTCACGCCCTAGGTCACGGGCGTGACACCTTGGTCACGGGCATGACATGCCCGGGCAGCAAGTTCGACGATCGTCTCGCGGAGATCGACGATCGTCGAAGTAGTCACGCCCAAAGTCACGGGCGTGACGGGTCGGTCACGGGCGTGACGGGTCGCTCACGGGCGTGACCAACCCGTGACCCGAAACCTCGATCGATTTATTTCAATTTTGGGCTTCACAGGGTTCTGTCACGACCAACCGACTCCTAGGGGTCTAGCCGGAAATGGGATGTTACAGACTGTGCCAAAAGAACCAGTAGTGATGACTAAGGATACCACCGTCCCTGTAGAGCGGAAGGCGTTGATCTTGGTTGGTAGGAAAGAATTTGTGAAGGATCCCTTAATTGAGGGCATGATGTACGCTCTCGTTCTCATGGGTGCCAAGAATGATAGTGGTGTGTTTGATGATTTACCCCGAGAGCTACGGGTATTGTTGGATTAATTTAGGGACGTTTACCCAGATGAGTTGCCATCATCGTTTCCTCCGCTTAGAGACATACAACATGCCATCAACCTTATCCCAGGATCGTCCATACCCAACCAACCTCACTATAGGCTTAATCCCGCCGCCCATCAAGAATTACAAACCCAGATAGAGGATTTTCTGCGAAAGGGGTTTATTAGAGAGAGTATGAGCCCGTATGCTGTCCCAGCCCTCCTTGACCCAAAGAAGGATGGAACATGGCGCTTGTTTGTTGATAGTGGGGCCATCAACAAAATTACTATCAAATATAGGTTTCCAATCCCGCGGTTAGATGACCCCTTGGATGTCCTTTCAGGTGCCACTATCTTTTCGAAGCTAGATTTACGGAGTGGTTACCACCAGATTCGGATCCGAGAGGGGGATGAGTGGAAGACCGCGTTCAAGTCTAAGGACGGGTTGTATGAGTGGCTTGTGATGCCCTTTGGGTTGTCCAATGCCCCTAGAACCTTCTCCCGGATGATGACGCACATCTTTAGGCCATATATGGGGAAGTTTGTTGTAGTATATTTCGACGACATTTTAGTCTTTAGTACCACCCCCGCGGAACACCTCTCCCACATCAAAGTAATCCTCACCACTTTAATGAAGGAAACCTTATTTCTGAATCTTAAGAAGTGCACCTTTTATGTTAAGGAGGTTGAATTCTTAGGTTACATAGTGGGTTCTGAGGGAATTCGAGTTGACTTAGGAAAGGTTCAAGTGATTAGAGACTGGCCCGAGCCCACTAGTCCTCGAGAGGTGCGTAGTTTCCACGGCTTAGCTACATTCTACCGTCGTTTCATACGCGATTTTAGTAGCATTATAGGACCCATTATCGACTGCATTAAGAAGGACGAATTCACATGGAAGAAATCCGCCACGTTTGCATTCTGTTGCATTAAAGAGCTTATGACTGAAGCCCCGGTGTTGCATCTCCCCGACTTCACCAAGGTCTTCGAGCTTACGTGTGATGCATCTAGCGTTGGAGTTGGAGGTGTCTTGAGTCAGGAGGGACACCCCGTGAGTTATTTTAGTGAGAAGTTGGCGGGCGCAAAATTAAACTACTCAAATTATGATAGGGAGTTCTACGCCGTCATTAGATGTCTGCACCATTGGAGGCACAATCTCCTCCCTAAGGAGGTGTTGATCCTTTCCGATCATGAGGCGTTATGGTTCATCAATGGTCAACACAAAATCAGCCCGCGCCCCGCTACATGGGTATCATTTTTGCAAGAATACACTTTAAATCTTAAACACCTTAAGGGAGCTGACAACCAAGTCGCGGAAGCTCTTAGTCGCTTAACCTTGTTAGTCACCACTATGGAGGTTAATGTGGTAGGATTCGAGCGCATCAAAGATGAGTACGCCATGTGCCCCGATTTCCAGGACGCATATTTGTCAGCATAAGATAGCTCCCCCAGGAACATATCGGCTTTCGTTATTAAGGACAGCTATCTATTTAGACTTGGAAAGTTATGTATTCCGCAGTCGTCGTTACGTCTCTATATCATCTGGGAAATGCATGGAGGAGGGTTGAGTGGTCATTTCGGTAGGGATAAGACCATTACGTTAGTTGAAGAAAAATTCTATTGGCCAAAACTTAAGGCAATGGTGGGACGAGTGGTGAGTAGTTGATGTACTTGTCAATTATCTAAGGGCACCAAAACCAACGTTGGTTTATATACGCCGTTGCCTATTCCTTCAACCCCATGGGAAGATGTGAGCATGGACTTTGTCTTAGGCTTACCCACTACTTTACGACGTCACGATTCTATTTTAGTAGTTGTGGATAGGTTCTCCAAAATGGCATGTTTTATCCCGTGCACCAGAACTAATGATGCGTCTCATATTGCCAAATTATATTTTAAAGAAGTAGTTAGTCACCGGGGAGTGCCGAAGACAATAGTCTCGGATCGTGATGTTAAGTACACAAGTTATTTCTGGAAGACGCTTTGGGTCTTAATGGGTACCAAGCTATTATTTTCCTCTGCCTATCACCCCCAAACTGATGGGCAGACGGAGGTGGTTAATCAAAGCTTTGGTAGCCTTCTTAGATGCCTAGTAAGCGATCACAAAGGCACGTGGGATCTTATTCTTCCCCACGCCCAGTTAGCTTATAATAATTCCAAAAATCGGTCTACTTGTCTGTCACCAAATGAGATTGTCCATGGATACAAGGCCCGTGTGCCTATTGACTTGGTACCGTTGCCCCCAACATACAAGACAAGTCAGTTTGCACAATCCTTCGCCCAACATATTCATGACTTACATGCACGTATACGAGCTACCTTGACTGCTCAATACGAGTCTTATCAGTCGCATACTAATTTACATAGGAGGGTGTCGCACTTTAAAGTTGGCGATTTGGTCCTAGTCTGCTTAGTTCCCGAACGCTTGCCAACTGGCACTGTTAAGAAGTTTGCACCGAAGCGCGCCGACCCTTTTCGGATTTTCAAGAAACTAGGTGACAACGCTTTTGTTTTGGATTTGCCGGCTGATTGGGGTATCTCCCCTATTTTTAATGTTTCGGATTTGACGTTGTTTGTTTTACCTCCACCTGAGTGTAATTTTCTGTCGTCTTCTCCCTCCACTGAAAATTCTGATGGGTTGGGGAGTGGTAGTTTGGATGATCTCTCTCCTTCGGTCCCCGCAGGTATAACATCGGATGGTACGTTGCCTTCTTTTTTTCCTACTGCTGACATGTTTCCCAGGTTTCCTCAGACATTTCTAACTCTAGATATGATACTCGCTGCAGAACCGTTCACTACTCTGGATGGTGCTACTTATCGCTTCCTTGTCCGTTGGTGTGACCGCACCCCTTTGGACGACTCTTGGGTACTCACGACAAAGCTTCAACGTTTGGATGACGAGCTTCTCCGCCGCTACCTCTCCACTCACGCATCAGAGATACGTGATTTTGACTGTGGGAGGATTGATGCAGCGCTGCCGCCAATTGAAGATGACCCGGTTGTCGAGGCGCTACGACATACAGATATGAGATGTCGTGATGATGCTGAAGGAAGTGCACGTTACAACCTCCGCCCGCGGCGTGCTAAAACCGCCATGAAGAATTAGTCTAATTTTCTTATTTCGTGCACTTTATTTTATATTTTGGTAATATAAAATTATCCTATGTTAAGTGATAATTTTATATTCATGGCTTGCTTTTATTTTTTTAATTTGAACAATTTTTATGTTGGTGTGTATTTAGCCATTCGGATGGATGAGATTACATCTCCATCATGGAGGGCTAAGAGTTGTTTTAAACTCATATTTAAGGGAGTGATTAAGAGGAATAACATAATTGAAATGTTGAAAACCTTATTCCTCTCCCTAGAGAATTCGGCCAAGAGAAGGAACCTCCTTACCGCCGCCCCCCTTGTGTGGTGTTAAGCCGCCGCCCCCTTGCTCCCTCCATCCGTTCGGTGCGACTCCAGTGTGGCTTCCTTGGTGCGACTCCGTGGAAGAAAGTTGCAAACCCCTCGGTGTGACGCCGGTGGATCCGTGGAGAGAGTGATTCTCCCACCTTATCTTTGTGTGAACTTTCATCCCGGTTGGGTAATCTCTTCCCGTTGTGTGATTCTTGCTTTAGTTTGTGGAGGTTTTTTCATGCATCATTTTTTTCCGTGATTTTTAAATCCGTCGCTCGCAAAATCTGAATTTGAAGGTGTTGTTATTGAATCTCTTGTCGTCCGGAACGGGTAGATCCCTCTCGGGAGTGCGACTTGGCCTAGCCTCGATTTGCTCTCCCGTTCGGCGCACTTTATGTGCAAACAAGGGAATTAATCACGACACGAATTTCGATCGCTCTTAAAGGTTTTCTGCCGCTCCAAAATAAAATTATTGCTGCGCTTGAAATGCCTTAAATTGAAATGAATAGATGCTTGTGTAGGTGCGGTGAGTTGTGTGCTTGTTGGAGAGGTAGGTCTTAAGTACGTTATATCGAGTCCGGCTTACGGTGAGTTGTGTGCTTGTTGGAGAGGTAGGTCCTAAGGACGTGGTATCGAGTCCCGGATTTTGGGAACCAACCGACCCCTTTTCGTTCGCTTTTGGTCGGCGTTCTCTCCTTTTATTTATTGTCCTGTGACGATTACGTGTCCGTTAGCGTAGTCACGTCCGTGTCGCGGTCATCACGACATCAATTATTCCACCGCATGGTGGCAAATAGAGCAACGGTCAGCTAAAGCTGACAAAATTATAACGGCCCCGTCCCCTTAATAGGGACGGCGGTGCTCCTTCCATGCATATCGTTAGCCTGGCTAAATAATAAAGTGCATAAAAATAATTTTGCCACAGGTGTAGGCTCGCTCCGACAAACACCCCGTGCACTCAGGGCACATTCACAGTGAACCCGGTCAATTCCATGGCTTCACCACCATCCTTTAGATGGCAAACAATGTGAGCATTTTTGAGTCCTTCCGACCATAGTCCAAGGCTCCCGACTATGCCAACGGCCAGTTCCACTTTAGGGCCTCTAGCATCGATCCACATAGCCTAGGTCCGAATCCACCTGCCCATTGCTCAAGCCGCCTAGTTACTTTAAGACGTACGCGCAGGCCAATCTTCACGCGGATCCTAAATCATTTCCAAACAACACATAACCCAGTTATGTTCAAGGCTGACTCCCCGGTTGCCTAGTTAGAAGAATTACGTTCCGCCCAGTTTTCCGGGTGCGCCTTGGAGCTAATCTCTAAGGATCCCAACCGCAATCTACTACGAAGAAACCCGAAAACAACGCACGGAGTCTTCTCTGGCTATTCATGCAATGCAACATCACCGATCAAGACAAATACGTCCGGGTAGGCTTCACACACAATGCCTATGCCCGTACTTCGATTTCGGACTCTAAACAATGGGGACTTCACATATCTACCCCAAGGAACATCGCGCACTCACCGCACACTCGCGGGAGCGGGTTTTCCCATGCAAAGGAAAAAAAGCTTCAAGTGCTCGAGTTAAAAATCGTTACCCTTGAAGTCCGCTTCGGTGCCATGAAAACTAGTCGAATAGAAAGCTTCGCAAAGGAATTCTCTCCACGGATCCGGTCTCGGTTCTCAGAATGGTGCTCTGATGCTCCGCTTGCGGCCGGATACCTCCCTTCCTACTCCTTTGATCTCTTCTCTCTCTTATTACTTAGAAAGAGGGAGTTAAAGGTGAAAATGAGGAATAAAACCTCTAATCCCGGATTAAATATCAGCAGGAACTCATCTGGGTCGTTGGATCTTATTTAAAGAAAACAAACGGCTCAGATTAGCCTGAAAACTTTAATCCTGGGCCGAACACACCTTTGCACACGGCCGTGTTCTAGGCCGTGTGCCTCGATCCAGCCACCCAAATTGAGCACAGAAAAGGACACGGGTTGGGACACGCCCGTGTCCCAACCTTACACGCCCGTGTCGGGTCCTCGACATGCCGGTGTCAAGGGGTCGTGTCACGGATAACCGCAACGCCCACCACCACGTCGCTTGGTGGACACGGGTGACGACACGTCCGTGTCGGATTTGACATGCCCGTGTCAACCAGTACACGACCATGTTCGATAGTCAATACAAAACTCAGAAAAAACTAGAGAAGTACACGGCCAGGTGACACGCCCGTGTCCCATGCCATGTGCACTGACACGCCCTGGGACACGCCCGTGTCCAAGGCCGTGTCCTTCACTGGACGACCTGAGGCTGACACGGTCGTATGACACGCCCGTGTCACAGGTCGTGTTCACCCTACAAAGATACAAACTTGGTACAAACATCGCCCGTTTCAACTCTACATTTCGAGGTGTTACAATTCTCCTCCCCTTAAAGAATTTCGTCCACGAAATTAAGAAAAAGGGTACACAGAACAATTTAAACATTACCTGAGTTGAAAAGTTCGGGATATTCCTCCAGCATAGCTTGCTCTCGCTCCCAAGAAAGCTCCTCTCGTCCGCAGTTATCCCAACGGACCTTAACCATTCGAATTTCCTTGTTGCGGAGCCGTTTGACTTCAAAGTCTTCAATGCAAACTGGCTTGACCTTCGCTGTCAACCCACTATCAACCGGCACTTGATCGACAACAATGAATTGTAATGGCTCTTACACCACCTTCCGCAACACCGATCCGTGGAACACATCGTGTAGCCCACTCAACTCCACCGACAGCTTCAATCGATACGTTGCTTCCCCTATCTTCTCTAGGATCTCAAACGACCCAAGGTATCTCAGACTTAGCTTCTTCAGGCGTCGAATCCGCGAGACACCCTTGAACGGCTTGATCTTCAGATATACCCAATCGCCAACACGGAACTCTACGTTTCTATGCGTGGCATTATAGTATTTTGCCTGCCTGTCCTGAGCGATTCTTAACCGTTCCTGAATCGTACGTACCATTAAAGTGGCTTCTTCCACCGCCTGACGTTTGAATAACTTTGACTCGCCTACCTCCAACCAAGACAACGGTGTGCGGCACCTTCTCCCATAAAGGGCCTCGAAAGTCGCCATTCCAATACTTGCTTGAAAACTATTATTATACGCAAACTCTACCATGTATAGGTGATCCTCCCAATGTTTTCCAAAATCTAGGATGCACATGCGGAGCATGTCCTCCATCATCCTATTGACCCTCTCGGTCTGACCATCTGTTTGTGGATGGAAGGCTGTGCTGAAACTCAGCTTAGTTCCCAACAACTTATGCACCAGCCTCCAGTCATTGGACGTGAAGCGCCCATCTCGGTCACTAACAATACTGCGGGGAACACCATGCAATCGTACAATATTATCCACATAGAGCTTGGCTAACCTTTCCACCAGATCTTCCTTCTTATTCGGAATGAAGTGCGACACTTTTGTCAGCCTATCTACGACCACCAAAATGGCGTCATTTCCCTTCTGTGACTTTGGATAACCGTGAACAAAATCCATGGATATGTCGTCGAACTTCCATTCCAGAATTGGCAAGGACTTTAGGAAACCTCCGGGCTTCTAGCACTCCGCCTTCACTAAGGCACATGTTTGGCACTTTGCCACATACAACGCTACATCCTTCTTCAGCCCTGGACACCAGAACAACTTCTTCATGTACCTATACATCTTCGTGCTCCCTAGGTGGATTGAGTACTTGGTGTGATGAGCCTCATACATCAATTCCTCTCGAAGTCTATCTGCACTTGGAATGCATAGGCGGCCGTCCTTCCTTAGCAGTCCATCCACAACTGCAAACTGGGAATTTGACCCGTCCAACGATTGATCCAATGGCTGCTTCATAGTGCTATCGTGAACCAAAGCCTACTGAATCCTATCAGCTAGGTTGTACTGCACCTCCGTCCAACATAATATTACTTCAGCACGAGATTTCTTGTCGACGCAAGAGATCTCTAATGCCTCCAAATCACGGACTAATCTCTCATCATGCACCGCCAACCAGTTGGCCTGTGCCGGAGCCCTACGACTCAAAGCATCTGCCACTGCATTTCCATTCCCCGGCATATAATGTATCTTGAAAGTGTAGTCCCCCAAGAACTCCATCCACCTTCGCTGTCTCATGTTCAGGTCCTTCTGATCTAGTAAATACTTCAGGCTCTTATAATCGGTGTAAATATCAACCTTTACACCGTACCGATAGTGTCTCCACAGCTTTAGAGCAAATATCACGACCACTAATTCCAAATCATGGACTGGATAATTTCTCTCATGGACCTTCAACTGTCGCGATCCGTACTCTATTAATCTCCCATGCTGTAGCAGAACACAGCCCAAACCACTGCCCGAAGCATCACTATAAATTTCAAATCCTTCATACCCACTCAGCGAACACAAGATAGGTGCCAAGATATACCGCCTCTTCAACTCTTCAAAAGCGTGCGCGCACTCCAACGTCCATACAAACTTCTGATCCTTCCTTGTCAATTCGTGAGTGGTAGCGCGATCTGTGATAAATTCCCCACAAAGCACCTGTAGTAGCCGGCAAGCCCTAAAAAGCTCCGGACTTCCGCCACTGTAGACAGCTCAGGCCAATCCTGAATTGCCGCTATCTTTGACGGATCCACCGCAATCCCGTTACCACTAACAATATGCCCAAGGAACGCTATTGAGGAAAACCAAAACTCACACTTGGAGAACTTAGCATACAACTGATTCTTCCTCAACGTCTCAAACACCATATGCAGATGCTTGTAGTGATCATACTCACACCTCGAGTACACCAAGATGTCGTCAATAAACACTTTCACGAATTGGTCCAGGTATTCTCTAAACGTCCTGTTCATTAGATCCATAAACATGGATGGCGCATTGGTCAGCCCAAACGGCATGACCGTTAACTCGTAATGTCCAAACCGCGTGCATAAAGCTGTCTTAGGGATATCACATTCCTTTATCCTTAACTGGTAGTATTCGGATTTCAGGTCTATCTTTGAATATACTGTTGACCCAACTAACTGATCAAAAAGATCGTCAATCCTTGGGATCGGATACTTATTCTTTACCGTAAGTTTGTTCAACTCCCGATAGTCAATAAAACGTCGCAAAATATCATCTTTCTTCTTAACGAAAAGGGCCAGTGCGCTCCAAGGTGACAAACATGGACGCACATACCCCTGCTATAACAACTCTTGCAGTTGTACCTTCAACTCTGCCATCTCCTTAGGCGCTATCCGATACAGATAACGTGACACCGGTTTGGCACCCGGCACCAGCTCAATAGTAAAATCAATCTCCCGTTGAGGAGGGGCTTCCGGGAGATCGTATGGAAAAACATTAGGATACTCGGAAACCACTGCAATACTGTCTAGACTAGGATAAGGCATTAAAGCCTGTACTGAAATGACAAACAGCTCAGCACCAGACCGAACTGCCATAATCACCTGAAGAGCCGACATCATAATCTTGCTCGACCCTTTCAAGCCTTCAAACCTAGTCTCCCGCTCAATATCAAGTCCCAACCTAACCTCTTTTCGGTTACAGTCAATGCAGGCTCGCTGCTCCGAATGCCAGTCCATACCAAAGATTACGTCGAACTCTACTAACGACAGCACTGATGCTTGCAAATCAAACTCCTGATCCCCAATCCGCAACTTTACCACGCAGATTCTATCCGCGCGCATTGAGCACCCATTGGGCAACAACACATCCAGCTTGTCCCTTGCCATCGAAGAAGGGACTCCGATGAGCGATACAAATCTTTCGACAAGAAGGAATGCGACGCTCCCGTATCAAACAGGGCTCTCGTCGGACGATCGAAAATCAATACAAAGCCTAACACCAGCACAAATAAGCTAACACAAACAAAGGTAACAGTTACAACAAAAGCTAAACTATAATAAATTTAACTCATACCTGTCACCACGTCAGCTTGTTTGATGGCCTCTTGCAGGCCAAGGTTGTACACTCTAGGCTAGGCTGGAGCATAATGGGATGCAGTTGACTCCGCCGCCTTCCCCTTTTCCTCATACGTTGCTCCTTGCCTCCTTTCGGACATTGCACGTCCGCTCCAACAATCTCTTGCAAAATGTCCCACCTTCCCACAATTGTAACATGCTCCTGGGACTCGACTTGGGTTTTCCCCCGTCATACTAGACGAAGGGGCTGAGCTCGAAGTCTTCTGTTTCTTGTTCCATCTGCGGATACCTGACTTTGAACTTGGCACTTTAAACTCTGACTTCTTATCCATAGGGTCCTTCTTCTCTTGCACTTTCCTTGCAACTCTTTCCAAAGACCGAGCCACATTTACCAAGGCTATGAAGCTCTGCGCCTTAGGCCAAGCAAGGAGTAGTTGTAGGTCGCTCCGTAGACCCTCATAAAATCGGTTGGTCTTCCTCTCTTCTTCAGTAAACATAGCACCAGCATAACGACCTAACCGAGTAAACTCGTGGAGATACTCATCCACGCTACTCACTCCCTGAGTCAAACCAAGGTACCTATTCTCCATCTCAAGCTTCTGGGCAGAAGGTAGGTATCTGGCCAAGAACAACCTTGAGAATTCCTCCATCATTACGTCAGCAAGTTGTCTTCCCACTAAGAGATGAACCTCCAACTCGTCCCACAACATCCTTGCCTCACCGGCCAATAGGAAGGTTGCTATTGTGGTCTTCTGCCATTCTGCAGTTTCCGTGGAGGTCATTACCCTCTTCATCGTAGAGAGCCAATCCTCAGCTTGAGTTGGCGTTCCCAGCCCATCGAATACCAGAGGATTAAAGCTCATTACGTGCTTGAGCTATTTCTCCTTGGCTCTTCTTGGTGCTACCGTATCAACTGCCCCACGCTCTACTACTCCCGGCACTATCACTCTAATCGGTTCTTGCTCATTAACAGGTGGTGCGTGCTGCACTTGTTGGGCATTTATCATGGAAAAAACTGCTTCAGCCACCAATCTGATGATTTCTGCTGAAGGAGGTGTTGTAGGCACGTCTCTTGGCGCACTACTTTCCGCTGATTGCGGATGCTTTGATTGCCCCACACCGCTTCTAGACACCTATAATAGCATAAACCCTTGATTAGGCGACACGCAAATTGCTAAAAGCAATCATTGGAACACTTAGGTTCCCAAAACAAATGCATTTTTTTCATTCCTAAGTGGACATTCATGGGTTCTGTTATGTTATAACGATGACTCACATACATGTGCTCACCTCCCCTTAAAGAGAATTCGCCCACGAATTCGATTATAGACGACCGGCACCCTAGTATGATACCAAATTATAATGCCCCCATCCGTCGTATGACATATAACAAAAGGTCCAGCGGGAACCCGACGCCATATACCACGGACAGTTGGAGGGGTTACAGAATAATACCAAATACCCATCTACTCGTCCTAGCACAGAGCATTCTAGCGGAAGCTTTTTAAACAGTTAATAGAACCCAAAATTTGCACAAGCATGGCATGAATGTCCACTAATCAAAATAGGAATGAAGTAAAACAAATCTACAAAAGAGTACATGGCCTTATGGCCTTACAAAGTTTCTCTTAACAAAGTAATGTGTTTCAAAAATCGGCTCGCAGGCCGGCCACACATGACAGAGAGTAAAGACAGTAGTTCGCTACGGACTTCGAGGGCATGCATAGTAGCTTAGACTTCAACCCGCTACTTGGCGCTTGGTTCCGCAGCACCTGCAAGCAATTATTCCACCGCATGGTGGCAAACAGAGCAACGGTCAGCTAAAGCTGACCAAATTATAACGACCCCGTCCCCTTAATAGGGACGACGGTGCTCCTTCCCTGCATATCGTTAGCCTAGCTAAATAATAAAGTGCATAAAAAGAATTTCTCCACAGGTGTAGGCTCGCTCGGCCAAACACCCAGTGCACTCAGGGCACATTCACAGTGAACCCAGTCAATTCCGTGGCTTCACCATCATCCTTTAGATGGCAAACAATGTGAGCATTTTTGAGTCCTTCCGACCGTAGTCTAAGGCTCCCGACTATGCCAACGGCCAGTTCCACTTTAGGGCCAGTAGCACCGAACCACATAGCCCAGGTCCGTATCCACTTGCCCGTTGCTCACGCTGCCTAGTCACTTTAAGACATACGCGTGGGCCAAGCTTCACCCGGATCCTAAATCATTTCCAAACAACACATAACCCAGTTATGTTCAAGGCTGACTCCCCAGCCATCTAGTTAGCAGAATTACGTTTCCGCCCAGTTTTCCGGGTGCGCCCTGGAGCTAATCTCCAAGGATCCCTGCCGCAATCTACCGCGTAGAAACCTGAAAACAACGCACAGAGTCTTCTCCGTCTATTCATGCAATGCAACATCACCGATCAAGAGAAATACGTCCGGGTAGGCTTCACACACAATGTCTATGCCCGTACTTTGATTCCGGACTCTAAACAAGGGGGACTTCACATATCTACCCCAAGGAACACTGCGCACTCACCGCACACTCACGGGAGCGGGTTTTCCCATGCAAAGGAAGGAAAGCTTCAAGTGCTCGAGTTGAAAATTGTTACCCTTGAAGTCCAATTCGGTGCCATGAAAACTAGTCGGATAGAAAGCTTCGCAAAGGAATTCTCTCCACGGATCCGGTCTCGGTTCTCAGATTGGTGCTCCGATGCTCCACCGGCGGCCGAAATCCTCCCTTCCTACTCCTTTGATCTCTTCTCTCTCTTATTTCTTAGAAAGAGGGAGTTAAAGGTGAAAATGAGGAATAAAACCTCTAATTCCAGATTAAACATCATCAGGAACTCATCTGGGCCGTTGGATCTTATTTAAAAAAAACGAACGGCTCAGATTAGCCTGAAAACTTTAATCCTGGGCTGAACACGGCTTTGCACACGGCCGTGTTCCAGGCCGTGTGCCTCGATCGAGCCACCCAAATCGAGCACAGAAAATGACACGGGTTGGGACATGCCCGTGTCCCAGCATGACATGCCCGTGTCGGGTCCTCGACACACCCGTGTCCAGGGGCCGTGTCACGGATAACCGCAACGCCAACCACCACGTCGCTTGAAGGACACGGGTGACGACACGCCCATGTCAAATTTGACACGCCCGTGTCAACCAATACACGGCCATGTTCGACAGTCAATACAAAACTCAGAAAATTCCCGAAAAGTACACGGCTAAGTGACACGCCCGTGTCCCATGCCATGTGCACTGACACGCCCTAGGACACGCCCGTGTCCCAGGCCGTGTCCTTCACTAGACGACCTGAGGCTGACACGGCCATGTGACACGCCCGTGTCACAGGCCATGTTCACCCTACTAAGATCCAAACTTGGTACAAACACCGCCCGTTTCAACTCTACATTTTGAGGTGTTATAATGGCGCAGTACCAGCACAACTGAACCAGAACGCCATTATCATGATTGTCGTGTTCGTCCTCTACCTCTGTCGCGAGCGGATAGAGTTCAACTTGACGGTCTTCCGCATGTTGTTCTCTTACAAGGAGACTACCGACGGGGTCACCTTCTTCGGCGCTACCCTCATCAAAGTCCGCGAGGTTATGAACAAGCATCACAACTGGATGACCAAGATCTTCTTCATCAAGGGAGATCTCGGCAATGTCCCCTTCTCTCCCCAGCATAAGGTCAAGGAGATATACCATCACCCTTCGGTTTCAATCAACGATGCCGACCTCAACAAATTTTTCCTCAACAAAGAATTCGAGGTCGCTTACCTCCACCGATGCCTCGACTCCCTTCTACCCGTCCTCCCTGGCGAAGGTATACTCAGATTCCCTTTCGCTTTTACTGAGCTCTGCAGAGACAACATTGACAAACCTGACTAAGTCATTTCTACAGGGGAACATCTCATCCCTGAGAATCTGCCCTTTGTGGACTCAAGGCTCTACCCCGACCCGCTCCAGCTCGCGTGGGTGGCTGCACTGGCCTGTCGAGACGAAGTGGCAATGTCCCAACCCTCCTCTAGCAAGAAGCGGGGTCTTCACGAGGGGCCGGACACATTTCGTAAGACTCCATACTGCAAGAAGAAGAGGGCCAATGTCTTCTCTCTGGGGGAGAGGAAATCCCCCAAGTAAGTGGAGCTGCCCGAGACTCCCTCTGACGCCTCGCCGGAGATCCCACTGAAGGAGTCATCAGGGAGGGATCGCCGAGGGAGCGAGGCCATCTCCCACAAGGATGCGGAAGGGCCAATGCCTAGCGAGCTGGGCCTACCTAAGGAACACCCCTTATTCAGTATGGGGGAGATGTGAAAAGACTCGGTCGGCGAGCCGATGATAGAGTGAGACGAGTCGGCCCACCGGGTCTCCATCTCTACCTGCCACACCTCTTGGAGTGCTCGCGAGCCTCCTGCCGGTCATGCCTTCACTATCGGCTTCGACCTCAATGGTCGAGATAGTGCTACGGCCTTCAAGACCATGACCCCCGCTAGCTTGGTCATGAGGGCCTACGGGCCCACTTACGGGCCTTCGAGCTGCACCATATGATGGTATGCCGTGACTTAAACCTTCACTAGCTGCTGCAGAAGGCCGAGCAGGAGCACGATCTCGCGAAGGACAAGGCCACCGACACAAAAAGACGCTGCGGGATTATCGAGATCCTATCCGCGAAAGCCACCGACGTGTTGGTAAGTGTCGATCATCCCATTCCTTTTTTACTTAGAAGATATTTCGGAATTCGTGCTTAGTTGATGGTCCACAGGATGCTGAGGCCGCTCGCGAGTTACAGAGCCGCGCCTCCGGGTTGGAGGAGGAGGTCGCCCAACTGCAGGCCCTCCTTGCTGAGCAAGAGGCTCGCTTCAGCGAGCGGGAGGCCCGTGCTATCGAGCAGGAGGCTCGCGTTACTGAGTTGGAGGCCGAGGTGGGGCTGCTGAAAGTGAAAAACCGGGAGCTTCACAGCGAGTTCCTCCGGCAGGATGAGCTTCTACTTCTAAGGGGTGGTGGCGTAGCCCCCTACCCCTACCAGAGGCCGCGGTTCTTTGGCGCGAAGGAGGTCGAAGAGCGGTTGTGAGTCAACTGCATCGACTCAGCCGAGCGCCTTCTGGATGCTATGAGGGGTACGGGGATACTGGCGGACGGCTGCCAGGAGGTCGCGGTTCGTGACCTCATGCCAGGTCTATACTCGCCAAGCCTGCCCGGCGAGAAGGAGGACAGTTTCGCCTCGCTGTTCGGGGTCATAGAAAGAGCCAGGGGCGCGGGGGCGAGGAAGGTCGTACCCCCGGGGAGGAGGGCGAGAGCTGAGCCATATTTTTGTTCTTTCTTTTCATTCCCCCTCCCACTTTTGTAACCTCGCGAAGGCGAGTTTTGACATTGTAATCAGACATTTAAAGAATGAAAATCATTTGTAAATATTTGTGAAATTTCTCTATCTTTTTTGTTTTGAATTCTTCTTTTTGTGTCGCACTCGCCCGCGAGTTTCCTCCCCATTTGGCAGATCTCGCTAGGACAAGACATGATATTAGAACACATGTTTAGGACTCGTACTCGCGAGCGGATTCTGAGAGCTCCCCCTTCCCCAGGTCAACCAAACATGGGCCTGCCGAGCTGGGGCCTTACCCACCCAGCTCACGCGCGAGTTAACCTTCTCTTTGCCAATGTCGAGTCAAAACCATTAAAATATTTCTAAGTAAAACTGATGGGATGTAGAGTGCCTCATTGGAGCTCTCCCTCAATGGGAGGCTTAGGACGGCTTGCCTTCTTTTTGCCGATATGGGCCTGCGAGTACGATCTCGCCCACAAGGGTCTTCTACCCTCAAACCTTTAGGAAAGCAATCTTCTCGAATAATTCTAGGAGAAAGTTGAACCCCCTCAAGTGACATCCAGCCCTGCAAGCTAGGTGAGAACCTGACAGCGGGATCTGCTCGGCATCTGGGGATAACTCCTCTGAGTGACATCCATCCCTGCCAGCTTGATGGGAGCCTGACAGCAGGATCTACTCGGGGCCTGGGGCAGACTTCTCCGAGTGACATCAAGCCCTGCCAGATTGTTGGGAGCCTGACAACGGGATCTGCTCAGGGTCTTGGGCAGACTCCTCCGAGTGACATCCAGCCCTGCCAGCTTGATTGGAGCCTAATAGTGGGATCTGCTCGGGGTCTGGGGCAGACTCCTCCGAGTGGCATCTAGCCCTGCTATCTTGATGGGAGCCTGACAGAGGGATCTGCTCGGGGTATAGGGCAGACTCCTCTGAATGACATCCAACCCTGCCAGCTTGATGTGAGCCTAATAGCGGGATCTGCTCGCGGTCTGGTGCAGACTCCTCCGAGTGACATCCAGGCCTGACAGCTTGATGCAAGCCTTAAAATGGGATCTGCTCGGGGTCTGGGGCAGACTCCTCCGAGTGACATCCAGCCCTGCCATCTTGATAAGAGTCTGACAGCAGGATCTGCTCGAGGTCTTGGGCAGACTCCTCCGAGTGACATCCAACCCTGCTAGCTTGATGGGAGCCTGATAGTAGGATCTGCTCGGGGTCTGGGGTAGACTCCTCTGAGTGACATCTAGCCCTGTCATCCTGATGGGATCCTGATAGAGGGATTTGATCGGGGTCTGGGGCAGACTTCTCCGAGTGACATCAAGCCCTGTTAGCTTGATGGGAGCCTGACAACGAGATTTGCTCGGGGTCTGGGGCAGATTCCTTTGAGTGACATCCAACCCTGCCACCTTGATGGGAGCCTGACAGCGGGATCTGCTAGGGGTCTGGGGCAGATTCACTCTTCCACTTGCACAAAACATGTCATGAGCATAAGCATCTCGAGAAATTTTATTCCACAAAATAGAACTTACATGACTCAGGGGTAAAAATGCTTTAGGTCGTCACCACTCCAGGTGAGACCTAGGGTCTTGCCTTCCACATTCCGAAGGCGATACCCTTCTGACTTCAAGACCTCCTGCACTATGTATGGCCCTTCCCAATTGGGGTTGAGTTTCCCCACTTTTGCTGACCTCCCCGCGGCATCCACCTTTCTTAAGACTAATTCCCCTTCTGCGAATTGTTTGACTATGATGTGCTTGTCAAATTACTTGACCATTCTTCTCTTGACTTCCTCCTTCCTCATGGCAGAGAGGTCTCGCAGCTCTTCAACCATGTCAAGGGAGAGCAATAGCTCCTCTTCGTTCTTTGCTCTCCATTCCTCCCTACCATCTCCTGCCTCGACCACCTGAGGCGTTCAGACCTTGAACTCTATTGGGAGCACCGCCTCGCACCCATGGGAAAGTTTGAAAGGGGTCTCCCCTGTTGCCATGTTGGGTGTGGTTCTGAGGGTCTAAAGGACCGAGGGGAGCTTCTCCACCTAACTACCTTATAGGTTCTTTATTTTCTTTTTGAGGAGGTTGACAATGATCTTGTTCGCCGCCTCCACCCGCCCATTGCTCCTTGGGTGATGGACCGAGGAGAACCTGAGATCAATACCGAGCTGCCCATAAAAGCTGATGAACGCAGCGCTAGCAAACTGAGGTCTATTCTCCATGATGATGGCCTGGGTAAACCTATATCGGCAGATGATCTCCCCCCCAAACAAAGTTCCTAATGATTTGGGAGGTCACCTTGGCCAAAGACTTGACTTCCATCCACTTGGAGAAATAGTCGATCATGACTAGCAAGAATCTTCTTTGGCCGCTGGCCTGGGAAAAGGGTCCGACCAAATCCATTCCCCAGATTGTAAATGGCCAGGGTGCTGTGATACTCCTGAAGCGGTGGGCCGATTGCAGCTGGAGGGGGGGGAGCGAATAGTTAGAACTTATGACACTACTTTGTGAACTTTGCCGCGTCGTGGCCCAGGGTCGGCCAAAAGTACCCTTGCCTGACGATCCTCCTTTCCAGCATCCGAATTCTAGAGTGGCTTCCACACTCCCCGGAGTGGACCTCCTCATCGATCCTCGGGATCTCCCCCTCAGCCACTCAACGTGTCAACATCCCCAAGAGGGTCTTTCGGTACAGCTTCCCAGCGTGCATGAGATAGTATGCCGATTCTTACTTGAGCTTCTTCCTGTCCACCCCCTAAGGATACTCACCCGTAGACAAGAAAGTCGTGAATGGGTCCATCCATGACGGGTGCTGCTCCACCTCCATCAGTTGTCCCTCCTCAATGGAAGGGTTGAACAAGTCGGTATTGGTATCCGCAACCCGGGGACCATGATTTTCCAGTTGATCTACCTTCTCTTTTTCCTCCCTAGGCACGTGTCGGATGGAGAAAGTACGGAACGTGTCGATGACCCCTTCACCTTTGCCAAGTACAGCTGCAGAGTTGGCTCCCTTGCCTTGAACTCTCCGTTAACCTAGGAGGCCACCACCATGGAGTCAGTGAGGACCTCCACATTGCACACTCCTAGCTCCCTGGCCAAGCATAGCCCTGTGATCACAACCTCATACTCGGCCTGATTGTTGGTAATGGGAAAGTGAACCACCACTATTTGTTCAATCCTCGTCCCTTGTGGACTCTCCAAGATCACCCACACCTAGGGAATGCCTTCCTGATGCACGTCCACCATCACCTTCCAGGGGACTGGGAGGGGGAGTTCCACCTCCGCCACTTCCACCACATAATCTTCCAGGAAGTCGGCCATTACTTGTGCCTTGATGGAAAGACGAGGGACAAAGGAAATGTCAAATTCGCTCAACTCTACCGACCACTTGGCCAACCAGCCTGAGTGCTCCACCCCCTCGAAGATGTTGCGGAGGGGGTGGTCAGTCACCACTCGGATCGAGTGTGCCTGGAAGTAGGGTCAGAGCCTCCGAGCTGAAATGATAAGAGAAAAGGACAGCTTCTCCAGGATAGGATACCGAAGCTCTGCCTTCCTCAAGACCCAACTCACATAGTAAATCGGGAGTTGTTTATTCCTCTCTCCCCAAACCAAAACGGAGCTCAGGGCCTCCACTCTGACCCCTCGCTAAAAGAACAAGTCCTCCTCCTCTTTTTGACCATGGAGCAGGGGGGCCTGAGTCAGCTGTCTCTTTAAGGCCTGAAATGCCTCCTCATACTTCGAGGTCCACTCGAACTTCCGGCCTCACCTCAGAGTCTTGAAGAAGGGAGAGCACTTCTCCCCGGCCCGGGAGAGGAACCGGCTCAACCCTGCAGACTTCCCCGTCAACCGCTGTACTTCCTTGGCATTCCGTGGTGACCCCAACTCCACAATCGCCCTCACCTTGTCAGGGTTGGGCTCTACACTTGCGGGGGTGAGGAGATTCCCCAGGAATTTGCCCCTGCTTGCACCGAAGGTGCACTTCAAGGGGTTCAACCTCATTTTGTACTCACTGAGTGTAGCAAATGTCTCTTCCAAGTCCCGGAGGTGAGAGTCGACGTCCAGGCTCTTGATTATGAGGTCATCTACATACACCTCCAGGTTCCTTCCCTTCTGCTCTCGGAAGACCATGTCCATCATCTTTTCATAGGTTGCCTCTGCATTTTTTAGCCTAAAAGGCATCATTTTATAATAGTAGCACCCATCCCTTGTGATGATGGAGACATCCTTGACGTCGGGAGGGTGCATCCTGATCTGATGATAACCTGAAAAAGCATATAGGAAACTCATTACCGGGAAACCGATGGCTGAGTAAACCAGCGCGTAAATCCGAAGCAAGGGGTAACAATCCTCAGGGCATGATTTATTAAGTAAAGAAAAATCAACACACATCCTCCACTGGTCGTCTCCTTTTTTAACCATTACAACATTGGAGACCCAGCCGGGGTATTGGATCTCGGATACAAAATCGGCCTTGAGGAGCATGACCACGTCCTCCCGAATTGGCTTGGCAGGCCACGTCCGCAACAATCCCTGGCATCTCCGTGGCACTCCAGGCGAAGACGTCCACATTTTTCCGGATGAACTCCAGCATCCTGCCCTGAGCCTCCGGGGTCAGCCCCCCGCTAACATGGACCTTCTCCACCCTGTCTTCGATGGTGAGAACCTCCATCTCAACCACCTCTTCTGCCGCCTCCAGACGAGACTGCTCCCCCCACTCTTCAGCATCCCCCTCTCCGGGGGTGCGGACTTCTTCCTCGGATTCCTCCATGGACATCTCCTCGGCTGGCTCCTGGACTTCCGCCATCTCATTCTCCCGAAGGCGGGACACCACTACCCCAATCTCCTCTCGGCCAGCCTCCTGCTTTGCCTCCTCCATCCTTCGCCCCATCACCTCGACACCCTCCTGCCATGAGATGGAGTTTATGGAGGTTACATATCACTCCCTTTCTATCTTAGGGTCCCCTCGGACCCGGACCTGGACTACCTCGAGGTTGAACTTCAAGAACTTATGGAAGGATGATGGAACACAGTGAAAGGCGCTTATAAGGGGCCTCCCGAAGATGGCGATGTAGCTGCTAGTGGCATACACAATGACGAACTTGCAAGTGCGGGACTGCCCCCCCCCCCCAAGCATGACATGGAGTCCCACTCCACCTTCTACATCCTTCCTCTCCTCCGAGAACCTGAACAAGGGTCTGCCCGAGGTCAGCACCCTCTTAGCCTCAACCTTCAATGCGTCGAACGCCTTCTTAAAGATGACGTTGACCGAGCTTCCATTATCGATGAGGATCCGGAGAATGGTGAAATTCTCGATGGCTGTTTGGATGACCAGCGCATCGCAAAACGGATCCTCATGATCTGGAATATCCTTCCTCAAGAAGGTTATCTTCTCCTCCTGGGGTAGGGTCTGGGACGTGGAGGCGACGCTCCTTCGGTACATGGTATGGAGGCTTGCCTATCGGGAAGCCTCGATACCTGCCCCTCTATGGATTATCTTGATCCTTCCCCAGGTCCCTATATCCACCCAATCCTTGCACCGATCCTCCTCCGAGCACGACAGGACCTCTTCGATCCGCACCTCCTGATGCTCCTGCTACCGTTGTTGTTCCCTATTTCCTCGCAACTCGAGGAACTCTGGGCACGTGGTCATGTCATGTCCTTTCTCCTGGTGGAAGTCGCAATAGGTAAGCTCCACCCTAACTTCCCTTCTCCTTCTCCTCGCCGCCCTACTTCTCTCCCCCATGGTTATTGCCATATCCTGCTCCTAGTCAGGAAGTTGCATCCTCTGGACCTGCCTCCCTCCTAGAGGATAAAACTGGCCTTGGCCTCCGTAGAAACGGTCCCCACCTTGGAACCCTCTTCTCGCCCCCTATTCTTGCCATTCTGGCCTCCACCCTAGCCGGTGCTTCGGCTCCTGACGCCCCAACCTGGGTTGTTGTTGTTTCTACTACTGCTCCCTCTGTCGGGGTTCAGCTCTACTCTCCTCTTGACCTCTGCCCCCTCTGGGCCTCTCCTCCTCCGTAGCCCACCTGGATAGCCTCCGGGCAAACTCCGGGTTCGACGCCTCCCCTTTGACTTCTCTCGCCGCCCTCTCCATCAACTCCTCGTAGGAAATGGGTGGGATTCTCTTCAACTCCATCCGAAAGAAACCCTGTTGCAGCCCCAGGGTGAAACCATCATCAGAGTGTGCACCGGCATCTCCTGAACCTGGGTGACCTCCTCCTGGAAGCGATCGACGTAGCTCCCCAAGGTCTCATTCACCCCCTGCTTGATGTGGAATAGGGACCCCGACTCCCTCTTACTCCTCTTTGAGGTTGTGAACCTAAACATGAACCCCCGACATAGGTCCTCGAAGCTGTAGATGGAGTTGGCCGGCAGCTGGTGGAACCACTCCCTTTCTTTCTCCTTCAGAGTGATGGAAAAGAGTCTGCACTTGAAGCCATCCGTCATCTGTCAGATCAAGACAACGTCCTCAAACCTCTTAATGTGCTGGACCAGGTCAACCGTCCCAGTGTAGTAGGACATCTCGGGCTCCCTGAACCCATCCGGGGCTGGTGTAGAGGAGACAAAATCACTGAAGGGGTTGTCTCCCCTCACTAGGCGAGTTGGGGGGTCTCACGCCCCCATCTTGCCGAACCTGCCGCTGTCTCCTGAGCCCGGGCAGAGCACTCGCCCGGGGAGCTAGGAACCCTGGCCTTCCTCGATGATCTCCTTCCCTACTTGCTGGATGGGAGCAGCCTCGCCGAGTATCGGATCCGCGAGAACTAGGACCGCCGAAGTCAAGCAGTCGGCACGCGCACCGAGTGCAAATCGGACCAAGTCGAGTACCTCCTACCTGAAATCTTGAAACATCCCCATTGTCGCGAGAGGGGGAGGGGGTGGCGAGTCGGTCCTATCCGATCCCTGCCCTTCTCCTCCAGTCATTGAACTCGTTCATGATTTTCTGTGTTGACCACTATCCACGCTCACCGCACCAAAATGTTGAAACCGAAAATTTGTCTCTTGTGGAGTTCACCCTTGGGGAAGGGGTGATCACACACCTACTTCTCCTCTACGAGGTTGAAAGCTGGGAAGAAGGAACAAGGATAGGAAAGGACCCAAGGGCTCGGTGAGGAGGACCCACCACACAGCCGGAAGATTACTAAGTGCTCCCCCTCCTTAACCAAGTGTCAGGCTAAGGTACCTCATGAAACTCTAGGGGGACTTTGGAGATAAGAAAGCGTGCCTTCTGAGGTACCCCTTGGGTCCTATTTATAGATTTCTGAAAACGGCATGCAAATAGCCAACCTCTACTGTTCTGAACAACTATGTGCAGCCCACCCGGGTCTGCTAACAGCGAGACTCCACTGTTTTAACTGACTATGGGCAGGGCAGCGGTGGAAAAATGGTAAAAACACATCACAGATCACAGGGCGAGTAGCCCTCAATAATCTCTATTCGGCAGGGATGGCGAGTGCTCGATGGAGCTGGCACCCACCATCTCCTCCTAATCCTTGGTGAGAATGGGCCCGACTGGCCCCGCTCTCCTGCCGCGAGTTCATTAAACAGCTAGAGCTCGTCAAAAGACCCAGAGCTCGACGAAAGGGACAGAGCTCAACGAAAGGGGCTCGGCGAGTTCAAGCTCTCCTTCCTGAAGCATCCAACCCCGCTTGGGTGAGATGGGGCTACTGCCAAGCTCTCTAGGGTGAGTGATAGCCAGCGGATACCGAGATGTCCCTCAATGCCAAGAGAAAGAAGCATTGACTGAACTCGCCTCATTCGATGCCTAGGCTGAAGGCGCCGAGTGAGCTCACCTCACTCGATGCTTAGGCTGAAGGCGTCGAGCGAGCTCGCCCCACTCGACGCAAGGGTTTGGGGTGTATGGTATACTCGATGCCAGGGATCTTGCTTGCTTGGGTCTTGGGTTGGACCTGGCCAGTCTGGCTCCTGCCGACCACACTCTCCGGATACGGGGTTGTACACACCGTGATTCCATTTTTGAGTAGTATTAAAATATTGATACGCATTGTGAAAAGTATAAACTATTTTATATACTTAGAAATTTCCTTTATTTTATTTTTACGCGCGCAAGCATGCGACTTCGAATGGTACTTTATATCTCAATTTCTATATTAGCTAGTTTATTTTCCCTTTCTGCATAGACTTTGTTTGCTCAGGACGCACAAATAGGTAAGTCTGGGGGTGTGATGAGTCCTATTTATATACTTATTTTTGGACTCATCTGGTCTAGTTTTCTCGTTGATGCACTACACTTTAGAGCCATAATTGTTCATATTTGTTATATTGCCCATTCCATGTTAAGGTGCACTTTTGGCCCGTTTTCTGTGTGATTTCTTAGTTATTATTCTTTTGCCCTACTTGGTGTTTTTCTTTGTATGGAGAATGTGGTATGCCCATTTCAGTGGATCGTCTGTTTTCGATGTAGGTATAAAGGTCGTGTGCGTGTCCCTGGATTGTTTGGGAATGTTTTCTGCCTAAGGGCCACTGATCGTGCGTTTTTACATGCGCACGGTCAGTGGACTCCTTAGCACACGACTGCTGGTCGTGAGCATCCTATTCATCGAACCCCAAATAGTACAGGAACACTGCTCAAGATAGGCTTAATAGTATGAGTTGATCTCCAAGGGTAGTAGTCAAAGTATACTTATGGGTTCAGGAAACTACCATATGAAGCTTGGTTCCATGAAGATTCCTATTTGTAGAAAGGAATGCTTTTGAATATGGAAGGAGAGGGTCAGACTCTTCATGGAGGCAGCTGACCCAAGGATTTTTGTGACAGTCAAAGAGGGACCCTTCATCCCAATGAAGGTGTCTGCTCTTGAAGCAAGTGTCAAGACACCTAAGACTTATTCAGAAATGACCATGGATGAGTTCATTCTTGCCACCATGGACAAGGGGGGCACAAAACATTTTTATTAGTGTCATAGATGACTCCACCTTTCAAAATATAGTACACTGCAAGACAGCCAAAGAGATGTGGGACACTTTGGTAGTCTACATGAAGGGCACTGAAGAGGTCAGAGAAGACAGAAAGTCCATGCTCAATCCAGAGTATGAGGCTTTCAGGCAGTCCAAGGAAGAGAGTATAGCCAGCTGCTATGAAAGATTCTTTAGGATAGTCAATGAGCTAAGGACCTATGGTCGGGTCTTCAGTAATTATGAGCTTAATGATAAGTTCCTTAGGACTCTAGCTAGAGACTAGGACACCAAGCTGTATGCCATCAGGGAAGTGGCAAAGCTGGCAGATTCTCCTCCACCAACTCTATTTGGGAAGCTGCTTTCTTATGAAATGAAGTTGACTGCAAGGAAGGAGGGGGAGAAAATAGCATGTCTCAGGGTAGAGATAAGACTGCGGCCTTCAAAGCTGAAGCCCCAAGGAGCAGGGGAAAGACTCCTTCTACACTAAGGAGGGTTTCTGAGTTTGACTTAGAAATTTCAGAGACATGCACATCAGACTACCACATGTCTGATAAGGAGTTTACTTCCTTCTCTAGGTAGTTTATGAAGCTGATGAAGAAGAAGGGGTTGAGTAGCAGACCCTCCTCCTCCTCTCATCACCAGGAGTACTACTATAGGGGAAAGAAGAAATCCTCCAAGGACGACAGATATGGCTCTAAACCTGGTAAACAGATTTACACTAAAGTGGTTTGCTATTGCTGCAACAAACCTGGGCATATGATTATTGACTGCCTAGTCAAAAGAAAGGAGGATGGTGATAAGAAACACCACGAATAAAAGAGCAAGAAGGGGAAGTCCTTAATGGCAATGAAGGAGAAGTGTTGGTCTAACACCTCCTCATCAGAATCTGAAGAAGAAGAAGCCTATGTTGGGCTAATGGCAAAGTGTGAGGAAGAATCCTGCCAGGATTAGCCTAGTCAAGAAAAAGTACAATCTTTATCTAGTTCTTCTTTTGAGTCAGATTGTTAGACAAGTCCCACCCCTAGTGCTTCTTCATCAAGTGATGAATATGGAGCAGAATCTGAGGAGGAAATCAATCAAATGATTGATAAGTATGGTGAACTTTTGCAGGCATTAAAGAGAAGTAAGCTGCTGACAAAAAGCAAGCTTGGGAGATTGCTTCTCTACAGCTTGTTGCTTCCCAGCATTCTGAGTCAGCAACCCTACTGGAATAGAAAACCAGGGAAGTTAGCCAGCTAAAGAACATTACTGTCATCCAGATAAACACCATAAAATACAAGGACAATCTCATTAGAGATTTGGAAGAGAAACTCCAAAGAGAAAAGAGGATTGTTGCTAGCTACTCTAAGCCAAATTCAATATTGCCCATCATTGACTCCTTCACCTCTCAGAAAAATTAGAGGGGTTTGGGTTTCAAGGGAAACACAAGGGTTTCCCCTCTCAAAGTAAAGCAAAAAGCTCTAATTCAGCCACGCATTGCCTTTGAAAGTTTAATACTCCCTTTTAACAGGTATGACCAGGACTCTTTGTATGGTCACTAAAAGAATGGGAATTCTTCTTGGAAGAATACAAGTGTACCTTTCAATGGAAGGAGAAGAGGAATGGGGATGAGTGCCTTCAAGACAGCCCATGAAGAAATACAAATGGCCGATCATGGACCATTTGTCTTTTGTGCTCCAGCTCCCACTCTTAAGAATGTGGCTGTAGCAAAAGTTCAGGGCCATCCAGCTAAGACTCTGACCAAGGGCCAGTCAATCAGCAAGCCTAATTTGGCTATTTTTGATGTTATCAAGAGCATGTATTTTGCAAAGAAGGCTTGTTCTGATGGCACTCAGATCAGGCCAAATAAGTCTACTGAAAGACTAACCTTCAGCAGGATCCTAGCTAAAAGGAAACTGAGAAAGGGTGTTGTTGTTCCTTCTAAGAAGGGAGTTGCTGTCAGCATAGCTAGCAGACCAGCTCAGAAAAGAAGGTATAATGTTCATGAGTGCCGGTGATGTGGCAAAGCGGGCCACTATGCCATTGATTACTAGCATAATCCCAGTGTGGCTAGAGCTAAAGTCATCCTACCCGTCAGAAAAACTACTGTGGACATGTTCATTTTCATACTGACATGAACCAAGGACCCTATAAATATTGGGGTCCTAAGGAAAAGTAAACATGTTTTGCAGGTTAGTCCAAGTGCCTATACCCCTATCTGGTACTTAGACAGTGGTTGTTCCAGGCACATGACTGGAACAAGGAGTTATCTGAAGGAGTATACTCCAGTGAAGGATGGACCCAAAGTTATCTTTGGTGGTTTAGACAGAGGATTCACTCAAGGGTATGGTAATATCACTAATGACATATTCACTATCACCAAAGTGGCTTATGTGGAAGGTTTGCTACATAACCTAATATGCATAAGCCAGTTATGCGATCTAGGCGGTGTCACCTCATTCCACAAGGATATGTGCCAAATTAAGAGGTCAAGTGACCAAGAGGTCATCTTAACAGGCACTAGGAGTGGTAACATCTATTGTCTGAATTTTCTATGTTTAGATATAGACTCCCCTGTATGACTAGTTGCAGATGAGAAAACCGCATACTGTGTCTAATTGCATAAGAGGCTAGCACATCTGAATTATAAACCCATAGACAATCTCTCTAGTGAAAAGCTAGTTAGGAATGGTGCTAATAAGAAGTGCTCTAAGGAGGGTATTTGCTCTGCATGCTAAAAGGGAAAATAGACCAAGACCTCCTTCAAGAGCATTGGGACTGAAGACTAAGTGAGGTGCTTATACCTCCTACATATGGACTTCTTTGGTCTTATGCCAGCTGAAAGTCTAGGTAGGAAAGTCTATACCCTTGTGGTTGTTAATGACTTTTCCAGATTTGCTTAGGTTTTCTTTGTTAGGAATAAGTCTGAAACCCCTGATATTTTCAAGACTTTTGTCATGCAAATTTAGAATGAATTTAACATAACTGTGGTCAAAATTAGAAGTGATCACCATGGGACCTAATTTAAGTATGAATGCATGACAAGGTTCTATGAAGAGCATGGAATTCACCAAGAATTCTCCTCTCCTAGAACACCCCAGCAAAATGGGATTGTTGAGAGAAAGAATATGACTCTCATAGAGGATGGAAGGACCTTGTTGAGTGACACATCTCTCCTAGAATACTTCTGGGCTGAGGCAGTTAATACGTCATGTCATGTCCTTAACAGGGCTTCTATCACCAAGAGCCACAAGAAGACTCCCTATGAGATCTTGAAGGGGAAAAAACCAAACCTGAGCTATTTCAAGATATTCGTTAGTAAGTGTTATGTGCTAAACAATGGAAATTCCTATGTGACTAAGTTGCTGCCAAGTCCTATGAAGGGATTTTTGTTGGGTACAACAATCACAGCAAAGCATATAGGATCTACAACTTGAAAAGGCAAGTTGTAGAAGATTCTATTCATGTAGTTTTTGATGAGTCTACAATGATTAACAGTGAGCTACCAAGATCCTCTTCTAGTCCTGCAGTTACTAAACTGATGATGGACAAGCTGACTATCAAGAAGGCTGCTCTATTAGTTCAAGATGAATCTGACAGACTGTGCATTTAAGAGGAAGCACAAGGAACACAGGTTGTGGATGATGATCAACCAAGTGAAGACAATGAAGATCAGAAAGCTGAAGCAAGATTGCCTCCAGCTGTCAGGCATCTAAGGGATCATCCAAGACACCAGATCATTGATGTTGCCATCCAAGGAGTAGTGTCAAGGAGTAAAAGTCAGAATACAGCCTTATATTCTAGTTTCTATCACAGGTTGAGCACAAGAGATTTGAAGAGGCCAACACAGTTCAATTCTGGATTGTAGCTATGCAAGAGGAATTGAACCAGTTTAAGAAGTGTAAAGTCTGGAAGATGGTTCTCAAACCACAAGGATATAATGTCATTGGAGTCAAGTGGATCTATAAGAACAAACTTGAAGAAAATGGCATTATAGTTAAGAACAAGGCTAAACTGGTGGCTAAAGGATACACGCAAGAAGAAGGTATTGATTTTGATCAAACCTTTGCCCTAGTAGCCAGATTGGAAGCCATCAAACTTTTCCTTACATATGGTGCATACCAAGGATTCAAAGTCTACCAGATGGATGTGAAGTCAGCCTTTCTGAATGGTGACATAAAGGAAGAGGTTTATGTTGAACAACCTTCAGGTTTTATTATTCCTAACTCACCTAATTCTATTTATAGACTTAGGAAAGCTCTATATGGGCTGAAGCAAGCTCCTAGAGCTTGTTATGAGACATTGTCCAGCTTCCTCATTGAGAACAAATTTTCAAGGGGGAAGATAGATAAGACCCTATTCCTAATGGAATCTAAGGGCAAGATCATCCTACTCTAGATTTATGTTGATGACATAATCTTTGGATCTACTCATGACAACCTTTGCAAAAAGTTTGCTACACTTATGCAAGGGAAGTTTGAGATGAGCAGCATGGGTGAGCTCAAGTTCTTCTTGGGCCTCCAAGTAAGACAGACTGATGAAGGCTTGTCCATATCCTAGTCTAAGTTCACCAAGGAGTTGATCAAGAATTTTGGTATGGAGAATGCCTCCACCATAAAACTCGCATGGGGTAAAGTATGCCTATAGACAAAGATAAAGAAGGGAAACATATTGATGAAACTTTATATAGAGGGATAATTGTCTCCCTTTTATACCTTACTACAAGTAGACCAGACATCATGTATGATACATATGTGTTGGGTATTGCATCCACAATAGCCCAGATTTGTATGAAGTCATCCTTGAACTAAGATGAATTAAGTTTGTATTTGATTCTCTTTTTAGTTGAGTGTTTGTAGGACTTAATTGCCAAGTTTAGACCAATGTAAGTCTACAATGAGTCTCCAAACTCAGGACCATACAATGAAATCCCTCATTATGTGATCCATGGTGTTGACTAATATGTAGCCTCTCTATTGGGATACACTTCCTTTTTAAGCACTAAGGGCATGAGAGGAAAGTTGGATGCTGATTATTTTTGAAGAAATTAAGTTATCAGATTTTCAGAGAAATTCTCTAAGTGTTTTTCTCGAGTACTATGTTTTGTTCTTGAGAAGCACTAAAGTTAGTTCTCGAGTTAGACTTGTCATGAATTCGAGTGGCAGAAGTAGGTCTTGAGAAAGCTTATTATTGTTCTCGAGAAGGGCTTATGTACTCGAGTGCTTCACGACACTTCTTCTCGACTTACTTCCTTTCCAGGCAGAATTTCCCTAAGTCTTTTTTTCGAGAAGACCTTATTTAGTTCTCGAGATAGTTCTTTGTTCTCGAGTACCAAAGTACATCTTCTCGAGAACAATAATATATTTTTCTCGAGTACTTTCCTTCATTCTCGAGACTGCTGTTTTCAACCTTCATATTCTTACCAAGTTTTTTTTTCTCGAGTTCTCCATCATTGTTCTCGAGAACAAAACTTCTTTATCTCGAGTATAATCATTCTTCTCGAGAAAAGTTGTACTGTTTTCAAAAATTCTTTTAAGCCTAGACTAACGGGATTTTCAAATGTCATTAGACGTGACTGGTCCACATGGCTATCACTAATTATGATTATGACCGGTAGGCATGTCTTATGAAATGTCTTGTCATTTTCGACCAACCCTAAGAATCATAAGATGAAATTCTAAGTATTCTGAATCCCTAAATTTCATTCCAAAATCGGAAGTCAGCGCTCAACGCCTTCATTGCCAAAAGCACTTTCAATCCAGAATGATTCAGAGCAGTTGATTCACAGATCTAGATCTTCTACAATTACTAGATCCTCTACTTGATCTTGTGAGTCCAGAAATTTCAGATCCGAGATCTAGAAAAGTCTTCTTCAATTATTTCTGACAGAGTTTTAAAATTCAATGAAGAAGAAGGGTTGAAGTTTTCAGATCTGAGAAAATATTGTTTGTATTTCTTTTATATTTCAATTTATTCTTGTAGGATATTTTTCTCCGAGTGAAAGAGCTTTGCTCTCCGAGTTGTTGTAGGAAGTTTTTCTCTTCCGAGTGTAGATCCTGCTTTAGGATCGAGTTGTAGGAACGTTGTTCAGAGTAGTAGGATTGTTTCCAATCCGAGATTAGTGGAGTAGCCGAGTCTAGTGCATTGCTAGATCGGTGGGTGGAAAGTGGATGTACCCAAGGATGGGGAACCACTATAACTCTTGGTATGGTCTTTGATTGCTTGGTTAATTTTTTGTGCATAGCTCGCTTAATTTTTATTCCGCAAAAAGACGCACAACTCATCTATTCCCCCCCTCTAGGTGATTTACGTAGACAACTTAAACATTTTCAATTGGTATCAGAGGGAGATTGTTCATTAAAAGGTTAACACCTTGAACAGATCTACCCCAAGTTGTCTATTGAGTTATTCTAGCATGGACAAGGCCATGGATTTTGCTAAGCTTCCTCTGTGCACAAAGACCAACTTTCCCATATGGAAAGAAAGGATTAAATTTTTGATGGAAGCTGTGGATCCAAGGATCTTTATGATTGTTGAAGATGGTCCTTATGTTCCCATGACCGTCTCCACTATTGATCCAACCAAGAAAGTTCTTAATAAGTTGATGGATCTTGATAAGGATGAGATTGCACTTGTCTCTTTAGACAAGAAAGCCAAAAATATCATCGAAAGTGCAGTCGATGATTCTATGCTATAGAACCTGATTCACTGCCAATTTGCTAAGGAAATGTGACAGTCTCTTATCATCTTGATGGAAGGAACTGAAGAGGTTAGGGATGACAGAAGATCCCTTCTAAATTAGAAATATGAAGCATTCCGACAAGGAACCAAGGATTCAATTGCAGATACCTTTGAAAGTTTATTCAAGATTGTTAACGGCCTTAGAGTATATAGTCGGGTCTTCACTAATGGAGAGCTAAATGATAAATTTCTAAGGTTCCTGACTGAGGAGTGGGACAACAAAGTCTTGCTATCCGAGAGTTTGGCAAGCTGGCAGAGACTGACCCTCAGAATCTCTTTGGAAAGAAAATGTCATATGAGCTGCAAATCAATTCAAGAAAAACTGAAGAAGAGAAGAAACGGTTCTCATCCAAGGAGAAGTCTGTCGCACTGAAGGCAGACAGCTCAAGGAAAGCCAAAGTTGCATCACCTGCTCCTGCACAAGAAGATAGTGAAGAAGAAACTTCAGAGCCAAGTACCTCAGGCTCAGAGTTATCTGAAGGAGAGTTTTCTCTTCTTACAAGACAGTTCAAGAAATTCTTGAACAAGAAGAAACAATGGAGAGGCAAAGATGCTTCATACAAAAGATCGCGTCATGATGGTGATCGACACAAGAAAGGATCAAGTAGCCAAGACATGTATCATACTAAATAGAACAAACATATTTCTTCTGACATCGTTTCCTATTATTGCAATAAGCCAGGTCATATTATTGCTGATTGACCTCACAAGAAGAAGGAGGGTGGAAAAAGAGAGGAGAAGAAATCTTCTTATAATAAGAACAGAACTGAAAGAAGCCTTGTAACCAAGAAGGGCAAGACTCTCAGCAATTCTGACTCATCTGAGTCAAGTGAAGAAGAGGAAGCTTACTTTGGGCTAATGGCACAAACTGATGAAGAAGAAGAACCCGAGTTCACTTGGAAGGTAAATTCTCATACTCCTCTTTCTGAATTAGATGCTTCTGATCATGATCATGAGGACTGCTCTTCTGACGATGAGTCTGAACTTATGCCTCAATATAAAGAGTAAACAAGGCTTATGACAAATGTCGAACAGTTGTGAAAACTCAAGCCAAGGAGATTAAATCTCTCAAGGCTGAAGAGAGCACTCTGAGAGAGGAAGTCGTCAAGAGGACTCACTCAGAGAAAATTTAAATGCTGCTATTGAAGAGTATAATATGGCTCTCGAGCACCTAGATCTGAAGGAGAAGATCATCAAAGAATTGGAAGAACAACTTGTAGCGGAAAAGAAACTTGTTTAAAGTTTCTCTAAGCCCAAGACTGTCCTTCCTTTTGTTGTTGAATTCTTATCTCACGCCAAAGGTGCAGGCTTAGGCCATGTTGGTGCTCCTAGTTAATCCTCTAGGAGAAATAAGGCTCGAAGAAAGAATTAGGTAGCCAAGAAGGCTCTGGCCAAGAAAAGGGGAAAGTTCCTCAAGATCAGACGTCATTCAAAAAGGTTATATTTCCAACCAAGAAGTTTGATCTTGATTCATCCTACGGTCACTTTGCTAGGCCTACTTATGTAGAGCCCAATTCTCATTACCAAGTATGGACCCATCACCGGGACTTTGGTGAGAGTGTCTTCAAGGAAACTTATGAGGAGATCACACTTCAGAGCTATGGCCCTTATAATTATGGTCATAACATCAAGAAAGAACCAAAAGTGAAACCCATTGTGGAAAAGCATCTTAAGGAGAAGAAGTTATATGAAGGCCATCACAATGAAGCTTCTACCTCTAAGACTGCTGCCCCTGCTAGACAACACTCTTAAAAGGTCAAGCCGAAGAAATTTAGGCAAAGATATAACAGGTTTGACTGTTGGTGTTGTTGCAAAATTGGTCACTTTGCCATTGATTGTTGGTTTAACTCCAAAAATGACCACTCACAATGTTAATACACGTAGGGGGATTATGCTAACTAAAGACCTATGACCCAAATGAGTTTGGGTTTATAAGGCAGAATGATTTGTGATTGTAGGTATGTCCAAAGACCACCAAAATTCCTATCAGTTATTTGGACAGTGGATGATCTCGGCATATGATCGGGACAAGAAGCATTCTCGAGAATTATTCTGCAGTCATGAACGTGCCAAAAGTCATCTTTGGAGGTTCTAATAGAGGAATTACTAAAGGCTACAGTATGATTACGAATGGTAGTGTATCCTTCTCAGATGTGGCTTATGTTGAAGGATTGGAACACAATCTCATAAGCATAAGCCAGCTCTGCGATAAATGATACATTGTAGAATTTCTTGCAGACAAGTGCGTGATAAAATTGGAATATAATCTGGAAACAATTTTATAAGTCACCTGAAGTAGAAATATATTTTGTTTGAATTTTATTTGTATAGACTCTTCTACTCCAGTGTGCTTTTTTGCTAAATATAGTGCGTCTCTTGGTGACCAATGACAAAAGAGGCTAACACATTAATTTCAAAACTATTAACAAATTATTTTTCCTTAATTTAGTACGTGATGCCATAAATGTCAAGTGTGCTAAAGATATACCTTGTCACGCATGTGTAAAAGGATAGAAAATAAGGGCTACCTTTAAAAGCATTATTAGCAAAGACTCTAATAGGTATTTACACCTACTTTATATGGAACTGTTCGGTCCACTGCAAGTTAGTAGTTTGGGAGGTAAGGATTATACATTGGTTATTGTTGATGATTACTCGTGCTTTGCGTGGGTGTTCTTTCTAAAACACAAGTCAGATACTTTTGACATCTTTACAAATTTTGTATGGCAGATTCAGAATGAATGCAACTGTTCTGTAGTCTAAATCAAAAGGGAAAATGGAACTGAGTTCAAGTCTTGAGCCATGAAAGAATTTTATGAAAGCTTAGGTATCTTTCATGAGTTTTCCTCTCCTTGTACTCCTCACCAAAACGGAGTAGCTGAGAGAAGGAACAAAACACTCATAGAGGCCTACAGGACCATGTTGAGTGATGCCTCATTACCGGAATATTTCTTGGCTGAAGCCGTCAACACTGCATGCCACATGAAAAATCGAGCACTCATAAACAAGAACCATAATAAGGCACCTTACGAACTACTAAAGGGCAGGAAACTAACTATTTCATATTTTAGAATCTTTGGTTATAAGTGCTTCGTCCTTAACAATGGCAAGTATCACACTACTAAATTTAGCGAAAAGAGTTTTGAAGGTATTTTTGTAGGGTATAGTAGCCATAGTAAGGCATATAGGATTTTTAATAAGAAAACCCTAGTTGTAGAACAGTCTATTCATATTGTATTTGATGAGATAAGCTTGCTGCAAGGCAGGTCTTCTAGTGTATTTATTGAAGATGCAGGTTCAAATATGAAAGAACTAAACTTGGGTGAGCCGACAGAAGAAAAAGATGAAAAGTTCATCAAGATCACCACTCCAAACCTGATTGGAGAGGTTGATGATCAAGATGAAGAAATCATCCAAGTTGATGAAGTCACTCCTGTGGTTGAAGAAACTCTAGATGCAAGGACTGTAGAGCTCAGACATCTGAAGGATCACCCAATGGACCAAATCATAGGAGATCCCCGGGATGGTGTCAGAACTCGTAGAGGTACAGCTAATGAGAATTTATATTTGAGTTTTCTCTCAAAGGTTGAACTGAAGATGTTTGAGGAAGAAAACTCAGACGCATCAGGTATAATGGCAATCGAAGAAGAATTGAACCAATTCAAGTGTTGCCAAGTATGGAAGCTTGTGTAACGTCCCAATTCGCACTAGGCCCCTCGTACGTGCTTTTAAGTCAGGAGAGCTGACTTGGGCTCAAGGATTGCTTGCAGCTAGGCTTACACATGTGTAAGGGAGGAGAAGTTGGTCCAGAGTAGGACACAGGTAGTGACAAGGATTTTTCCGTACTCGTTTTGTACTCTGGTGTCTTTACATCTTCTTTGTGAAATTTCAAGAGGACACGGGTAGTGACACGTGCGTGTCCATACCCATGTGGCTCTCTAGAAGCGTTGTGGATTCCTTATTGTGTTTCCCGAGCAGGACACGGGTAGTGATACAGTCATGTCCCTACCCGTGTGTGTTTTAATCGAGCAGAGATCGACTAACATTGTCGACCGGATCCTCTCGAGCAGGATACGGGTAGTGATACGGGCGTGTACCTACCCGTGTGTGTAAGCAGCAATTCGATGGTTTGTCGAGCGGAGCTCGATGAATTGTACACCACGTTCCGCCCGAGCAGGACACGAGTAGTGACACGGGTGTGACCCTACCTGTGTGTGTCCAAGAAGCAGATCGACGATTCATCGAGCGGATCGTCGAGCTCCACTCGAGTAGGAAACAGGTAGTGACTCGGGCGTGTCCCTACCCGTGTAGTTCAATTTCGGGTTTTGGCGAATTTTCTGGCCGCGTCATTTCGAAGGGACTCATTTACTGAGTTAATTGGCAGTCCATTGACATGCAAACACGTGGCTATGCAGTTACCCAACTTCCCACATGAAAAGGGGAGAAAACCCTAGCCATTTCTAGTCTTCCTTCCAAGCTTCGCTGTATGAAACTGCTGGAGAGGTGAAGGTGCTAGAGCCGATCTTCTTCCCTTGAAGAACTAACATCTACTTAGGAGAAGAAGATTCCTCCAAGAAGGGCGACAAGATCCTTGGCTGGAAATGGTGGAAATGCCGGAAACAAGGTGAGATTCTTGCCCTCTCCCTTAATGCTAGATCTTTAGTTATTTTTAGAAGAGATATCGACTCAAAGGGTTCTTGATTTGTGAGAAGAAGGTTTTAAGGAAAAGGCCATGCTAGGACTTATGTCCTAGGAATTAGAGTCTTCAACCTTTCCCTCACTTCGAATGCATTTTGTGGGCTTGTTTCGTGAAGAGAAGTGGCCTTATGAGGGTGAATAAGGGAGGAGAAATTCTGGATGTTATTTCAAAGTTTGGTTGAAGGAAGAAGATGAATGGATGTCGTCTTATCTTCTTTAAGATCTATACATAAATCTGTTTTCTGCGCGCAGCAACCTTCAAGGCAATTTTCAGACTCGATGCGGCTAGATCAGGGCTTTCTACTAAACACAAAAGTCGCAACCCTTATAAATGCCTTTCCAATGAGGGGTTAAATGTCTTCACCGGATTCCTGTAGCCTCGGGAATCACCGTTTGAAGTTGATGTACAGTAATCATTCCTGCATATGTAATTCTTGTGCTTATTTTGTATCGGCTTTGGGTTGGTAGAGAGATTATAGTATATTAATGTTAATGTTTTGTGGAGATGTTGTATATAATTGGTTGTGATAAATCATGTTAATAACATTTGTTGGATAAATCCCTAATGAACAAATGATGTAGAAGAGTGTACTTTATCGAGGTGATGTGGTGGAGGTTAGAGAATGAATGGATTGATGAGTTTGTATGGTAGGAATGATTTAAATATGTGGAATATTGAGGATGTACTTGATAGTGGTGATGTGTTGAATAATGATGAGTTTGGCTTGAACATGCTGAATATAATTGGTAATGACTGTTACAAACAAATGGTGGTGGTCTTTAGATGATGGATGTGTGAAGTACCCTTACACTGATAATGAACCCTTAAGTACCTTGGGGCATGGGGTTGTGAAAGGTGTAAGTGCGGGGTTTGACCACGCTGGTGTGATAATGTTGAGATGAGACGTAAGTGGATCGTTGGGCTTGGTCCTCGGTGTTCATTCCTGAGGCTCATTTCGTGCCATGATGATGTGAAATTGCATGCGGTGTGAGTCGACATGCGGTGTCATAATCCTGGGTTAAGGATAGTGTGACAGGTCTACGGGCTCGCCAGTCGTCACACCGACGGGAGTTGATAGATAGACTTTCGGCGGTTGGTCTTGGTACTCGGTGCTCATACTCAGGGCTCCTTCCGTGCCAAGTGGACAATTGGGATTGGTCCTCGTTCTTTTTTTGAGGCTCCTTCCGGGTCACAACATGGGCCAGTTCGGGTCTTGGTTCTCGGTGCACTTCTACCCGAGACTCCCGCTGATCCGTAGTACGCATGTGAGCTCCGTTATTGTGCCCTTAGCATTGAGCCGTACGGAGGCCTAAGCTTGGTATTGTCGATGCCCGCCTAGTAGTGGAGAAGCCCGCTCCACATTCACCGCCTGGCCATGATAGTTGATGCCTGAGAGGTTAGCTACCTGTTTAGAAAGTGGGAACTACAAGTCTGTGTCGACATAGCAATTGCTTGTGTGTGATCATAGGCGAGTCATTACATTGCATACATATCATTACATTACATTGCATACTCAAGATATTTATCGTATAAGTTTATATGGGCACTCTTATACGATGAGTTACTATAGCTGAGCCGATCCTCAACTTATATGTCTGTATGGGCATTCATATAAGTTGAGTTACTTTCTGTTATACCTATATTTTTATACTAATGTAGATGGTAGAAATGCTAGAGTAGATAGTTTACTCATTTATTGTGCTGCTTATATACATTGGTATTGTTCACTCTATACCACATGTTTGTACTTCTATTCTACTTATATATATTGTACCTTTGTTCCTTTCTCCGCCCAGTGCTGAGGAGTCGTCGGGGGAGCGGATGTGATAGCCACTTAGTTTTTATGACTAACGGTTGCTACGTCTTACTTTTAGGAGGAAATCCCGCAGTCAGAGCAGCCGCAGATTTTATAGCAGGACAGTCAGGCCATGACGATAGGGCCTGAAGGGACGGTGTCATCGCTACCGTCAGTCACCGATGTGAGTTTATGAGACTCTTGATGTAGCCCTTTGGGCATGTTTTACCCGTACTCTGATATTTTAGAAGCTTGTTATAGCTTCTTTTTCTTGATGTACTTTTGGACTATTTTACTTATGTGTGGATTGACTTCTGTTTTATATTCTTGGTTTGGTTGGTATTGGTTGATATTGGTTATAACCAGTAGGATAGGTGTCTTATAGTATAGGTTAGACCGAGTGCTAGCGCTACTACAAGGCGGTTGTTTTAGTCATAAGACTCCCCTCATGCCGTGTTTTGTGTTCCGGGAGGGGGGGTCTTACAAATGGTATTAGAGGGAGGTTTCGACCCTTCAACAAATTGTATCAGCTTGCTTCGATACTGAACTAAAGAAGTCATTCAACAATGGTGCCACCCTCGTTCGATTAGTCAGTTTGGGGACAAACTGACTTAGCGGAAGTAGTGGTGTGCCCATATGTAATTCACACTAAGTATGTCAAAATTTGACCTTAAGATTAGCCAACCTGACCTTAGGTTTGTACTCTATGTGTAGATTCCAGTGCACGTTGAGCCAGTGGGGAGAACTCCCGCCCCATCCGTACCCACACAGTTTCAGCAGTCGGAGCTAGGGTAGACGCTAACAGTTATCTTGGATGCCTTTAGATCCCAACAAGCCCCCATACAACAACAAGCTCCAGGCTCCAATTAGTTAAACACTTTTCGATCTCTCTCCCCTCCTGCTTACCTTGGGACAGAGTAAGCAGTGCATACGGAGGAATGGCCCGACACTGTGCAAAAACTATTTACGGGAATTTGATGTTTGAATAATATGGCTGTGACCCTGGTAGTGACACTCCTAGACATGCACGCAAAGAGGTGGTGGAAGTCCCTCATGGGCTCCACCTTTCAAGGGCGAGTTTATATGGAGATTAGCTGGAGCGAGTTTTCAGGAGCCTTTTTAGAGCACTTCATTCCCTCGTCTGTTTGAGATGAACTCGAAGAGAGATTTTTACAGCTGAAGCAAGGATCGAAGTCGGTTAAGGAGTATCAATGAGAGTTCAAACATCGCGCGAGATTTGCTGACTCATATGACTTGGATGATAGAGGATACGCTAAGCGCTTCTACAAAGAACTGCGGGACCCCTTGAGGCAAGCCCTTTTTTTTATATCGAACTCCAGCTTGGCCGCAATAATTGACATGGCGAAGAGGCTAGAAGAAGACCACTTGGGAAGTGGTAAGAGACCTACTGAGGGTGTGATGGAAGCTGGACCTAGCAATAGAAGAAGACACGACTATAGAGGAGGAAGAGGACATCAGAGAGGTGGCAGGCGTTTCCACTGGATTTATAGAATGGAGCACCCGGTTCCACAACCGCCAGCAGTGCCTCCACCTCTATAGCTTCAATAGTTTTAGCAACCCGAGGGGCGGAATGAGTGAGTGTGCTTCCAATGCAACCAAGCGGGCCACATCCGACAGTACTGCCCGCAGCTATTTGGGAATGCTCCTCTTGCTCTCCCTCCGGCAGCTCCACGAGGGTGGAGACATATGTATGGTCGAGGATGAGGACAACGAGGAGGAAACCCCAGACCTTCTCGGAATCAGGTGTTCGCGCTGGACATGACACACGAGCGGAACCCTCAGGAGGTGATTGCAGGTATGTTACAGTTATTTATCACATCTTCATTATTAACCTTAAGTTGCTTAAGACATACTAGATATCTAACTTTGAGTATTGTTATTGGTACTTAGGCACCGTGGTGGTCGGCGGGAAACCGGCCTATACGTTATTCGATACCGGTGCCTCACACTCATTTGTGTCTGCGAATTTCATTAAATACCTAAAAGGAGTGCAATACTTCACTGGTATTGCTCGAAGAGTATGCCTCCCAAATTTCTCTAAGATGACCGCAACCGCCAAGTGCGAATTGGAGATACTCATTAAGGGAAAGACCTTTGATACCCCTGCCACAATTTTGAGAATGCCAGAATTCGATCTCATTTTGGGCATGGCATGGCTGGATTGGCACTACGTAAGAATTGACTGTGCGGAGTATGCCTCCCAAATGGCTCTGAGATGACCGCAACCGCTTATGTTTTTTGTGCATGTTGCAGGTTTAGTTGGAAATTGTGCACGATCATCGACCAATAGTGCGCACGACTACTGGTCGTACGCCACTGATCGTGTGCTCTGCTTATTCTGCCTTCATATTTAAGGATCATTCCATGAATTAGGTCAGACGACTCGATCGGGACTTGCCGCCAGTCCACCGTTTCGCCTTCTAGATGCTCCATCCACCTCCACCTTCATCCCTTCCATCGGGATCCATAGCCGGTGATTCCGAAACTTCCCAAACCCTCCGGCGAAGCTCCTGGCCATTAATGACCTCAACTCCAAGCTTTCCACTGGAGTTGGAGAAGAAGACTACCTAGAGAACTGACTCAAAGGCCTTCGAGGTGACAGCTCATCGGTACCGGAAGCCTCCTCGGACAAAGCTCGGAAGCAGATTGACAACTCGCAATTCCGGCCACGACCTGCGGTGGACCTTCACCGTCTAGTGGTTTACTCCTCTTCCCCTTTCTTCATTGTATGGAATGATTTGATTATGTAATGAACTGCATTTTCTATTTTATATCTAATTAGATGCTTCTAGTTTCCATTTGCATTTGAGTTGTGTGTTGTGAATGCGCCTCACCCACTCCACATCCACTCCATACGCTTATTTCACCCGATTACACTCTGCATAAGAACACTTCCATCCACTAGCTTTCCATCCACTCACCCAACCGAAGTTTGGCATCCAAGTATAACCCTAATAACAATATTTTCTTAACTATCGCTGCTCTATGCTAATTGCATTCCTCAAGAGATCGACACTCGGGATTTATTCCCAAATTTTATTACTTGTGCGACCGGTGCGCTTGCCGATTTCCACGCATCTGCTAACTGCCCGAACTGAATTCTTACATAAACAGTCCGCTGAGGCTACCTTCTAGAAGACTGGCTGGACAGACCACGGTGGCTAGTTCGGCTAACTTCCTGAACTAAGTTCCAACACTAAAAATCCGGTCGTGGGGTATCATGGGTATGTGGTGTGAAGAAGCTCAGTACAAGGTACATTGAACCTTACACCATATTGGAAAAGATTGGCCCTTTGACCTACCGGGTTGAGTTTCCACCAGAGCTGGAGAACCTTCAAAATGTATTCCATGTGTCGTCTCTCCGGAAGGCGTTGTTGCGGCCCGATCAACATATTCCCACCATTGATGGAGCAGTAGCAACCGATAGATCAGTACGACTAGAGCCGATGCGGATAGTAGACAACGAGACAAGGATTTTGTGCCGCAAGAGTGTTCTTTTGGTAAAGGTAGTTTGGTCTAACCATGGGAAGGAGGAGTATATATGGGAGCTGGTGGACTTGATGCAAAAGCGCTACCCGGAGTTATTTCCTCAAGGTAATTTTAAAAGCATATTTTATTTTATTTCATGCTTTTCTCTCCCCATATCATTAGCATGATTTCGGGGACGAAATCTTTTATTTTGTTTATAGGATTTGTAACGTCCTAATTTGCGCTAGGCCCCTCATGCGCGCTTTTAAGTCAGGAGAGCTGGCTTGGGCTCAGGGAATGCTGGCAGCTAGGCTTACACTTGTGTAAGGGAGGAGAAGTTGGTTTTGAGTAGGACACGGGTAGTGATACGGGCGTGTCCATACCCGTGTGGTACTCTGTTTTCTTTGCGTCTTCTTTGTGAAATTTCCAAAGAAGGACACGGGTAGTTACACGGGCGTGTCCATACTCTTGTGGCTCTCTAGCAGTGTTACGGATTCATTATTGTGGTTCCCGAGTAGGACACGAGTAGTGGCACGAGAGTAGCCTTACCCGTGTGTGTATTCATCGAGCAGAGCTCGACTAACACCATCGATAGGTTCCTCCTGAGCACGACACGAGTAGTGACACGAATCGTCGACCACATTCCTCCGAAGCTGGACACGGGTATTAACACGGGCGTGTCCCTACCCGTGTGTGTCCAAGCAACAGTTCGACGATTTGTCGAGCGAAGCTCGACGAATTGTTGACTATGTTCCTCCCGAGCAGGACACTGGTAGTGACACGGGCGTGTCCCTACTCGTGCAGTTCAATTTTGGGTTCTGGAGAATTTTCTGGCCGCGTCTTTTTAAAGGGACTCATTTACTAAGTTGATTGGCAGTCCAATGACAGGCCGACACGTGGCTATGCAGTTACCCAACTTCCCACATGAAAAGGGGAGAAAACCCTAGCCATTTCTAGTCTTCCTTCCAAGCCGTCGCTGTAAGAAACTGCTGGAGAGGAAGAAGGTGCTGGAGCCGATCTTCTTCCCGCGAATAACTAATACTGACCAAGGAGAATAAGATACCGCCATGAAGGGCAACAAGATCCTTGGCTGGAAATGGTGGAAACTCTGGAAACGAGGTGAGCTTCCTGCCCTCTCCCTTGGTACTAGATTTTAGTTATTTCTAGGAGGGATATCGACTCAAAAGGGTCTTGATTTGTGAGAAGAACGTTTCTTGGAAAAGGCCATGCTAGGACTTGTGTCCTAGGAATTAGAGTCTTCAACATTTCCCTCACTTCGAAGGTTGTTTGTGGACTGGTTTCATGAATAGAAGTGGCCTTATGAGGGAGAATACGGGATGAGAAATTCTGGATGTTATTTGAAGGTTTGGTTGAAGGAAGAAGACGAACGGATGTCGTCCGATCTGCTTTAAGATGCATGCATAAATCTTTTTTCTGGGCGCAGAAACCTTCGAGGCCGTTTTCAGACTTGATGTGGCCAAATCAGTGCTTTTGACAAAACACAAAAGTCACAGCCCTTGGAAATGCCTTTCCAACGAGTGGTTAAACGTCTTCACTGGATTCCTATAGCCTCAGGAATCCACGTTTGAAGTTGATGTACAGTAATCATTCCTGCACATGTAATTCTCGTGTGTGTTTCGTATCGGCTTTGGGTTGGTAGAGAGATCGTAGTACATTAACGTTAATTTTTATGGAGACGTTGTCTATAAGTGGTTGTGATAAATCTTGTTAATAACATTTGTTGGATAAATCCCTAATGAACAAATGATGTAGAAGAGTGTACTTGATCGAGGTGATGTGGTGGAGGTTATAGAACAAATGGATGGACGAGTTGGTATTGTAGGAATGATTTAAATATGTGGAATATTGAGGACGTAGTTAATAGTGGTGATGTGTTGAATAATGATGAGTTTGGCTTGAACATGCTGAATATAATTGGTAATGACTGTTACGAACAAATGGTTGTGGTATTTAAATGATGGATGTTTGAAGTACCCTTACACTGATAATGAACCCTTAAGTACCTTGGGGCACGGGGTTGTGAAAGGGTGTAAGTGCGGGGTTTGACCGCGCTGGTTTTGTAATGTTGAGAATTGACGTAAGTGGACGGTTGGGCTTGGTCCTCGGTGTTCATTCCCGAGGCTCCTTCCGTGCAATAATGATGTGAAATTGCATGTGGTGTGAGTCGACACGCGTTGTAGTAATCCAGGGTGAAGGATAGTGTGGCAGGTCTATGGACTCGCCAGTCATCACACCGATGGGAGTTGACAGATAGACTTTGGGTGGTTAGGCTTGGTCCTCGGTGCTCATTCCGGGGGCTCGTTCCGTGCCAAGTGGACGATTGGGCTTGGTCCTTGAGCTTTTTCTGAGGCTCCTTCCAGGTCACAACATGGACTACTTCGGGGCTTGGTTCTTGGTGCACATCTACCCGAGACTCCCGCTGAGCTGTAGTACGCATGTGAGCTCCACTGTTGTGTCCTTAGCGTTGAGGCGTACTGAGTCCTAAGCTTGGTAGTGTGGATGCATGCCTAGTAGTTGAGAAGCCCACTCCACTGTCACCACTTGGCACGACAGTTGACTCCTGAGAGGTTAGCTACCTGCTCGAAAAGTGGAAACTACAAGTTTGTGTCGACATAGCAATTGCATGTGCGTGATCATGGGTAAGTCTTTGCATTGCATACATATTATTACTTTACATTGCATACTCAAGATCTTTATTGTATAAGTTTGATTGGGCACTCTTATACGATGAGTTGCTATAGCTGAGCCGATCCTCAACTTATATGTCTTTATGGGCATTCATATAAGTTGAGTTACTTTCTGTTGTACCTATATTTTTATACTGATGTAGATTGTAGAACTTCTAGAGTAGATATTTTACTCATTTATTGTGTTGCTTATATACATTGATATTGCTCACTCTATACCACCTGTTTGTACTTTTGTTCTACTTATATATATTGTACCCTTGTTCCTTTCTCTGCCCGGTGTCGAGGAGTTGTCAGGGGAGTGGATGTGATAGCAACTTAGTCTTTATTACAAACAGTTGCTACGTCTTCCTTTTAGGAGGAAACCCCGCAGTCAGAGCAGCCGCAGATTTGGCAGCAGGACAGCCAGGCTAGGACTATAGGGCCTGAAGGGATGTTGTCGTCACTACCGTGAGTCACCGATATGAGTTTGAGAGACTCTTGATGTAGCCCTTTGTGCATGTTTTACCCATACCGTTATATTTTAGAAGCTTGTTGTAGCTTCTTTTTCTTGATGTACTTTTGGAGTATTTTACTTATGTGTGGATTGACTTCTGTTTTATATTCTTGGTTGGGTTGGCATTGGTTGATATTAGTTCTAGCCGGCAGGATAGGCGTCTTGTAGTACAGGTTAGCCTGAGTGCTAGCGCTACTGCAAGGCAACTGTTCTAGGCATAAGACTCCCCTCGTGGCGTGTTTTGTGTTTCGGGAGTGGGGTCTTACAGCTTGTTCCAAGACCCAAAGGTAAGAACGTCATCGGATCCAATTGGGTCAATAGGAACAAGATGGACGAGGAAGGAACAATCATAAAGAACAAGGCCAGACTCATCGCCAAAGGATACCGACAAGAAGAAGGAATCGACTTCGACCAGACGTATGCTCAAGTTGCAAGGCTGGAGGCAATCAGGTTATTTCTAGCATATGCTGCACTTAAGGGCTTCACTATCTATCAAATGGATGTGAAGTCTGCCTTCCATAATGGTGACATAAAGGAAGAGGTGTATGTAGAACAACCTCAAGGTTTTGTTGATTCTAACTTTCCAGAACATGTCTATCTTTTTTTTAAAGCATTATATGGTTTGAAACAAGCTTCTCGAGCTTGGTATGAGACGCTGTCTAACTTTCTTCTTGAAAACAAGTTCATAAGAGGAAAGATAGATTAGTCATTATTTCTTAGGAAAATAAAAGGCAAGATTTTGCTAGTGCAAATCTATGTCGATGACATCATTTTCGGCTCCACTTACGACAACCTCTACAAAAAGTTTTCTAAACTTATGTAAGGGAAGTTCGAAATGAGCAGTATGGGAGAGTTGAACTATTTCTTAGGACTTCAGGTGAAACAATCTAAAGATGGAATTTTCATCACTCAGATGAAGTTCACCAAGGAGTTGATTAAGAAATTCGTAATGGAGAACGCAACCTCTATGAGGACTCCAATGGGTTCAACTATGTCTCTGGACAAGAATGAGAAAGGGAAGCCTTTAGATGAAACCAAGTGCATAAGCATAATTTGATCCTTGCTCTATCTTACTGCTAGTAGTTACGACATAAAGTTTTCAACATGTGTATGTGCTAGATTTCAAGTGAACTCTAAGGAATCTCACTACCCTACTACAAAGCGGATTTTGAGATACATTAAGGGTACACCAAATCTTGGCTTATCGTACCCAAGAAGTAATGACAGTGAACTAATTAGTTTTTCAGATGCAGATTCTACAGGAAGTAAAGATGTTAGAAAGAGCACTTTTGGGACTTGCCAATTCCTTGGAAGGAGGCTCATTTCTTGGAGCAACAAAAAGCAGAATTGTTTCGCAATTTCAACGGCCGAGTCAGAATACATTTGTGTCGGTAGTTGTTGTGCACAATTGCTATGGATAAAGAACCAACTGGATGATTACAATGTGAAAATAAAAGATATTCCCTTATTTTACGACTCCTCTATTGCGATTGAAATAGCAAACAATCCAGTCTCTTACAGCCAGACAAAGCACATAGAGCTGCAATACCATTTCATCCGGGAGCATATGGAGCATGGGGACATAAATCTCCAATATGTCCCAACTGACAGGCAAATTACAGACATATTCACAAAGCCGCTGGGCGAGGCCAAGTTCTCGTTCTTCAAAACATAACTTGGCATGCTCAACAAGTATGAAAAAGAATTAAGAATAAGGTCTCAAGCAAGTTCAAGTTCAATTTTTACTTCAAAATCCAAGAAATTTCAGAGAATGGACATCATTTCTCGAGTACAACACTTGTACTCGAGAACATCAGACTTACTTCTCAAGAACAAGAAATTACTTCTCGAGCATAATAATTCTACTCGAGACCAAGGCATATTCTACTCGAAACCAAGGAAGATTCTACTCGAGTGCTGATAATCTTCTTCTTGAGAATAAAAGGTTCTCTAGAGAAATATGGTGCCCAACTGGTCCTCAAGTTCAATTTTTTCATATCGGCACCTAACAACTTAACCGCCTCAGTCTAGGTACTTTCAATTTTCTTTATATCATTTTTCATCAAAATTAAAGGTAAATATAAATAGACTTAAGTCCAAGGAATTTTATTATCGATTTCAAAACCCTTCCTCTTGAGAAAAGACGTTTTTTCTTCTCCGTCTCCGCCGTCTGCCGCAAGCCAGTTTCTCCATTCGCCGGCCAGCCAAAATCAATTCCTCCACATGAATGGCTTCATCTTCCAATCTTGGGATTGGGAGTGAACTGATTTCTACAAAGATTGTAAAGATTTCAGATGATTTCAAGAATGTTATCCTTTTGCTCGATAAAGCCGTGTTGTCTTTTGTTCTAGAACATCCATGTCGTAGTTTGACTTCTTATGTTGAAGAGTTCTTTTGGTATGCTGATATTAAACGCAATGGCAAGGTGATCAAGTTTGAAGTTCAAGATATTAAGGTAAAAATGTCTGCCCTCTCTGTTTATCAGTTTCTGCAACTTCCTATCATAGACATGGAAGATGATCACATCAGCACTGACTATGAGAGAGCATATAGTTTTTGTGGAATTCCCCATTCCTCTCACACAATTAGAAGACAGTTCATGAATGTTGTAAGTATGTTACTGACAGATATAGTGGGCAAAGTTCTTCTCTGTAAGACAAGTTTAATCAGTTATATTACTTTAGAATTTTTCGATCTAATGACTGCAATGATTTGTAGAAAGAAGTTCTAGTGAGGCATGATGTTTTTTGAAAAGATTAAGTCATGCATTAAGAGCCCAAACTATGGAAGAATAATTTCTTTATACTTAAATCAGATGAATCCAGAAGTTTTCTCCATGAAAAAGGGCATAGTCCTCCACCATATGAAGAAGGTTTCCATCACCTCTATCCAGAGATGGGAGGTTAAATTACAAAAATCTGACATAACTTCTAAGGAAATTGATGATGTTGATAGGACCCCATCTCCTCCTTCACATCAGATAACTGACTTAGTTATTGAGGGGAAGCCTGCCCCATCTTTCCCAGCTCAACAAACTCAAGCTCCAGCACCAATCCACACAGAAATTCCAGCACCAGTCACTACTCTAGCTACTACAGCCATTCCTCCTCAAGTCTCTCCATCTGCTGCCAGTCATCTAGTCCAAGAAGATATTCCATCTACATTTGCTGCTGCTTCTTACTCTCTACTGCATACATTAGATACAAATTTTCCTGCTACTGAAGATATTCCAGACTAAAAAAACTTGGCAGATGCTCAGATTCAAGAATAGCTCCTATCCACTGATGAATATATTACCAAGATGATAGAGGAGCTCCGTTCCAAAGAGCCTCTATCCCCTATTACTGAAGAACATTGCTCTTCTCCAGCAATATCTCCCAAGTCTCCAACAAAGTCTCCTTCTCCTCAAGTAGAAAAGTCTCCTGTAAATGAACCAGAGAAATATCCTGAAAATTTACATGATGATGACGTTGTTTCAATTCATGATTCAGAAGATGACATTCCTAAAGAAGCTGCTGAAAAAAGACTTCCAATTCTTCACTTCAATATTCCCTCCTTGCTGCCCATTGATGCTGAAGATGAAGACATCACTGTAAACAAGAAATTAGCTTCTATCTCAACTATTGTAATTGAAGAAATCCTTCCATGGACAGCCCCCTCTATGCCTCCACCATCTACTCAGCCTACAACACTTCCCGAAGGTAATATTTTATGCAAAATTGAAGTTATGCTTGCTGCCTAGAGGCAATACTTTGATGACTCTCTGAAAGTTGTAACTGAAAAAATGACTGCATTAGAAAAATAAATGAGTCGTGGATTTGCTGAAATCCAGAACAATACAGAGAAATTTAAAAGTCTCTTTCAAATTGGTGGAAAGCCATAGATCATAAAATCACAAGAATTGGTAATGTTATGGAACAATCAGTTACCCTTGCTAACAATCAGATTCAACTTGAGAAGAAAGCCCAAGAAAGGATCTTCAAAACTTGTGAAGAAGTTGGAACATTTAAAGAAGATGTAAACAGTACCCTCTCCCTAGAAGTCAAAAAGGGGGAGGATAAAGGGAAAGAACAATTGGAAAAACAAGCTCAGATTATGAAAAATCAGTGGGATGTCCAGTTGAAGGATATTCAGACATCTGTTCTAAAAGAAATCAAAAGTACTAAGTTATATACTTATGATAAAAATATATGGATGCATAATCAGCTATTTCCTGAACTGGCAATGGACCCTTCTGCTCCTCCTCCTGCTCACTTGGATGTAAATAAGCCAACCTTCTCACCTCCTCCAGAATATTTTAAAGTACCACCTCCAGAATACTTTGAAGGACCACCTCCTGATGTTTATGAACAAGTTTTGGAATCAGAACAAGGAGGTATGCCTCCTTAACCTCCAGAAGTTCAGAAGCTAAAAAAAGGAAATATGGGGATTGAGCCTCATATAGTAGATCAACTCCACATCCTGAAGCTGAAAGGAAAAGACCTCAAGAGTTTACTGAACTGTGGAGTCCAACCTCCAAATCTCTTATACTGAAACTCTCAAGCTAGTTCTTTATTTAAATGAATCTAGAAGCCTTCATTACAACTCTGATGAATGGGGATTATATGAAAAATCTCTTACAAAAAGAAGGATATATGATAGAGTATATGGAAGAAATAATCCCAAGTCTACACCTAGACCTCCAAAGTATTTCCCTAAGCCATTCAGCTACCAGAAGAGACAACAGGAAAAGCTTGTAGGACAGCAAAAACAACAGGATCAGTAGAAGTTGACGATGTTTTGAAACTTCATTTTTGAAATTGTGGAATTAAATTTTTGCTTGGACAAATTTCTATTTATATGAACTTTTAATTTTGCTGATCTTATTTTCTCCATAATAGCTTTTATTCTACTTATCATGGCTATTAGTTTCTTTATTTGTTTTTCTCTTAATGTAATTCACCTTAGTGTAGAGGGTTCTGACTTCTACAAATAGGGGGAGATTGTTGGGTATGCAGCCCAGATTTGTATGAAGTCATCCTTGAACTAAGATGAATTAAGTTTGTATTTGATGCTCTTTTTAGTTGAGTGTTTGACGGACTTAAATTCCAAGTGTAGACCAATGTCAGTCTACAATGAGTCTCCAAACATAGGACCATACAGTGTAATCCCTCATTGTATGATCCATGGTATTGACTCTTGTGTAGCCTCTCAATTGGGATACACTTCCTTTTCAAGCACTAAGGGCATGGAAGGAAAGTTTGATGCTGATTATTTCTGAAGAAATTAAGTTTTTAGGTTTTCAGAGAAATTCTCTAAGTGTTTTTCTCGAGTACTATGTTTTGTACTCGAGAAGCACTAAAGTTTGTTATCGAGTTAGACTTGTCATGAATTCGAGTGGCATAAGTAGTTCTCGAGAAAGCTAATTGTTGTTCTTGAGAAGGGCTTATGTACTCGAGTGCTTCACAACACTTCTTCTCGAGTTACTTCCTTTCCAGAAATAATTTCTCGAAGTCTTTTTTTTCAAGTAGACCTTATTTAGTTCTCGAGATAGTTCTTTGTTCTCGAGTACCAAAGTACTTCTTCTCGAGAACAATAATTTATTTTTCTCGAGTACTTTCATTCATTCTCGAGACTGCTGTTTTCAACCTCCACATTCTTACCATGTTTTTTTTTCTCGAGTTCTCCATCATTGTTCTCGAGAACAAACTTCTTTTTCTCGAGTATAATCATTCTTCTCGAGAACAATTGTACTATTTTCAGAAATTCTTCTAAGTCCAGACTGATGGGATTTTCAAATATCATTAGACGTGATTGGTTTACATGGCTATCATTGATTATGATTATGATTGTTAGGCATATCCTATAAAGGTCTTGTCATTTTCGACCAACCCTAAGAAGCATAAGAATATTATCAAAGTATTTTGAATCCCTAATTTTCTTTCAAAAATTGGAAGCCGCCGCTCATCGCCTTCATCGCCAAAAGCGCTTTCGATCCAGAACGATTCAGAGCAGTTGATTCACAGATCAAGATCTTCTACAATCGCTAGATCCACTTCTTGATCTTGTGAGTACAGAAATTTCAAATCCGAGACCAAGCCGAGTCTTCTTCAATTATTTATGACAGAGCTTAAAAATTCAATGAAAAATAAGGGTTGAAGTTTTTAGATGTGAAAAAATTTTTGTTTGTATTTGTTTTATATTTCAATTTATTATTGTAGGAGATTCTTCTCCAAGTGTAGGAGCTTTGCTCTCCGAGTTTTTGTAAGAAGTCTTTCTCTTCCGAGTGTAGATCCTATTTTTGGATCGAGTTGCAGGAACATTATTCCGAGTAGTAGGATTATTTCCAATCCGAGATTAGAGGAGTAGTAGAATCTAGTGCATTGATATATCAGTGAGTGGAAAGTGGATGTACCCAAGGTTGGGAAACCACTATAACTCTTGGTGTCATCTGTGTTTGCTTGGTTAATTTTCTGTGCATAGCTCGCTTAATTTTTATTCCATAAAAAGATGCACAACTCACCTATTCACCCCCCTCTAGGTGATTTTTGTAGAGAACTTAAACATTTTCAATGTGTTTTTTCTAGGTATCAGGCTTGCCCTAAAGAATCTCACTACTCAACTGCTAAGAGAATTTTGAGGTATCTTAAGGGCACACCCGATCTTGGCCTATGGTATAATTGAAATGGTTATTTTAATCTAACATGATATTCAGATGCAGACTTTTCAGGCTGCAAAGAAGATTGGAAGAGCACATCATGCACCTGTCAGTTCCTGGGAGGAAGACTAGTGTCTTGGAGCAGCTAAAAACAAACAAGTGTTGCAATCTCAACAGCAAAATCAGATTATATTTCTGTTGGGAGTTATTGTGCACAATTACTGTGGATCTAGCATCAGCTCAATGACTATAACCTCCAGATAAGTAGAAGTCCTTTATGTTGTGATTTTACTAGTGCCATCTCAATTGCTAGGAATACTGTCTCACACAACAGGACTAAGCATATTAAGATAAGATATCATTTTATTAGAGAGCAGATGGAATGTGAAGACATAAGTCTTGAGTTTTTCCCTACAGACTAGCAAGTGACTAACATCTTCTCTAAGTGAAAGTTTTTGTTTTCAAGGTCAGCTAAACACCTAGAGGGGGGGGGGGGGGTGAATAGGTTTTTGGTCTTTCATTAAATCTTTTATACCTTTACCCGCTTGTGCTGTACTAAGTGATTAGGTTATTTTAGCTTTCAAGATTAATCACAGACGACACAGTTGTTTTATAGTGGTTCCCTAGGTTTTGGGTACGTCCACTGTCCCTCTCCACCTTTCTAACAGAGTGTTAGATAAGGATCTTCCCTAATACACGGCTCCTTAAGAGCCTAAACCTCAATCCTACAGGACCTCTCAGTGTCCTCCAAGACCTACTACTTAGGCGCAAGTCCCTACAACTCATTGATTAAACAACCACCTTCCTCAGGACAATGACCCTATAACTCAGGCTGGGTGGACAACCTTACACTCATATCCTAAATTGGATCCTACACTCAGATCAACAAATGATCCTACCTCAGCCTTTATAACACAGGCCTACAACTCTGATTCTACACAGAATCCTACGACTCAGCCTTTAAAGAAAGGCTTACAACTCAGATCCTAGACAGAATCCTATAAAGAGAATGTTAGGTTGATTGTGTTTAATTGACACAAGAGTAATTACTCTGTGTACACTTCTTCCTTTACTGAGCAGATTCCCCTGGCTTCTGCTGATGAAGACTATGGAGATGACAGTTCTATTCTCTTTCAATCATTAACCTTTTCCTGTAGAACTTGATTGATCTGCCTCTTCTTCTTCCTTTTCAGAAATTCCTTCTGAACCTGCTGTCGCAGATGTAGATTGCTCCAGCTATCTAATTTTCTTCCAGGATCTCTGTGCTGAACAACTTCTTCAGGATCGACGAGAATGGCGAGGAGGAAGATGGAGTTTGACTGCAATGCATTAATAGAAAACCCTAAAAGGTATCTTCCTCATCATCGATGGATCCTTTTTAATAGGCCCATCCAACGACTCTTTAAACCAGTGGGCCCACCATTAAAAACTGCTTTACAGCCTTCCTTTTACAGAACGATACATACAGCTGGCTGTTGACGCTGTTTGTTGTGTACTATAGACATTCTGCAAAGACTTCAAATTTTGTTGACTTGTTGACTTTGTTGATGTCACCACTTATAGACTTAGCCAAATTTTCAGAATCAGCTCATGTGTTGAGTGGCGTTGAATAATGGCTTTCACTCAATGATTCTGGACTTACTCACACAGATGCTACCTTATGCGTTGAGTGGCATTGAGTGAATGGCCTTCACTCAATGCTTTTTGATTTGTCCCAACTTTTACTGTTAGGCGTTGAGTGGCATTGAGTGAATGACCTTCAGTCAATGCTTTTTGCCTTAACCATTTCTCTGAAGTTTTCCATCTTGCTAAGGAATTGAGTGAACTGGCTTCACTCAATGGTTTCTGCCTCTACCATATCTTTTGATTTGGCGTTGAGTGATCTGGCTTCACTCAAAGCTTCTTGACTTCGTAAAATTATGTCCTATTCTCTAGGCTTTGACTGATTGATCTTGTCTCAATGCTATCTGTTGTTTGGGGTTGAGTGAACTAGCAAGACATTGAGTGAACTGGCTTCACTCAATGCTTCTGGACATAACTGATTTTTCTTTGCCAGGAACTTCAGGGCTTTGACTGAGGCAGCTTTACGCGACAAATTTGCTGCCTAGTGTTGAGTGAGCTGACATCACTCAAATTTGCTGCATGGTATATAGCAGTAGGTCCGGCCGGGGCCCGATGCCATATACTACAGACAGACCGAAGGGTTACAGAATGAAACCATTCTCCCAAACACAAACATCCTACATAGAGCAACTAGAGGAAGCTTTTAAGTAGTTGAAAGAACCCAATAACATATAACATTTATCATGAATGTCCACCAACCACAATAGGAATGAAATACCAAAATACACAAAAGTACTTGGCCTTATGGATTTACAAATGTTCACTTTACAATATAGTGTTTTACAGACATCGGCTCGCAGGCCGGCCACACATGACAGAAATAAAACAACAGTTCACTTTGGCCTTCGAGGGCCAGCACAGTAGCTTGGGCTTCAGCCTGCTATTTTGTACTTGGTTCCGCCGCACCTGCAAGCAACATTCCACCGTACGGTGGCAAACAAAGCAACGGTCAGCTAAAGCTGACAAAATTATAACGACCCCGCCCCTTATTTGGGACGACGGTGCTCCTTCCCTACATTTCATTAGCCCAGCTAAACAATTAAGTACATAAGTATATTTCGTCAAAGGTGTAGGCTTGCTCGGCCCAACACCCCATGCACTCAGGGCACATTCTCAGTGAATCCGGTCAATTCCGTGGCTTCACTAACATCCAAAAATCCTAGTGAAAGTACAACCTAGCACAGTTCACCACAGGTGGAGGCTCACACGGCCTCCCACCGCGTGCACTCAGGGCACATTGACAGTGTACCGGACATCCCGGATACCGCCTCCGTTTAGAGGTCCTTGACTTGACGGATTACTTTCAGCATTTCAGTCTTTACGGCCCCTGGCCTGAGACTCTCATTTTGCCACCGACGAGAGCCAATTTTCACTACGCTCATTTCATAGTACACATAATGCAGGTACAACTCCACCATTTCTCGTTGCTCAAGTCGCCCTACTGTCTCTGAATACCGTAGTACTCATGGACAAGCCTGCAGGGTGCGGTTCGGTTTTGCCTTTCCTGTTCGGCTCCCTAGCCGAATAATTCTGAACCCCATGGGCTCAACGTTTTCCAAAGAAAGACCCTACATGTCTCTTGGAGACAGGCCTCGCACATACAATCCCAATTTATACAAGGTTGGCCCCAGGCGACCTAGTTGGCAGGAATGCGTTTCCGCCCAGTTTTCCGGGTGCACCTTAGAGTTAATACTCAAGGCTCCCTGTTGCAATCTACCGTGTAGAAAACCCGAAGAACAACACATTACGGAGTCTTCTCCGACAATCAATGCACAATGCCACATCACCGATCATGACAAACACGTCCGGGTAGGCTTCACACACAATGCCTATGCCCGTACTTCGATTCCGGACTCTAAACAAGGGGGACTTCACATATCTACCCCAAGGAATACCGCGGACTCACCACGCATTCGCGGGAGCGGGTTTCCCATGCAGAAAGGAAGAGGACTTCATATGTCCAAGTTGAGAATCGTTACCCTTGAAGTCCGTTTTGGCGCCATGAGAAACTAGCCAGATGAAAAGCTTCGTAACGAGAATGCCTCCGCGGATCTGATCTCGGTTTTCGATTCGGTGCTCCGATGCTCAGCCAGCGACTAGGATCCTCCTCCTCCTTCTTCCTTGCTTTCTCCTCTCTCTAAGACTTAAGAAAGAGAAAGGCCAAAAGAAAATGAGGAGTTTAACCCCCACTCCCGGCCTTAAGGAAGGAGGGTTAATCCTAAGCCGTCAGATCTGATTTCAAGAAAACAAACGGCTCGGATCAAGCCAAAAAGTCACTAAAATAAGCCAAACACGGCTTTGCACATGGCCGTGTGCCTGGCCGTGTTCCCTGCTTGCACACGAAGTCATCGATCCAAAGCAGGACACGGGTCGAGACACGCCCGTGTCTCCACCTGACATGCCCATGTCGGTTCATCGACACACTCGTGACCAGGGGCATGTCACGCATAACCGCGACGCCAACCGTCACGTCCCTTGGTGGACATGGGTGGCAACACGCCCGTGCTGACATGCCTGTGTCACCCCGGCCATGCACTCCTGACAACATACCCAGAGTTTGAACACGAGAAGAACACGGGTGGTGATACGGATGAGGACATGCCCGTGTCACCCCTGACATGCCCGTGTCACTACTGTTCAAAACTGTGTTTCCTGCCGTGTCCTTTCCTGTATATAGCCCAGCCAACACAGAAGGACACGACCATAGACACGCCCTGTCCCAGGCCGTGTAGCCCTATAAAGGCACTAAAAAATTCCTTAGGACGTGACCGACTGGTTTACAATTTTCGGGGCGTTACAAATCCCCCCCCCTTAAAGAATTTCGTCCATGAAATTATGTAAATATACACAACCTAAGATTTACCCAAACGAAATAACTCGGGGTATTCCTCCAACATAATCTGCTCTCGATCCCATGAAAGATCTTCACGACTGCAATTATTTCAATGGACTTTAACCATACGGAAACTTCTTATTGCGGCGTCGTGTGACTTCAAAGTCTTCATTACATACGGGCTTGACCTTCATCGTCATCCCACAATCAAATGGCACCTGACCGACCGCAACCATATTTGAAGGCTCTAGCACCGCCTTCCGCCACCCCGATATGTGGAACACATCATGTAGCCCACTCAAGTTCACTGACAACTTCAGTCAATACCCTGCTTCACCAGTCCGCTCCAGGAGCTCAAACGGTCCAAGGTACCTCAGACTCAGCCTCCTCAGGCGTCGAGCTCGCAAGACACCATTTAATGGATTTATTTTCAACTATTCTCAATCGGCAACAGCAAACCCCACGTTCCTATGCTTTGGCGTTATAGTATTTCGCCCTTCTGTCGTGATCGATCTACAACCATTCCTGAACTGTATGTATCGTTGAAGTGGCGTCTTCCACTATCTGTCATTTGTACAACATCGAGTCACCCGTATCCAACCAAGACGACGGCGTGTGATCTTTTTCTCCCATACAAGGTCTCGACAGGTGCCATTTGTTTACTCGCCTGGTAGCGGTTGTTATACGCAAACTCCATTATGTATATGTGATCTTTCCACTGTCTTCAATAATCCAAGACGCACATGTGAAGTGTGTCCTCCATCGTTTGCTGGCCCATTCGGTCTGAACATCCGTCTGCATGTGGTGGACCGTACTAAAGCTTAGCTTAGTTCCAACAATTTATGCACTAGCCTGGTATTGTTGGACGTGAAGCGTTCATCTCAGTTACTTACAATACTGCGGGGTGCACCAAACAACCGAACAATGTTATCAATGTAGAGTTTGGCTAACTTTTCCACCGGATCATCCTTTTTCAGTCCAGGACATCAAAACAACTTCTTCAAACCTCTAAACATTTTGTGCACTTCGGGTGAATTGAGAACTTGGTATAATGAGCCTCGTACATCGAGTCCTGCCGCTGACTCTCCACACTTGGGGCGCACAGACGACTGTCCTTCCACAACAGTCCGTATTCAAAACCATATTGGGGATTTGACCTATCAAAAGCATCATCCGTGATCTGCTTGTCCACGCAAGATATTTCCAATATCTCCAAAACTTGCGCCAAAATGTATGTTGAAGGTGTTGTCCCCCAATAAATCTATCCACCTCCGCTGCCACAAGTTTAAATCCTTTTTATCCAATAAGTACTTCAGGCTCCTGAGATCGATTTAGATACCGACCTTCCCACCATTTAGGTAGCGCCTTTATAGCTTCAGGGCGAATATCACGGCCGCTAACTCCAAGTCATGGACCGGATAAATCCTCTCGCGTACCTCCAATTAAAATGAGCTATATGTTATTACACTCCCACACTGGAGCAGAACACCATACAAGTCACTACCCCAAGCATCGCTGTAAATCTCAACTTCTTCGGTCCTACTCGGTGAACATGGAATAGTTGCCAAGGTCAACCGACTTTTCAGCTGTTCGAAAGCTTGCGCGCACTCCAGCGACCACACAAACTTTTGATCTTTCTTCGCCAAAGTCGTGTGGGGTAATGTTATCCGCTAGAGGTTCTCTATGAAGCATCTGTACTAGCAGGCCAGTCTTATAAACTTCAGACTTTTCGCCAATGCTGATAACACAAGCAACACACGTATCGCAAATATCTTTGACGGGTCCACCACGACACTTTCTCCACTCAAGACAACCAAGAAACGCTACTGAGGGTAACCAAAGCTCGCACTTGGATAATTTGGCATACAACTGATTTCTCCTTAATGTCTCCAATACTGAATCCAGATGCTTGGAATGATCACCCTCATACTGAAAGTATACCCGTAAGTCATCGATAAAGGTTATCACGAACTGGTTCAGGTACTCACTGAACGCCCTATACCTCAAATCCATTACACGGACGGCACATTTGTCAGCACAAGTGGCATAACGATGAACTCATAATGCCCATATCGTGTGTAGAATGCCGTTTTGAGAATATCACTTTCCCTCAGCGATGAATAATACTATTCGGATTTCAGATTAAACTTGAGTACATACTTGACCCATTGAGTTGATAGAACAGATAATCACTCCTTGGCTTGGATACTTAATCTTTTCCCGTTAACTTAATCAACTTTTAGCAACCATTACATAGTTGTAAGCTTCCATCCTCTTTTAATAAGAGGACCGATGTGCTCCAAGGCAATAAACTTGGATGCACATATCCCTGTTCTAGCAGCTCTTGAAGAAATACTTCAGTTCCGAAATCTCACAACCATAGCTAGTACAAAACTAACCACCTTACGTTTGAAATTTATGTACACACGCTATTCCGAGAGCCAATCATTCCAAAGATTACATCAAACTCTATAGACAGCAGTAGCGACGCTTGCAAGTCAAAACTACTGACTCCCTAACCGTAACTTCAAAAAACAAGCTCTATTCGGGTGTAAAGAGTACCCGTTAGGTAGCAATACTCTCGATTTGACTCTTTCCATCGAAGAAGGAACTCCGATGCATGTTACACGTCCTTTGGGCAAAAGGGAATGGGAAGTTCCCATAACGAACAGTGTTTTCGTCGGACACTCAGAAAATCAATACAAATCCTAACATAACCAAACATAGGCTAATATGCGTAAGGAAACAAGTATCTAAAACTGACATACCAAAAATTAAACAATACCTATCACCATGTCAGCATATTTCATAACCTCCTTATGGACAAAGTTGTATCCTCTAGGTTGGGATGGAGCATACTGAGGTGTAGAAGTCTCCAACCCCTTGCCCTTCTCTTCGTTAGGTGCTCTTGGCTTCTTCTCGGACTCCAGATGTCCGCTTCGACACTCTCGGTCAAACTGTCCCAACTTTCCATAGCAAAAGCATGCGTCCGGGTCTCGACCAATAATTGTTCCAGATGCACCAAAAGAAGGAACTAGACCCGCCCTCCTTTCCTTCTTACACCATCTATGGAAACTAGACTTCGAGGTGGGTAGCGCCTTGATCTCTGTCTTCTCAGCACTGGAGTCTTTCTTCTCTTGGACTCCCTTCAGAGCTTTCTATGTCCCCTGATCGTCTTTACGACAATCTCGGGCAAAGTGACAAAAACTTCCACATTTATAACAGTAATATGGAGTTTGACTAGCAGATACATCATTCCTCACTTTACTCCTCTTTCGATGTACAGGCTTTGCGGGACCTGGGGAGTTTGGTAACCTGCGCATTAACGTCTGGTTGGTTCTGGCCAGATCTGCTTCCAAAGAACTACCCAACTCCATTAACGCTCGGAATCCAAGTAACTTTGGTCCTATGAGTAGCAGTCGTAATTCATCACGCAGACCGTTGTAGAATCTATTAACTATATTATGCTCATTCTCCAAATCAAACCCTAGGTAGCGCATTACGATAAGAAATGACTTCAAATACCCCTCAACTGAGTGCGTATCCTGCACTAAAAGCATGTTCAACTACTGATCCAAAGGTCTTATACATGCCAGTTGTTCCATCACACCACTCGGTGTTGAAGTCACCCCAGGGACTGGGGGCTGCACTTGCCCTCCAAGTTGTGCTTTTGTCACCGCGAACACCACTTCAACTATCATTCTTATGGTTTCAACAGAAAGAAGGGTCTCAGGCATGGTTTTAAGTGCATTACTCTTCGTGGAGTGCTGACCTTGCGACTGCCCCGCACCACTCGTAGTCCCTTAAAAATCATAACTATCGATTAGGCGACATACAAATTGCAAAAAGCAATCATTAGAACACTCTGGTTCCTCAAAAACAAGTGTATTTTCATTCCTAAGTGGACATTCATGGGTTCTTTTTATGTTATAACGATGATGCACAAACAAGTACTCACCACCCCTTAAAAGAATTGCCCACGAATTCCAATAAGCAAGACCGGAACCGGTAGTCTGATACCAAATTGTAACACCCCTATCCGTTGCATGGTATATAGCAGTAGGTCCGGCCAGGGCCCGACGCCATATAATACATACAGACCGAAGGGTTACCGAATGAAACTATTCTCCCAAACACAAACGTCCTACACAGAGCAACTAGCGGAAGCTTTTAAGCAGTTGAAAGAAACCAATAACATATAACATTTGTCATGAATGTCCACCAACCACAATAGGAATGAAATACCAAAATACACAAAAGTACTTTGCCTTATGGCCTTACAAATGTTCACTTTACAACAGAGTGTTTTACAGACATCAGGTCGCAGGCCGGCAACACATGACAGAAATAAAACAACAGTTCACTTTGTCCTTTGATGGCTAGCACAGCAGCTTGAGCTTCAGTTCGCTATTTGGTACTTGGTTCCGCCGCACTTACAAGCAACATTTCACCATACAGTGGCAAACAAAGCAACGGTCAGCTAAAGCCGACCAAATTATAACGACCCCGCCCCTTATTCGGGACGGCGGGTCTCCTTCCCTGTTTTTCATTAGCCCAGCTAAACAATTAAGTCCATAAGTATATTTTGCCACAGGTGTAGGCTCGCTCGGCCCAACACCTCGTGCACTCAGAGCACATTATCAGTGAATCCGGTCAATTCTGTAGCTTCACTACCATCAAAAAATCCTTGTGAAAGTACAACCTAGCACAATTCACCACAGGTGGAGGCTCACATGACCGCCCACCCCATTCACTCAGGGCACATTGACAGTGTACCGGACTTCCCGGATACCAGCTCCATTCAGAGGTCCTTGACTTGACGAATTACTTTGAGCATTTTAGTCTTTATGGCCCCTGGACCGAGACTCTAATTATGCCACCGAAGAGAGCCAATTTCCGCTACTCTCATGTCATAGTCCACATAACGCAGGTAATGCTCCACCATTCCCATTTCTTAAGTCGCCCTACCATCTCCGAATACCGTAGTACTCATGTCCAAACCTGCAGGGCACGGGTCGGTTTTGCCTTTCCTGTTCGGCTCCCTGGCCTAATAATTCTAAACCCCATGGGCTCACCGTTTTCCAAAGAAAGACCCTACATGTCTCCTAGAGATAGGCCTCGTACATATAATCCCAATTTATACAAGGTTGGCCCAAGGCCACCTAATTGGCTGGAATGCATTTCCGCCCAGTTTTCTGGGTGCACCTTATAGTTAATCCCCAAGGCTCCCTGCTGCAATCTACCATGTATAAAACCCGAAGAACAACACATTACAGAGTTTTCTTCGATAATCAATGCACAATACAACATCACCGATCCAGACAAACACGTCCGGGTAGGCTTCACACACAATGCCTATGCCCGTAGTTCGATTCCGGACTCAAAATAAGGAGGACTTCACATATCTACCCCAAGGAACACCGTGCACTCACCGCGCACTCGCGGGAGCGGGTTTACCATACAGAAAGGAAGAGGACTTCACATGTCCAAGTTGAGATTCGTTACCCTTGAAGTCAATTTTGGCGCCATGAGAAACTATCCAGATAGAAAGCTTCGTAACGAGAACGACTCAGCAGATCCGGTCTCGATTTTCGATTCAGTGCTACGATTCCCTGCCGGCAGCTGGGATCCTCCTCCTCCTTCTTCCTTGCTTTCTCCTCTCTCTAAGAATTAAGAAAGAGAAAGGCCAAAAGAAAATGAGGAGTTTAACCCCCACTCCCGGCCTTAAGGAAGGAGGGTTAATCTTAAGCCGTCAGATCTGATTTAAAGAAAACGAATGGCTCAGATCCAGCCAAAAAGTCAATAAAATAAGCCAAACACGGCTTTGCACATGGCCGTGTGCCCTGCTTGAACACGAAGTCGTCGATCAAGAGCAGGACACGGGTCGAGACACGCCCATGTATCAACCTGACACGGTCGTGTCGGGTCATCGACACGCCTGTGACCAGGGGCGTGTCACGCATAACCGCCACGCCAACCGTCACGTCCCTTAGTGGACATGGGTGGCCACACGCCCGTGTCACCCCGATCGTGCACTCCTGACAACACACCCAGGGTTTTAACTCGAGAAGAACACGAGTGGTGACACGGATGAGGACACGCCCGTGTCACCTCTGATACGCCCGTGTCACTACTGTTCAAAAACCGTGTTTCCTGCCGTGTCCTTTCCTGGACACAGCCCAGCCAACACAGAAGGATACGGCAATAGACACGCCCGTGTCCCAGGCCGTATAGCCATATAAATGCACACAAAAATTCCTTAGGACGCGACCGACTCGTTTACAATTTTCGGGGCATTACATTTTCTATCTCCATAACTTTCTCCCCTATCTTTCTCCCCCTGTCTCCATAACCTACTCCCCCTGGAGGGTTATCTTGATCTAACATCACTCAATGCTTCTAGACTTAGTCAAATCCTGTCCTCATCTCTAGACTTTGACTTCTTGAGCTTGTCTCAACGCTATCGATTTTCTGGCGTTGAGAGAACTGGCTTCACACAACGCTTCTGTACTTAGATGATTTTTGTTTGCCAGAAACTTCAAGGCTTTGATTGAGGCAGATTTTCTCGACAAATTTTCTTCCTAGCGTTGAGTGAGCTAACATCACTCAACGCTTGTGGATTTAGCTACTCTGTCTTCCATTGTTGAGGCTTTTACAGATCTTGCAGTATTCAGCTCCTTTTGTGTTATGGCGTTGAGTGAACTGGCTTTACTCAATGCCTGTAGACATAGTCACTTTTCTGTCTATCCAGCCCACAACTTTGTGTCCACCTGTCCAATCAATGTGAGAAGGAATAACCTGCCTGCATGAACTTACACACACATCAAATACAACTATGTGTATATCATTGACTTGTTTGACTTCTTATAATCAGGGCATTAGTATCAACAGACCCAACAATCTCCCCTATTTGAAGATGTCAAAACCATTGATCAAATTACATAGTCAATGATATACACACTATGTAGGTAGATATAACATATTATTGTCAATTAGATGATGGTTACCTACTCCCCCTGGAGGGTTACCTACTCCCCCTATTTTGCTGTATTTTTTGTCTCCATAACTTTCTCCCCATGTCTTTCTGCCATATTTGAGCTTGATTAATCCTTTCTTAAGCTTAATAAATCCTTTCTCTCCACCTTTTTGAATTCTTCAGATAGTCTGGGAGGTGCTTGAATGCTTTTATGTTCTCCCTCTAGCTGATTGCAGATGACAAGCTGATGAAGCTGCTGGCTTCCTCTCTTTATAAGGCCAAAACTACTCCTGCAGTTGCTGGACCTGCTCCCCCTCAGCAGGAGCATCTTCTATCACCAACTTCTTATAGACACGATGGTCTCCAAAATCTCCATATCACTTGATGTCTTCACAACCTGCAAGAAGAATAATTCCTTCAACAAAAATACTATAGGGAGTGACTGAAGCTACACCAGGTTCAACATGCCCAATTCAAACTTGAAGGTGTTGAACTTTGCTTCATCTAGAGGCTTAGTAAAGATGTCAGCCACTTGCTTGTCTATGGGGACAAACTCGAGTCTAATATCTTCCTTTTCCACATGCTCCATAATAAAGTGATACCTAATTTCTATGTGCTTAGTCCTTCTATGTGAGACATGATTCCTAGCAATAGAAATAGTAATATTAGAGTCACAAAATAGAGGGGTTCTACTTATCTTGAGGTTGTAATACTGGAGCTGATGGTGGATCCATAGCAACTGAGCACAACAGCTACCTGCAGATATGTACTATGACTCTGCAGGTTAGATTGCCACACTGGTTTGCTTCTTGCTTCTCCAAGAAACTCATCTCCCACCTAACAACTAACAGTATCCTGAAGTTCTTTTCCCGTCCTCTTTTCAGCCTGCAAAATCTGTATCTGAGTAGCTTGTTAGTTCAAAATCCCTATTTCTAGGGTACCAAAGGCCAAGATGTAGTGTGCCCTTAAGATACCTCAAAATTCACTTTATAGTAGAGTAATGAGATTCTTTAGGGCAGGCCTAATACCTAGCACATACACATGTAGAATACATGATGTTAGGCCTACTAGAAGTTAGATATAAAAGGGAGCCAATTATCCCTATATACAAAGTCTCATCAACAGGTTTCCCTGCCTCATCTTTGTCTATAGGTATATTTATCCCATGGGAGTTTTCATGGTGGAGGCATTCTCCATAACATATTTCTTAATCAACTCCCGAGTGAACTTGGACTGGGATATGGACAAGCCATCATCAGTTTGTCTAACTTGGAGTACTAAGAAGAACTTGAGCTCACTGATACTACTTATCTCAAACTTCCCATGTATAAGTTTAGAAAACTTCCTACAAAGGTTGTCATCAGTAGATCCAAAGATAATGTCATCAACATATATCTAGACTAGGATGATCTTGCCCTTAGATTCCCTTAGGAATATGGTCTTGTCTATTTTCCCCCTTGAGAATTTGTTTTGAATGAGAAAACTAGACAAAGTATCATACCATGATTTAGGGGCTTGCTTCAACCCATATAGAGCTTTCCTAAGTCTATAAACAAAATCAGGAGAGTTAGAGTCAACAAAACCTGGAGGTGTTCTACATAGAATTCCTCTTTTAAGTCACCATTCAGGAAGGATGACTTCACATCCATTTGGTAGACATAGAATCCTTGGTAGGCAGCAAATGCAAGGAAGTGTCTTTTTGCTTCCAATCTGGCTACTAGAGAGAATGTCTGATAAAAAAATCGATCCATTTCTCTTGCATGTATCCTTTAACCACCAGTCTAGCCTTATTCTTGACTAAAATACCATTCTCACCCAACTTATTCCTGTTGATCAACTTGGTCCCTATGACATTATGTCCTTGTATTCTGGGAACCAGCTTCCAAATCTTACACCTGTTAAACTAGTTTAGCTCTTCCTGCATTGCTCAAATCAAGAACTTGTCTTTGATTGCCTATTCAAACTTCTTGGGCTCTACTTATGACAGGAAACTTGAGTAGAGTGTTGTGTTGATAATATTTCTTCTAGTCAAGACTCCTTGGCTTATATCACCATTGATCTGATGGGTTAGATGATCCCTCAGATGCCTTACAGCTAGAGGCAACCTTGCTTCACCTTCATGAGCATCAGTGGCTCCATCTGGCTAATCTTCATCCATAACTTCAGTGTCTTGTGCACGCTCATGATAACACATATCCTCATCCTTATCCTGGACTGCTGGATCATCTTCCTTGATGGCGAGCTTGTCCATCACCTTCTCTATGCTTGTAGAACTAGAAGAAGAGCTAGGCAGCTCACTATTAATCATGTTTGATTCATCAAAGACAACATGAACTGAATCTTCAACAACTTGACTTGTTAAGTTGTATATTCTATATGCCTTACTGTGGTTGTTGTACCTAACAAACATCCCCTCATAGGATTTGGCAGCAAACTTAGTCACATAGGACTTTCCATTATTCAGCACATAACACTTGCTGCCAAAGATCCTAAAATAGTTCAGGTTTGGTTTTCTGCCCTTCAAGATCTCATCGGGAGCCTTCTTCTAGCCCTTGGTGATAGAGGCTCTGTTGAGGACATAATATATAGTATTTACTACCTCAGCCCAGAAATATTTTGGGAGAGATGTGTCACTCAATAATGTTCTTCCAGCCTCTATGAGAGTTCTATTTTTCCTTTTAGCAATCTCATTTTGCTGGGGTGTTCTATGAGAGGAGAATTCTTAGTGAATCCCTTGATCTTCATAGAACCTTATCAAGCATTCAGACTAAAATTCAGTCCCATGGTAACTTCTGATTTTGACAACTTTACTGTCAAATTCATTCTGAATTTGCTTGACAAATGTCTTGAAGACATCCGGGGTTTCAGATTTCTTCCAAGGAATGAACACCGAAGCAAGTCTAGAAAAGTCATCAACAAGCACAAGGGTATAGACTTTCTTACCTAGACTTTGAACTACCATAGGACCAAACAAGTCCATATATAGGAGGTATAGGAACCTCACTGAGTCATTGACCACAATGCTCTTGAAGGAGGTCTTGGTCTTTTTTCCCTTCTGGCATGCAGAGCAAATACCCTCCTTAGTGCATTTGAACTTGGGACCATTCCTAAGTAGCTCATCATTAAAGAGCTTGCCTATGGACTTGTAGTTCAAATGCGACTGCCTCTTGTGCCATTGGACACAATATGAGACTTTCTTATTTGCAACTAGGCATATAGGAGAGTCATTGCTTACACATAAAAATTAAGACAATAGACATTTCCTCTCCTAGTGCCTGTCAAGATGACCCCTTGGTCACTTGACCTACTAATTAGTCACTCATCCTTAAGGAACAAAATGGCATAGCCAAGATCATATATTTGGCTCTGCTTATGAGGTTGTGTTGCAAACCTTCCATATAATCTACCATTGTGATATTGATTATGCCATTTGTTATTATATAATACCATTTAGTCACTCCCCTATATGAACTACTAAAGATGACATTGTGTCCATTCTGGACCTTTAGAATGCTAAGTATCTTTTGTATGCAATGGAGTGTAATGACATGTATGTAATGCAATGACTCACCCAATATCACGCACATGCAATCATTATGTCGACACAGACTTGTAGTTCCCACTTTTCGAGCAGGTAGATAACCTCTCAGACGTCATTCGTTGTGGCCAGACGGTGACAGTAGAGCGGGCATCTCCACTACTAGGATGGTCTCCAAACTACCTGGCCTAGGCCTTCGCATGCCTCAACACTAACAACACAACAACGGAGCTCACATGCATACTACGGCTCAGCGGGTGTCTCGGGTAGATGTGCACCGAGATCATAATCCCAATCTGGCCTAAGGTGTGATACGAAAGGAGCCTCGGAAATGAGGACGAGGACCAATCCTAACCGTTCACTTGGCACGGAAGGAGCCTCGGGACGTGAACACCGAGGACCAAGCCCAACCTCCCAAGTTCTATCTGTCAACTCCCATCGGTGTGACGATTGGCGAGCTCGTCGACCTGCCACACTATCCTAAACCTGGAATTACGACACCGCATGTCGACTCACACAACATGCATTATATCCACATTATGATACCGAAGGAGCCTCCGAAATGAGCACGAGGACCAAGCCCAACCGACACTTGGCACGGAAGGAGCCTCGGGACATGAACACCGATTACCAAGCCCAACCGTCCATTTATGACTCTTCCCAACAATACCAACCAGTGCGATCAGATATCCACATTCACCCTTTTTACAATCCGGTTCCCAAGGCACCTCAGGGGTTTACCACAAACACAGGTGGCGAACCACCACATACAATGGACCATTTTAGACTCCCTTATATGGCAAGCCTCAAGACCATGATTTCGTCAATGCTATGGTCACATAACTTTAACATCACAAAGATCAACCATTTGTGTTCACATGAGTTAACCATCTATTTAACACCTCGCATGTTTATACAACCATCACTGAAAAATTACCCAAGCTCTAGTAAATCTTGTTATTAAAAGACTAATTACCCTTTGTTCATTAACCCCCACCAAGTCATTTCGTTCAACCACATACCATTTCACCATTTGTTTACGCGGGGTATATCACGTAATTTCATCATGAGTTTAATTATCACAATTAGGCATATTATGATTCGCCTACAATTTAACGTCGGATTGTTACAAAACCTCTTCCGAGTCCAAACCCAACTTTACACTTACCCAGGAATTTCAGGTGCAGAACACCTGCAGGGCAGCAACTTCGACTGGATATTCCCATGGCTACAGGAATCCGGTAAGTGCGTGTAACACCTCGATGGAAAGGTATTTCCATGGGCTACAACTTTCATGTTAAGTTTGCAACCCATATCAGACTGTATCATACATGAAATTTGCTCCAAAGCCTGCAGCGTACAGTATACAATTTCTGCACGCTTGGTCTGACAGCCCTCTACTTCGATCAGACATTCTTGTGGCTACAGAATTCACCTGAAGGCATGTAATCACTCGTTGGAAAGGTAATCCCAAGGGCTACGACTTTTGTGTTTAGTCGGAAGCCCGGATCTGACCATATCTTGCCTGAAGATTGCCAAGAAGGTTGTTGCGTGCAGAACACAGATTTCTGCACGCATCTTGAGGCAAAATGAACGGCATCGGTTCATCTTCCAACTCAAGCCGATTCTCCCATATCACATCCAGAAGATCCTCCGCCCTTATTTACCCTCTTAAGGCCATTCCTCTTCACGAAACCACCCCCATCATCACTTTTGAAGGAAGGGGAGGTTGAAGATGACTAACCATTAGAACACAATTTCTAGCATGGCCCTCCTAGAAACCTTCACCTCACACATCAAGACTCATTTGAGTCGATGTATCGCCTAAGAATAACTACAGATCAAGCACCAAGGGATAGGGGGGGAAGCTCACCTCATTTCCAGCGGTTCCACCATATCTGGCCATGGATCTTGTCATTCTCCTCGTCGGCATCCCCTTTTTCCTTGGAAGCGGTGGCGATTCCTCACGGAGTTTGGTTAGCTCCAGCAAGTTCTCCTTCCTCCACAAGTTTCTCCAGAAAATGTGGCTTGGAAAAGGATTAAAAACGGCTAGGGTTTCTTTTCCCCTTATTATTCAGAAGTGATACGGGTAGGGACACGATCGTATCCTTACCCGTGTTCTGCTCTGGCAAAACGTCATCAATGGTTTGACTGCCATTTCGTGCTCATACACAGGTACTGACACGCCCGTGTCTATACCCGTGTCCAAGTGACACGGTCGTGGTTCTGGTTGTGTCGATACACGTGTCCTGCTCGGGGCACGTCTCGTCGACCTTGCCTCGACACACACGGGTAGGGACACGCCTGTGTCTCAACCCATGTCCTTCTCTGGACAAACCACTCAATGCCATACCACTCAAAGCCATGGCACTCAAACCCATGGAACACGGGTAGGTACACGCCCGTTTCTCTACCCGTGTCCTCCTCGGGACAGTCCACTTAACGCCATGCCACTAAAAGCCATGACACTCAAAGCCACGGCACACGGGTAGGGACACGCCCGTATCTCTACCCATGTCCTTCTCGAGACAAACCAGTCAACGCCATGCCACTCAAATCCATTGCACTCAAAGTCGTGGCACACGGGTAGGGACACGCCCATATCTCTACCCGTTTCCTCCTCGGGACAGTCGACTCAACGTCATGCCACTCAAAGCCTTGGCACTCAAAGCCATGACACTCAAAGCCATGGCACACGGGTAGGGACACGCCCGTGTCTCTACCTGTGTGCTATATAGGGCGAACTTAATTTTTGCCCACGAGTGCGCACCTGATCGCATGCACTCTCTGAGACTAAATAAGCTCTCCTAACTCAAAAGCGCACACAAGGGGCCTAGCGCGAATCGGGATGTTACACATAGAATACTTCTAGGTCCCTTATTTGGTTTTCCCGGTACTCTATAGTGCCAATCTGGATGAAGGAAATAGTTTCTAATTCACTAATTTCCCTCATTTTCAGATCCAATAGGGAAGTTGAGTCTACATGCTGGGAAGCTGCAAGCTAAAGAAGAAAAAAATCTCCTTAGTCTGCTTCTTAGCCAGCAACTTGCTTTTCTTGAAAGCATTCAGCAACACACCATACTTATCAATAATAGAATTGACATCTTCTTCTGATTCAGACCCATATTCATCACAGGATGGAGATACCTCTAATTCAGGATTGGTTTCAAAACCAATTTTAGTGGAGTGATTTGACAGAGAATGTATCTTGACTAGACCAGGCTAATCCTGGCTAGATCCCTCATCTGTCATAGCCATTATTCCATGACAACAATTGTCTTCTTCTTTATCTTCATCCACCTCTAAATCACTATCTAGCTGTGAAAGAAGGGCCCTGATTTCTATCCTGACAGTAGGATAGTCTTCATCTTCTGCAACAGCAGTTAGCCCAAAGTAGGCTTTCTCTTCTTGTTCAGATTCTAAAGAAGATGACTCACTATCAGTCCAGCTCTTCTCCTTCTTATCCATAAAGGACATTTCCTTCTTTCCCTTGTACTGATGGTGGAGCTTATATATCCTCGGGATTGCAGGAGGAAACTCATGGAAGAGTACTGAGTTAGGGGCGAGAGGGGTGAAAGGACGGTAGGGGCGAGTGGGTCCATACGTTCAACTCGCCAGTACTTTAAAGAGGCCAAATAAAATAGGCAAGACAGGAACAATGTAGCAAGCAAGATGACTCCCAGGGCATGTGCTGTCCTTTTATGGTGAGGCGCATCTCACAAGATGGGGGAGTTGCGAGACGAGCATATAGCTCCCCTCGCCCGCCGGTTATTTCCAACTCGCCATAAGGGAAAAGATGTTTTCTACTTTCTTACCCCCAAGGCGGGATTTTACTCTTTTACCCTAGGTAATTTTACCCTTTTACCCTTTGTGTTCTGCGTATATCCCTTCAGAATAGCGGAGTTTGGCTTTTGGCAGACCCGTTCTATGGTATTTTGGTAATTTCAGGTCGGTCCTATTTGGTTATTGGCAGGTCAAACTCAAAGGCCTATAAATAGACCGATAAGGTGATTTGAAGAGGTTGTTGACCCCTTTCATCTTCTTCCTCTAAGGCACCTAGCTTAGCACTGGCTAGGGAGGGGAAGGATTTTTAATTCTTCCAAGCAAGACGTGGGACCTCCAAGTTGAAGCAAACGGTCTATTTCTATCTCCCGAGACTCACGTTAAGGAAAGGATTCGAGAAGAGTAGGTGTGAGCTGTAACTCTATATCCGAACTCTAGGGGAAGTCGGGTTTTTGTCTTCAACAGTGCTTCTTCTCTCCATCCTCTCTTATCTTTAATAGGCAGTTGGCTACAACCTGCCCTAGCTTGCTACAGTAGTAGAAGATAACTTTAATAGAAATCTGTTTACTATGTTTAGAACCATACCTATCTTCCTTGGAGGATTTCTTCGTTACCCTATAGTAGTCGTCCTTGTGATGAGAGGATGAGGAGGGTTTGCTCTTCTTCTACTTCTTGTTCATGAAATTCTGGAGGTATCTAGAGAAGACAGCAAAGTCTTCATCTGCCATTTGGTAGTTGATGAGTCCGATTTATAAAGGGTTTTTCGGATCATCTGAGCTTATTATCTTGTATGTACACTACTATTTCAGTAGGAAAAGTCATATATTTTATTAGGGCTTCACTTAGCCATTGTTGCGCTATTTTGGCCCATTTTGGTTTGCAAGTTGCATCGGGATGTCGGGGGGAAGTACTGCGGTACTCTCCGTGCAAATTTAGTCATTTTATATTGTATATTGGTGCTGGGGGCTTGTGCTCCAGGTTTGGTTTTTGCTATGTAGGTGGTCAGTTTTCCCCCATATCAGGAATTCTAACTTTATGGAAAAGGCACGGTCGTGCGTTTCCTTAGCGCACGATTTGGTAGAAAGCATGCGTTTTCTATAGGATCCTCTGGACGATTGAACAAACCATATGATATCTTCACGCATGGTTTCTTCCGAACCATGCGTGAAGGTGACGTACGGTTTTCCAATAGATGTCTTGTGTTATAGAGCTCTGTGGTTAATCGTGTGATTTGTTCACGGATGGGCAGAAGTGCCAATGCGCGAGTAAAACGCACGGTTCCACCTGCTTGCTGGGAATTTCACCGCTCTGTGGTTACCCGTGCGATTTCCTTCACGTACGAGCAACAGCATTTGTGCGCGAGTAAAATGCACGAGTCAGCGCATCTTCTTCCGAAAGCTTTATCCTGGAAATTAATATCGTACCGTTAATGCACGATCGTGCGTCAAACCGTGCATGACCATTTTTTTGACCTGCTCGTATTTACGTTTAGGAGTTGACTGGAGCAAAGGAGATCCCGCCATTTCTGCTCCTTTGAGGGGGGAAATCGCCCAACAGCTGGTTTTTCCTCTCTCCTCCTTGCAGAGCTCATCTAGCCACCGTTCTTCCTCTGAACTTCACCGCAAAGGAAGATCATCCGTCGTTTTCTTCATCCCTATCTCAAGGGTAGCATTTTGATCTATTTGTTGCTTCCATTGGAGAGTTTTTGGAGACTTCCCTTCTTCACAGAAAGTGAAGAAGACGGGGAAAATGCCTTTGAAGTAGGTGACAACACTTCAAGCTTCCTCGAACGTCAACCAAGACCGACATGCTTCGACTCTGCCCAAGAATCGTGGCTAGCCTTCACACGTTGGGTTGTATCTCTCCCCCTTTCCTTTGTAGTAACTTTACTTATGAGTACGTGTTGTTGTATTGATGATTAAGAACGTTGATTTTCTTAATGATTTCATCACGTCTATGTGTTGATATATTTTAGTTCTTTATCGTGTTGGTGCGCTTCCATCTTTTTGTGTTCTTGACGCGATAATACCATCCAAGCGATTGTTAGGAGCGTGCATTGAAAAGAGGTGACTGCGACCCTCATTGGTTTGTCCATCCTCCTAATTACTCGCTTGAGTAATCCACCCAAGTGACGTAGTGAAGGCGACCCACAATAGTTTTATTAGTGATAAAAATTTGAAACCAAAATTAACACCCCTTGTTACATTGATACTTGCAATCACTCGTTCAATAGAAAAATCATACTCCCTACCTGCACTCTCGAGAGATCGATATCCGGGGAATCTACACCTCAACTTTATTACTTGACGATGATCGGTACACTTGCTGAAAGTGCATCAAGTTTTTGGCGCCGTTGTCGGGGAGTGCAACCGTTGTGTGTATTTTTCTATTGGAAAAGTTGTTGCGAGCGTTTTTGGCATTTTGATCAATTTTTGTGTGTTTTATGACATATCCAAACACCAGGGATAGAGGTGAAGATCTTAGAGTTGATCTTGAAACCGCATGAGCGAGGCGAGCCCACCAGCGTGCTGCTGCTGCTGAAGGAGGAGAGAGAATGGAAGATTTTGGACAAGGAGGAAATGACCTCGGTGAACGGGTCATTCAGGACCAGGACGAGATCCGACCCTGCATTAGGATAATGCGCGACTTCACGACCCCTACCGCGGGAAGTGTTTACCCTGGTTTTTTCCCGGCCATCGTGAACAACCACTTTGAGATAAAGCCTGTCATCCTCAACATGATCTGCAATAAAACACAGCTTTCTGGCCTGCCAAGTGAGGATTCGTAGCTGTATATAGCGAAATTCTAAAAGATGTGTGGAACCTTCCGCTATGCCGGTATTATAGATGATGCGGTAAAGCTAAGGCTGTTCCCATTTTCGCTAAGTGATAAGGCGAAAACCAGGCTCACATTATTGCTCTAGGGACTCCAAATACATGGGAGGCTTTTTCCTCAAAGTTCTTAGCTAAATTCAATTTGCTGGACAAAATAGTGAACGCCCGAAGGGAGATAGCCACCTTCCTGCATCTAAACAAGGAAACATTATCTGAGGCTTGGGAGAGAATTGCTGATCTACAGCGTCGACGCCCCCAGCACGGCTGTCAGCCGTGGAATTTGGTAGAAATATTCTATTTTATTGTTGAGCTTAATTACAGGGCCATGATCAACGCGGTGGCTGGAGGCACTATAATGAACCTAACTCCTGACGAGGCTTTGCGGCTCCTTCATGATACTGCTTCTCATAGAAAGTATTGTACTGCTGGAAGAAACACACCTAGGTGTGCGAGAAATTTGTTCTAGGTAAATGTAGTGCAGCCGCAAGCAGAGGTGAGCAATCCTACTACGGATGGAATGATGTTGCTGACCAGATCGACCCCTCCTCCAGCTCAAGTGTTGGCTATTTCATGCCAAAGGTGTTGAAACCCCGACCATCATACATATGAGTGCCCAGCTGGAGAAGTTTTTGCTGATCCCTCAGGTATATTTGCTGACGAGAATCTAAAACCCCTTGAGGTTGAACTTAATTCAATAACAAGTGTACGACTTGGAGTTAAAGAAGAAGGCATTATCATTAAAATCAAAGAAGGAGGATGGGAATGATGAAGATGATGAGTAAAGCCTTTTTGTGAAAAAGTTTAAGAGATTGGTTCAGAATATAGAAAGGATAAACACTTTTCGAAAAAAATTCCTCAAAAAGGGATCCTCATTGAAGAAAGGGAAAGGGAGCGATGGAGAAAAAGAAGAATGACCACCACTAGAGTGCCACCAATATAGAAATATTGGACACATCCGAACTCAGTGCCCAAAATTTTTGAGAGAGCAAAAAGAAAAGTTACGCAAGGGAAATGAGAAGAAGAAGGTACTAAAGGCAGATACTTTGCATGACTCCTCCTCTGAGGATTCTATTGGATCAAGCTCAAACAATTAAGAAGAGGAAAATATGTGTTTTATGGGAAAGAGCAACATGCCATCCAATGATGAATGCAATGTCCAATGAGACATAAAAATACCTCCTCCCTTTTATGATGATTAATATACTGAATTTTTACAAACTTGTAAATTTTTTGATAAAGGTTTAAAAGGTATTGATCCCTTGAAATGTGAAAATAAATTTTATTAAAAAGAATTAAATATTAACTAGTTATGTTAAGCTATTGGGGAAAGAAAAGATGACTTGCCAAAAGTGTAATCACTCTTTGGCAAGGGTAGAAGAAATTAAAGAAGCTCTTACTAAATCCCAATCCACTATCAAATCTCTTCCTAAGGAAAAGGGAGTCTTAGAAAGAACTCTTAAAAATTCTCTTTTGCAAATAGAAGAAGGAAAGAAAACCTTTATGCATCGGTGCATCATGCTTTTAATGGAGAACATCGCCCTGAAAGCCCAAATATATGATCTAAATGTGGCTATTAAAAGATTAAGAATCTGCCAAAAATCTATATAAATGATTTTGACCAACCAATGCAATGAAAGTGAAAAATTCAGGCTTGGGTATATTTCTAGAATCTATTGTCGGACAGTAAATACTACCGTTAATGGTAGTAGCAATTCTAGAAAATATAAAGTTAATAATTAAATTTTTAATTAATATTCTGTTGTTACATTATCTTCCCGCAAGAGTTTGTATAGAACTCTAAAAAGGGTCTCAACCCCCTTATATCGTGTGTCAAATTCCATATATTTGGACACACTATGGACTCATGCATGAAGAAAGGTCGAAGTACTATGAAACAATCTGAGCTCCTTAGTTTTCCACCTATTCTATGGGAGGAACCTCTTGGGTAGCCAAATATTTACTCTCATCTCCCTTTTAGGTGTGGTGGAAGGGCAAGGACAAAAAAGACATTATATTTTGACTATGGGTGTTTTAAACACATGATGGGAAATAAATCAAAGTTCCTTAACCACGTAATGAAGAATGGATTGATGGTGATTTTTGGAGATAATGATAAAGGAAGGATCATGGGAATCAACGTAGTGTGTAATGAATCATTTTCAATTTCATTTGTTATTTTTAGAAGGTCTAAAACATAATTTAATTTCAATAAATCAATTATGCGATAGGGAGTTTAAAAGCATTATAAAAATCTTCTACAAATATTAGGAAAATTATAGATTCTATAACAAATAATATTGCTCTCACCACACCAAGAATACATAATATTTATATTATTGCTATTCATGATCTTTCACATTCTTCAGAAAAATGCTATATTTCAAAAAATAAAGAATTAGAAGTATGACATAGTCATCTTGGTCACTCTAGCACCAAGTTGATTTTTAAATTATCAAAAGATAACTAAAATAAAGGATTACCTATGCTTAATGAAAATTTATCTTTTCTTCGTACGCCTTGCAAAAAGAAAAAATTTTAAAAAAATTCTTTTAAAAGAAAAAATGTTATTTCTACTACTAAACTAGCATGCCAAGTGTCGGTGGTAGAAAATATATATTTGTAATGACTGTTGATTATTCTAGATTTTTGTTAGATTATATTTCTAACTTTCAAATCTGATGTGTTTATTGAATTCACTAAATTATGCATTCATATACAAAATGAACTTGATTTAAGAATAAAATACATATGCTCGGATCATAGAGGTGAATTTGAAAATGAGAAATTTAGTACTCTTTGTATTGATCTAGTCATTACGCATGAATTTTCTACTCCATGCATCCCACAAAAAATGATTAAGTGGAGAGTAAAAATATATCCCTTCAAGAGTTAGCGCTCACTATGCTCTCCGAATATGGGTTACCTATGTCATTTTGGGCCTCATTAATACTTCATGTTATTTAATTAATCATGCTATGCTTCACCCATTATTAAAATTAACACTTTATGAGCTATATTTTCAAAAAAAAACACAATGTATCTTATTTTAATATTTTTTGTTTCAAATGCTTTATTTTAATCACTAAAGTTACTTTAGAAAAATGTATTGAAGGAATTTTTATTGGCTACTCTTCAATTAGTAAAACTTATAAAATTTATAATAAAAAGACTAAAATAGTTAAAGAGGTTTTTCATGTTAGATTTGATGAGTTTATTCATTGTGTAGATACTAATCCTACAGGCAACGAAGAGGAACCCGTTCCCCCAATGGAGAGTAAGGATGAAGAACAGCTAGGAAAAAATGAAGAAGAAAAAGAGGAGAGAAAGGAAAAAAAGAACAATATGTTCCTCCAAGTGAGCTAAAATTTTCAAAAGATCATCCAAATAACTTATTATCAGAGAGTCATATAAAAGGGTAAGTACTCATTCTTCATTACATAAGTCTTTTTAAAACTTTTTTTTGTATCCAAAATAGAATCAAATAAATTTTCAACTGCTTTAAATTATGAATTAGAGTTTTTAGCTATGAATGGAGAAATTAAACAATTTGAACATAATAAAGTTTGGAAACTTGTAGAGAGGCTATATAATCATCTATTTGTAGGAATTAAATGAATTTTAAAAAATAAATTAGATGATGACACTAGGATTACATGAAATAATGCTCGATTAGTTGTATAAGGGTATTCTCAAATCGAGGGGGTAGATTTTGATGAAACATTTGCTCTCATTACACGCCTAGAGACTATTCAATTATTTCTTGCAATTACTAGTTTTAAAAGATTTAAATAATTTCAAATGAATGTTAAAAGTGAATTTTTAAACCGTATCATAAAAGAAGAAGTATATGTTGAACAACCCCCCAGTTATACTAATAAAAAATTTCGTAATCATGTGTATAAGCTTGAAAAAGTGCTTTATGGTTTGAAGCAAGCACCACGTGCTTGGTATGTAATAGTACATTATTTATTGTTATTTTCATAAAATATTTTTGTAGGATTTAATTGATTTTTATATTTTTATTTAATAATTGTCTAATTTGTTTTATTTTGTGTTTTCAAGTAATTTGGGGCTGCTATTAGAAATTTTGAGCTTACAACCTTGTTCAGGGGAATTACTAGAGCATTTCTATGAAAATTAAAAGTCATGCCCGTGTCTATGGGGAGTGGAACTTATGTCACACCGATGACTAAGTGGTATAACACCCAGGTCACACCTATAGTCAAGGGGTTTGACACCCCGGATATGCTCGTGACAAGGGGCGTGACTAGTTTAGTAAACATTCAATTGACTCCAGATAATGCTTTTTTGAAGTCGTTGCTGACCTAGATAGGATATACCTTAGGTCACACGCGTGACCTAGGGGAGTGACCATAAAATTACTTAATTTTGGCAGTTTTCTCCCAACATTCTTTGGCATTCAAGAAATTGATTTCGTACTTTACATGCCATAGGACAAGTGCATGACCTAGTAGGGTGACTTAAGAACTCTTTCCCTATAAATTTTTGTTGCTGCTACTATGAAGCCCACAAATCCAGTCCTTGCTTTAGATTGGGTCGTTTTTAATTAATTTTTTGTATTTTATTTCATGTACTTTTACTTTATGTCAAGTACTTCCAATATGTAGTTTATATTTATTTTCTTATAAATATAATCCCTTTTTCTAGATTTGAAATTGTTTTATCTTTCATTGTGAGTAGCTAATTTTATAGCTTTCAGTCAAATGAATTCTTTAGTGTTTTAATCTTTCTTTCATAGTTTTTAAATTAGAAAATTACGAATCACATTTGATTTGATTTTATTGATTTTATATTTCTAGTATATATAAATCAAGTGTTGATACGTATTCTAGTTGATCGAGAGATCCATTAGTACGTATAGATTACTCATTAGTGGAAGGAGTTGCATGCACTCCTCGAGAGAGGATTACATAAATCTTCCAGATTGGAGTCAAATCCAATAGTGGGGTTCACCGCCTAAATCAAGCTTAGGGGTTTCAACTGGCCGAGGGGTCTTAATCGATCAACCTAAGTTTAGTTGTTAGCATATTCTTAAAAAAGAAGCTTTCATATTTTTGGAATCTCCATGGTCGAATTATTCTCAATCTTTTCTTATAAATTTAAGATTTACAATTAATTTTACTTAAGAAGGATTTCCGATCGAATGCTCTTTTCTTCTTTTTATCTTTTATTATTTTAATAACCTTTTTATTTACCGATAAAATAATATTAATTTTCATGAGTAGAATCAATCAATAGACCTGTGTAATACAACACTTGATATTTAGTTCTTAAATATCATATATTATGAATGATAGGTGTTATTGCTTATAGTTCATAGAATTTGGAGAAAATGTTTGTCGCAAATTTTATCTATCAAGTTTTATGCACTGTTGTTAGGGAGTTATTATTAATGATATTTTGAAAGCAATTTTTTTTAATTTCATCATTCTTTCTCTCGACCGCCAATTCTCTTTTTAATTTTTTCTTTTCAAATTCATTTTTATTAAGTGATAGTTTTTTTTCTTAAAAAAATATTATCTCAATTAGCCACTAAAGTTACCAAGCTTCAAAATAAAGTTAATCTTTTGGAAGCTGCAAGAAAATGCCAAATTATTTGCAAGTTTTGTGGTGCTCCTCATCGAAGTGAGGAATGTAATTTTAATTTTTCTTCTCAAAATTTTTCTTATGAAAATAATTTTGATAATAATTTTTAAAGTAATTATTTCAACTTTAATGAAAATAATTTTTTCAATCCTCATGAAAATACTTGTTCTTTTTTAAATAAACATATTTTTAATGCAAATAATTTTTATGATTTTCATAATTTTTTTTCTATCTCAGAGGTGGATTATTATTGGTGGCAAGATGACCTGAATAGTTTTTGGAGCGAGAAAGAAAATTCTTTAGATCCGAATTTAATTCTTCTTCTTTTACACAACATTCCTCTTGAATTAATTTTTGGAAAATTTTACAAAATGAAGTATATCATAGCCCCAAAAATTTAGAAAAGAGTAATTTTTATTCTAGTGTAAGTTCTCCTTTTTGAGATAATTTATTTATGGTGGAAGGTCAATTTTTATGTGACCCTATTATTTCTTTTTCTGACGATCATGAAATTTTGCTTTACTAAAAATTTATTAAAATTATGGGCACGCTGGACAAAATAGCAGAAGAACAAATTTCTTCCCCTTCTCCACTCGAATCTTTTCCTCTGTCATGAATTTTCACAGACTTCTCCTATTTTTGTTGAAAATGAAATTCATGAACCTTTATTGCCTAATAAAATTATTTAACTTGGTAAATCACTAGAATTTTCTAATGAAATTTTATTTTAGAAAATACACAACTTGAACTTAATCATTTTCTTTCACAAGAATCTCCTCCCTGTGAAATTATTTTTGACATGTCTATTTGTGATTTTTTCTTATACTAACGATTTTTATGTAGTGGATGAGGCATTGTAAACAAATTTCGTTAACGATCCATTTACCGTACATCTACATAAATCCAAATCGCTTAAGATATGTATCGATGATTTGGATTTACATTTCCATGCTAACGAAGAAAAGAAGAATCATCAAATAAGCAAAGGACTTGCCGGACAACCTGTTGGAGCATGAATTTCACATCTTTTGGTTTGAGAATAACAAATAGCGTGATTTATTTGATCTCCTCTTTTGTGTGTTTATAGTGTGCAGGTGGTACAGGATAAATGAGGAGGCAATTCCTCAATCATGGGCATGATCCAAGGGTGTGTACAGTTTAGAAAAAAAAATGACGAGTTTAGTGTGCTAAATTTCAAAAAACCATAACTTTCAATCTGGGAGGAGCTACGAAAAGTAGGCACCCCATTCTAGAATGAGATCGAAGTCATCTACACTCTAAAAATAGTTCAGATGGCAAAAGTGAAAAGTAGATTTTTCCAAGAGAAAGCCTCTATCGCCCGGTGATAGTTCCACGATCGAATCGTCCAACAGAAACCTAAGAATCGTGGGGCACATGGCAGCTAGATAGAATATCGCTGATCGGCGACAGCCAGTGTCGCCGGGCGATATCACTAAAATATAAAAGTGATTCTTTTTTCCGTGGAGATCGAGGATTAAATAATTTGGAGTGTTCCTTCCCGTATAACTTGTCTAGAGAGCTCCAACATCCAAAAAGACTCCATCCTCCCAAGACGGTTCAAGAGCAACGAAGCGACGACATGTACACGAAATCTAAAGCAATCTTGTTAAGGATTCGTCGTCATCTTCAGCGCTACATTTTGAGGGAGTTCTTAATTCTTAATTTTATACTTTATCGTTATTCTCAGTATAATTATTAGGAGAGAAAATCATAATCTTGTTTGTGGCATCTAAGTCCTTGTGTGGCTTAGGAGAGAAAATCGCCGCCTTGTGTATGGCGTCTAAGTCCTTGCGTGTATTAGGAGAAAATCACCGCCTTATCTGTGGCATCTAGGTCCTTGTATGGCTTAGGGAGTTATCACCACCTTGTGTGCAATGCCTAGATAGTGGTGAGATCTAGAGGGAGGCTAGTAGCATGATCTAGGGAGAGATACGTTTTAGCCTGCTGGTTCTTTTAGAAGGATCGGTGAAATCAAAAGTAGACTATATTTCTCATAGACTTAATCTCTAGCTTCATAGAGATATACTGTATTCTGTTTTATCACTTTTGAAATAAAAGATTATCAATTATATTATTAAATGTTTCTAAGTGTTTAATTTTGTATATGAAAATAATTTTTGATTTCTTTCATTATTTTATGAAGTAAATTTAGATTAAGAAATAAAAATTGCTAACCCTTATTCACCCCCCCCCTCTAAGGGCGCCATAAGATCCAACAATTGGTATCAGAGGAAGTTATTCCAAAATGGCTTCACAGCTGAGAATAATGGCGCTTTATGATCTCGTAACCACTAGAGGGGATGAACTTTTTATAAATGAAAAATCTTTAGCACCACAATTATTTATGGGTGAAACTATAAAGGGTGGAAAATTCTAATGGAAAATTTTCTTAAATCTTTAGATGAAAAGGTTTGTAATATTACTATTGAAAAGCCCACAATTATTTTAAATAGAAATTAAATGATTTTAAATGTTAAATCATTAAATATTTGATTTTATGAACTAGCTCAAAATATATTAAAACATATTTATACATTTGCTATAGCTTATGAAGTTTGGAAATATCTTGAGAATTCTTATAGTCTTTTTTCCACAGATAATGAACAAGAGAAATTTCCTCTAGATCAGAGAGAAGAAATCGATGAGGACTCATGTTTGGTTGAAGATCTATCAAATTAAACTAAGAAAGAAGAATGTAACATCACAATATTATACTCAAATGCTGACAACCCTTCAATCGGAAGGGAAGATGAACTCTCATCGATAGAAGCGGACGATTAAGAAAATAATGTCTTGTCTGATAGTGCTGTAAGAAAATAAAATTCTCTTCTTGTTTGTAATTCTATTTCTACATTACATGTGCTAGATGAAGCTAAACGTAGAATTAAGAAATAAAAAAAATATTAATTCAAAATTATGTTTAGAAAATAAAAATTAAAAGCACAACTAAATATAGAACCAAAGCCTATTGTATCACATTATCCATCTAGCTCCGTAGTTTAAAATATTATACCTTGTTATGATTGTAAAGAATTTAAAAAAAATTTAAGGTTTTTGAAAAAGAGCTAAATTTTTCCAAAGAGCGAAATGAAAAGTTGATTAATGAAGACGTTGTTGTGTCTCGTAAACAAGAATCATTAAAATTATTTGTGAAAAAAGTTTCAAATAATAAAAACACTTTTATGTCTAGTTTATCATCAAAGTTTTGTAAGGTATCTATTAGTGTTTCAAACTTCATAAGACATACACCTAGTAGAATATTTAATCTGCATTCAACTTCTCCTAATGTTAAAGTAAATGTCAACAAATTTCCTAATAATAATAATTTCAAAAATCACTATCATTATAAGCCTCAAAATAATGAGTATGGAAATTTTTCACATAAAAAGAATATTCAACCAACGTTTGAATGGAGGCCCATCGTTATAAATGATGCACCAATTCCACTCGAAAGGGCACATTCATCATTATCTCCCCATAGTTTATCACGCTATGTTTGGGTACCCAAAGGAACTGCAACACTTGGCTTCTTTTGGATACCTAAATATCTTATCCATTAATATACACCTATTGCGTGAATTAGAAACTAATCAAAACAAAATTACTCGATAATCTACTTCATGATGTTCATAAGGTTCTTTTTGTTTTTATTGTGTTTTTTTTCAATTTTGTTTTTGTATATATATGTCTATAGGATTAAGTGCATTAGTATGACCATGATCAATCACCCATTATTTGTGTCTCACTTTAGCGAGGATGTAGGTTGTATGCATTATATATGCTAATCTATAAATTATGTCTTGTCCATAACTGGGGAAGGGTTCCAGTGGGGCCTTGCGAGGCACTGGGGGGAAAGAGTGTTAGGTGTAGAGGCCTCTTTTGTGTGCATATGGGATTAACACCTAAACCAACCACATGCGTGTAGCTCCTCATGCCCATCTATCACTTAGTACGACACTAGAGTGTAGACATATAGCTTGTGTATTTTTAATCGATGGCATACTACATCACTTTCATTGCATGAACATTATTTTACACTTTATGATTATTTATATCATGCATATTGGTTTGAACATGTGTATATTATTTTATACTAGTTATTTTTAAAGATATTTCAAAAAAACCAATTAAAAATTACAAAACCATTAAAAAAACAAAATATTTTTTGTTTACTTATTGTTTATTTATGTGTGTTTATTGTCTTGTATTGTTATAAAAAAGAAGAAATTATATATATAACAAATGATTTTTATTCATTGTCATTGTCAAGGATGACTAATTTTATTAATTAAAGATTAAATACAATGTTTAATTTAATTTTCAAGTTTCATATAACATTATTATTTATGTCATGTCTTGATTATTATCTTTTTATGTACAATGAAATCGATTGTAGAAAAGCATGTGTAGGATTGTTCAGTAAGCCTCTAAGTATGAGTAATGTTTTATGTTTGATAATTATTTATTCACTCACATATTTTTATAACCTACATGTGTTTTTAATCATATACTTACATGGTTGTGTAGTGTAATTACATAATAATTAAAATGCATAAATAGATTACCTACAATACATTGAATTGTTTATTTCAATTATTTGTTTTTCATGCACTTATTCATTAAAGAAAAGTCGTTTAAATATTTAAATGATATTGTTTGCAAAACAAGTGAATTCGGAGTCTTTGGTCATAGGCATAAAAAGCATAGAATAAATGTCATGGAAAACTCCACCAAGCACTACTCACCCTCCTTATAAGTCTTAATGAGCATTGTGCGGTTTAGCACCTTGGAAAGGATTGTAAAGTTTCTTGTAACAAACAATAGTATTCACCACTTATTTTAGTATACTGGATCACAAAAATAAATACAAAGTTAAAAAGAATAAATGTGATCGCCCAAGCACTACTTCACTCCCTGATATGTCTTCATGAGCAGTATGTGTGCGAAGCACCTTGGTAGTTGTACTTTTTATGTATGTGCATTGAAATATCATGGAAGTAATTTTATTTGTGTATTTTAATATTATATTATTTTATTATATACCATTCTTTTTGATTAATACATTTGTATAATTTATCAAATCACTTTTGTACACATTATTATCATATATAAAACTTCTACTCATGAGAATTGGATCCTAATGTAAATCTACACAGATTTCTACAAACTTAAGTAAATGCACTAGATAGCAACACATGACCACTTCAATGTCTTTGTTTACTTGAAATGCATATTTTATTACATTGTAGCTTTATTTCTTTTCTTGATATTTTCAAATCATCTTTGCAATTATATCTCAATAGAATAACATTTCTTCGGACTTTAACTCAAACATCAACTTTTCAGTTTTAAAACTAGTCCTGTTTATGCTCTTACTTTCTAAAAAGATGTTTGTTTTTAAGAATACTTATTATACTTTATGATGTGATTATTACTTGCACTTATTCATGATTTTTTTTCAACAAGTGGTATCTTCAAATAAAAATGCTTACTCTATCATTTCATTTATGTTGCTTACTAATTTATGCTCCACCATGCTTATTTCTAACAAGTGGTATTTCATAACCTTTTTATAGAATCATATTTTCCTTCTCTACATAGAACAAACAAATTTTTTTTGCATACACTCACCAATACCCTCCTTTGATACATTTAAAAGGGGGAGAATTACTTGAATGAACTTAAAATGTTAGAGGGAGTACATTGAAAATTTCATAGGAAATATCTATGTTGGTGGAGTAATCATATAAGAAGTTCATATATTATCTTATTGCTCGATCATGATCAATCTACCAGTAAGTTATCCCTATCAATCTTAAAAGATATATAGTCATCCCTACCCACTTTTGCTAATAACAAAAGGGTGAGAATAAACTGAGAAATCTAGTGGAACCGATATTTAGGGATAGCAAAATATATAAGAAACATTTATGTAGGGGGAACCTTCATATAAGAAGAGTATGGTGTGCTTTAAAGCTACCATGTTATAAACTTATTTTTCATGCATATATTTTACCACACTTACCTATAAACATAAATGGTCTTAAACTCATGAATTTCTCATATATGTATTTGTTATTATCAAAAGGGGGAGATTGTTGGAGCATGCATTCCGCATCTCTTAGTTTGAGAATAACAAATATAGTGATGTATTTGATTTACTCTATTGTGTGTTTATAGTGTGCATGTTGTATAGGTTGAATGAGGAGAGAAGTCCTCAGTCATGGGCATGATACAAGGGTGTGTACACTTTAGAAAAAAAAACAAAATGACGAGTTTTGTGTGCTAAACTTCAAACAACCATAACTTTCAATCCGGGAGGAGTTACAGAACGTGTCACCCCATTCCGGAATGAGATCGAAGTCATCTACACTCTAGAAATGGTTCATACGGAAAAAGTGAAAAGTATATATCGCTAGGTGATAGCAACTTTCGCTCAACTATAGCTCTACGATTGAATCATCCTTCAGAAACCTCAGAATCATGGGACACGTGGCATCCAGATAGGATATCACTGATCGGCGACAGCCAGTGTCGCCAGGCGATATCACTAAAATATAAAAGTGATTCATTTTTTCCGTGGAGATCAAGGATTGAAGAATTTGGAGTGTTCCTTCCCATGTAACTGGTCTGGAGAGCTCCAACATCCAAAAAGACTCCATCCTCCCAAGACGGAGAAACAAAGCGATGACACGTACACGACTTCTGAAGAAATCTTGGGAAGGATTTGTCGTTATCTTCAACGCTTTATTTAGAGCGAGTTCTTTATTCTGAAGTTTATACTTTATCATAATTCTCATTGTAATTATTAGGAGAGAAAATCATCACCTTATGTGTGGCGTCAAAGTCCTTGCGTGTCTTAAGTGAGAAAATCGCCGCTTTGTGCATGGCGGCCTCTAAGTCCTTGCATGTTTTTGGAGAAAATTGCCGCCTTGTGCGTGGCGTCTAGGTCCTTGTGAGGCTTAGGGAGTTATCGCCGCCTTGTGTGTAGCGACTAGATCGTGGTGAGATCTAGAGGGAGGCTAGTAACATGATCTAGGGAGAGATACGCTTTATCCTGTTGGTTCTTGTAGAAGGACCGACGAAATCAAAAGTAGACTATATTTCTAATATCCTTAATCTCTAGCTTCATAGAGATATACTGTATTCTTTTTTTTCACTTTTGAAATAATTGATTATCAAATATTTTCTTATATGTTTCTAAGTGTTTAATTTTGTATATGAATAATTAGTTTTGATTTTTTTCATTATTTCATCAAGTAAATTTAGATTAAGAAATAAAAATTGTTAACCCTTATTCACCCCCCCCCCCTCTAAGGGCGCCGTAAGATCCAACACAACCAACTTCGACATATTCACCTAAGCGCTAATTAAGGGAGTTGTCTATGCATTTCTTTTTTATTTTCCATTTAGCTAACAATAAATGTCTAGCTTAAATAAAAAAAACAAAGTGCTCTTAGGAGGCATCCCTTAGTTATCTTATTTTTCTTGCAATTTAATTTTTATGTATTTTTTTCTTGTTTTGCCCCTCCTACTTGGCATATAAACATTGAGAACAATGTTTATTTTTAAATATGTGGTGAGATCTCTTATTGTTGTTTTTATGAAAAATCCAAAATATAAAAAACTTTCAAAACTATAAAAAATGTTTTTTTAAAAATTTTGTTTTTTTAATTCAAAAAAATACAAAAAACTATAAAACTTAAAAATTAAAATATTTTTACGAAAAGGATGAATTGGGTTTTTAACCCATAAAACTACATAGTACCTTACGAGCCGGTCATTTGGTAGGGAAGTCCAAGAATAAAAAAAAATTGTTTTTATTTTAATATAAAAATGAAGAAAAAACATATAAAATAAAAAAAATTAGTTTTATTATAATTTTGTAACATTAAATTTCTTCTTATTTGTTCATTTGTAAGTTCAGGGTATATTCAATATTTTATGGTGAGTAGTAATTTTTTGTGTTTGATTTAGTATTAGTTTTTAGGAGTAGAATGTAGACTCATGTAGTGCTTCTAGTCAAGTGCATGTATTTTATAAATTTTCGAGTATAATTATCTTTCTTTCATGCTTTTTAAATTATGGTTTTCTAATTACATAAAGATAGATTATTCAAATCTTAATTTGAATTCGTTAGAGTCCAAAGGTATTATAAGAGAGTGTGTAGAAGATTGCTAGAGATATATTACTTTAGTGTGATGGAAGGGTATCCTTTCTCGATGTCTAGAACTTCCCCTAGCGACCTTCAAAACTTTTGCATAGGCAAATAACTGGCGTGAATATGATATATGACACCTTTTGATAAGTTTGTGTCGTTGCATCCATGCCTTTATGTTATATCCTTGTACACATAATTTTGAGACTTAGCACACTTTTTGATTCAGTTCCACCAAATAATTAACAAAGGCCTAAAAAGCATCCTAATAAAACACCTTGAAAAGAGCTTGAATATCTAATAGAAAATTTTATGTTTACAAATAAGGTGATTATGCTTCATTGAAAATATATTTTGAAGCTAAATTTTTCTTGCTTGAAAAAATGTTTAAATTCAAATCAAGCATGAAGCAAAAAATGATGATAAAAGAGGACAAAATGATTGTAACAAAATCCAAAAAGTTCTTGAGTTTTGGGATTAGACGATTTATTTAACTTGGATAATATTTTTGCATGCTCAATGATGGTTTTTGGCATATTTTGGTGTATTTATCTTTGATCACCATACCATAAATTTAGGTCTATGTTTCAACCTATTTAAGTCTAATTTATTCATGCCTTTGATTTTTTACTAATGCTGTGGAGAAGGTATGAAAGTGCAAACCAATGGCCATCAACATTGATGGATTTCTTTAGAGTCTACACTGATCTCCGAATTTGTGTAATTATAGTATGAGTGATCATGCAACATTCTCCTTATTTATGACATTTGGTTTGAATGATATTCTTATTATGAGTTGAATAATAAATCAATGCGCACTCTCGAAAATTATTAATTATTTATTATGATAAGAAGAGTTTTTCTACCAAGATTTTCATGTATGGGAGAGTAAGACTTCTCATTCTAAATTTTTAACCGTTGTAATAACTAACACTTCTTTTCCTATCTTTATGAAGTATTTTTTTCTCGGTGTTAGAACTTGTGATATAGGTGGTCTAGCGGTTTGGGTTAGGATGTCTAGTGGTTTGGCGGAACAACGGTCCGGTCTGGCAGACTGCTGTATGGGTGGCAGTCTAGCAGCCTGCCTTTTGGTTTGGTAGATTGGAGGTCTGGTTTGATAATCTAGCAGACATGAGGATCATTGAGACTGTCTCCTTGATAGGATAAGGGAGACTCAGAGTTCTATTTGATGTTGTGGGTTGGCAGTCAGGAGGCTGAGACCGCGGTAGATAGACGAAGAATGGATATCTAACCGCTATTGCGATTTAGCGATCAGGAGGTTGAGCTACTGTGAATTGGCAGTTATAGATGACTGATCGCTCCGGTGCTTCTGGTGGTCAGCGGTGATCTGAAGTGAACAGACCAACATACTCTTGCTAAAGAGCGGATAGCCTGACTAACCGCTCAACTCTATGTAGTTTGTAAATGACAGTTCGCCTAGTTTACATATTATAATTTTGGCCCACATCATCTATTATATTATCTTTATATCTCCTCTCCCCTATAGATAGGGGCCATACTTATGTAATTTAACTTTTTTGTGAAATTAATATCCTTTTATTTAGATTTTCTCACATGGTATTAGAGGGAATCTGGTTCTTGTAGACTCCAGTTTTTTAACTGATCGCTGAGATCTTCTATAGCCTCTACAAACTACAATTTTTAACCGCCCGCTAAGCTATTTTATGGGATCTGTGGACTCCGGTTTTCTAACTACCCACTGAGCTCTTTGCTCTGCTATCTTTGTGCCGTGATCTCTATTTTGCCACGTGGTTTCTTCTTGTCTCCGTCCTTTCTATGACGACTAAAAAAATTTCTTATTCTACTTCGTCTGCATCATCCCCTCAGACCGCTCATGTTATTTCCACTCCTTCTAGCAATCTTGGAACTTTTTCTAAGCTGATTGGCCAAAACTATCCAGACTGGTGTGTTTCAATTATGTTCTTACAGTGGTCTCAACGCAAACACCATCATCTCATGGATGAGCCTCCTGTTCGAGTGCCTGCTTTCTTTGATGAATGGGATTCAAGTGATCCTTTGGTCAGGATATGGCTTGCTAATAGTCTATTTGATGAGTGCCAACCCATCATTCGCCATGATGAGATGGTTAAAGCTTCTTGGACTCATCTTTCTATATTGTACTCTAAGGGCGCTCAGACGTCACATATATACACGTTATATGATGTTCTGTTTGCCCATCATACCTTGACACCTGCTGCTTACCAGGAGGTGCAAGCCCTTAGCACTGAAATACTTCAGCATCACCCCTTCTCCATTGATCTTACTAAACAACAAAAACAATTTCAGGAACTTCTAGTTGTGTGTTATATTCTTTGACTTAATGAGTCTTATTACATGATTAGCAAACAAATTCTCGATGAAGCTGGATCTCCCATACTTGATGCTGATGTTACTCGTATCACTTCTGTTATTACTCTTCTTCAGTACCCTCTACTTACCTCCCCACTACATCCCATCACCTTATCTCATCCAACTTGTTCTAGCAATTCTAGTTGGCAGGTGAGGTCACTCTGGTGGGCATAAGCTATCTCACCATCTCTACTCTCATTATGGAAAGACATGACATCTTGTTGATCATTGCTAGGCCAAGTATCCTCATCTTTGCTCGTCTGTGAGTGACACTACAAGAAAATCCACATCCCTTGCATCTTCTTCAGGAAGTTCTTATGTGGTTACTCAAGGTAAGTGGATTATTGATTCAGGAGCTATTAATCACATGACAAGCAATCCTCGTTTGTTCTCTTATTTGGACAAGCATAATCGATCTCCTCAAGTTTTTATTGCAGATGGTACACCATTTCTTATGCGCTATACTAGTACTATCCACGTCACTCCGCCTTTGAGGCTTGAGGACAGGCTAAATGTGATATCCTTTTCGTGCAATTTACTTTATGTTCCAGCTCTTTGTAAACTACTAAACTACACGGTTACCTTTACATCTAATACTTGCTCTTTTCAGGATCCTCACTCCAAGGAGATGATTTCTACTGGGACTGAAAACAATGGGCACTACTTCCTAGACAATATCACTAATTTCTCTTCTTATCTTCTCTAATGACATCTTTACCTTGGTCACCCTCTTGCTTGCCTCATTTATCAAATCCTACCAGATTTACCTCTAGAGGACTCCTCTCTGAACTGTGAAGCATGTTAACTGGGAAAGCACCACCACTCCTCCTATCTAAGAAAACAACGACATGGTTCTTATTGACCCTTTGATATTGTTCATTCATATATTTGGGGTCCTTCTCCTACTACATATGTTGGTAGGAGAAGTCTGTATTTTGATACTTTTGTTGATGATTTCTCTCGATGTACTTAGATGTATCTTTTAAATGAGCATTCTGAACGTTTTTCAATGTTCACTATGTTTTACAATGAGATACATGCATAATTTGAAGTTTCAATAATGGTACTTTGTACTGATAATGCTAGAGAGTATCTTAGTTTATAATTATTGGAGTTTTGTATGCATCGTGGCATAATTCATCAAATAACTTATCCATACACTTCTTAGAATAATAGTGTTGTTGAACGCAAAAATCACCATTTCCTGGATGTTACTCGCACCCTTCTCACACAAAAGACTGTTCCCGGATCATATTGGAGTCATGATGTACTTCTCTCTTGTTATCTCATCGACCATATTCCCTCATTGGTTCTTCAGGGCAAAACCACATTATCCATTCTACATCCAGGAGCCCAACCATTTCCTTTATCTCTCTATGTCTTTGGTTGTACAACATTTGTCCACTCTCATTCTCCTGTTCGTGACAAACTTTCTCTTTTCTTAGTAAAGTGCATCTTTCTGGTCTAGTATCTGACCAAAAAGGGGTATCAGTGCTTTGATCCCCTTCTCTAGAAATAGTATGCTTCAGCTGATGTCATATTCTTTAAAGATATGCCTTATTTTCCTCAAGCTCCCACTCTCACACCACCTGATGATTCTCCTTCTATACCCATTATTTCTGCATCCTCCCCCTTTCTAACTTCCTCAACTATTGCATTTTCATATGTTTCCATTGTCATGTCAAAATCAGTCATTGATCAATTGTCAGCATCAATCATGGTTATAGCATTCTTATCAACATTTTGAAGAACTTCCATATTACTCTTTAGCCCGACCATGTTATGAATGAGAGCTTCACGACCCTACGCCAACAAGGAGTCCAACCTTTCATCTATCTTGTCAAAATGCACCTTGAAAGTTGCAAGGCCGTTGTTCATATCTTTCTCTCTTTCCTAGACCTTTTTCAGAACTTTTTGCATTGAGACTTTGACCTGTTGTTGTTGTTTGGCCAACTTGGCCTCTATGGTTTTCAGGATAGAACTATCAGCACTAAAACTTAGAACATCTGTAGTAACATTACTGGGAAGAGAGGGAAGATCTTCATGGATATTTGAATCACTGGGGGACTCATCTATCGAAGATAAACAAGCCTTAGAAATCAAACCGAGAACTTCAGCAGCAGATAGGACAAGAGCATGCTCTTCTACATCTCCTTCCTCATCAGAAATATCCATTACCTCCTCTCGAACGGCTAAAGGAATACTAAATGCTAGGGAAAATCTCTTCTCTAGGTTACAGATAAACCTGTAAAAACTGAGTAGCAACAGATATCAAGGATTGAGTCACCTCCCCCATAGAAGTTATAGTAGGAGTAATCTCTGGGAGAGGGATAATCATGTTGTCCACTAACACCTGCTCAGAAACATTATTAACATTATTAGTAGCTTTGTGCTCATCAACAAAAACTATTTCCTCATCAACATCTATTTCATAGTCATCAACATTTAAATCATCCTCAACAACAGTAGAAACCTTGGCCTCATCAGGCACTATCTCATCAATAGCATCCTGAGCAATCTCAGCAACCTCTGTTAGAATATCACCTGTTTCTAGAACAGTAATATCGGTAGCTGGAACTGGAACTGGACTCTCTGCAGCTGAAGTAACACTCAAAGGCACTAATTCAGTTGCCACTTGTGTATCAGCCTGCTCCCCCTCAATTCCTGCACTCAAACTATAAGGAATTTCACTGGGGTTGGAAGTAGGAAACCTATAAGTAGGAGAATCCTCTTTATCTACCTCAAGAAAATCTGGTGCTCCCCTAGCCTCAAGATCCTCCTATCCCACCTTGAGAATATTGATGAATCTATTTTCTTTAGGTGATGGATAGGCACACCTTTGGTCATATAAAACTTGTCTATGTCCATTTGATTCAAGTACAAGCTGATAATCCTTCCAAAGTTAGGAGCGCGCAGACTATCCTTGATCTTTTCAAATAACAAAGTACCCCAATCCATTATCTTTTTGTAGATGATAACCACAGGTATCTTGAACATCTATGAGGAAAGGTAGTCATGAGAACCGGTCCTGTAGAGCAGAACTTTACCAATGATATCATAGAGTAGCTTTCCTTCCTCATTCATCCCTTTTCTCTTAAATGCCTTTGTGCCCCTGGGAAATCCATAGAATAATAGATTCCTAAAAAGTCCTCTTCTTCGAGGTAATCGACTTTTTCACAGGCAGGAAGCCGCAAATACCTTGTCAGGAGGGAAGCCTTCACTTTGACCTTGGTGGAACGAACTTTGCTCTTGATAACATAATCTTCCCTACAAAGCATGGTGTGCTGATAGAACTCAAGAACGTCCTTGTCCAAAACCTTGGATTGGTGTTCTAAAACAAAAGAGATATCGACCGACTCTAGCATGAGAATCACATTACTGAATTATCTGAGGTAGAGGCAAACCCTGTTCTGACTATTTCTCCACCACCTAGCAACCCGCTGGTGCTTCTTGTAGCCATGGAGAATTAAATAGCAAAGAGGATAAGGAATCGTCTCTGGAATAATCTGTCGGACTAGAACTTGACTTCTTCTACTTACTAAAATGGAGATAACAAGTCAGCGGCGGGATTGAACTGCAGATGGCCGACCTTCGGGACGGAGAAGACACACAGTACCTAGAAAACGAATCATCGAGAGAAACGCTGTTCAGTGGAATCTGGAGTCTCTTTGGATGGGTGGAGTAGTTTACCCAAACCCTTATTATATATATAATTTAAAATTTGACATGGGAAAGGCGTTGTTGGTACCCTAGTTTGATTTGAGTTTAGTCCTCTCCTTTGTGCTCCTTGACCCAAGAAATATCTATGGTCAATGGTTAGTAGTCTAGCTGTAGAGTCCTCACTTTTCCAGATTGAGAATTTGGTTAAGTTGTTCGTTCGTTCGACTATCGTCGAACGCCGCTCGACTATCGTAGACTAACTGTTCGACGATCGTCTATCAGTTGTTCGACTTTCAGTCGGCGAGGATAGTTCGACTATCGGTTGATAGTTCGACTATCTGTGTGCTTTGATAGCTCGACTATCTGCTTGGATAGGTCGACTATCTGATAGTTCGACTATCTGTTGATAGGTCGACTATCTGTTTGGTTTTGATAGTTCGACTATCTGCTTGGATAGGTCGACTATCTGATAGTTCGACTATCTATTGATAGTTCGACTATCTGTTCGGCGTTGATAGCTCGACTATCTGTTGATAGGTCGACTATCTGTTCTCGCTTGATAGTTCGACTATCTGCTTTGATAGTTCGACTATCTGATAGTTCGACTATCTGTTGATAGATCGACTATCTATTTGTTTCTGATAGCTCGACTATCTGTTGATAGCTCGACTATCTGTTTGTTCTTGATAGTTCGACTATCTGTTTGATAGGTCAACTATCTGATAGCTCGACTATCTGTTGATAGCTCGACTATCTGTTTTGCCCTGATAGTTCCACTATCTGTTGATAGGTCGACTATCTGATAGTTCGACTATCTTCTGGTAGTTCGACTATCTGCTGTGATAGTTCGACTATCTCCTTTGATAGTTCGACTATCTGGATCGTTCGACTATCTGCCCGATAGCTCGACGATCTCCGTGCGTCGGTCGACGATCTCCGAAGGTCGTTCGACGCTTTCTGTCTGCCTTTATATTTTGTATTTATTTATTATATTTAATTAATTAATACATTTTCTGGCACGTTGTTTTGAGTATTATGATAATATTTCCAGGCATACCTGCTCTATTCTTTTTTCCTGAGTCAAATCTTTTTAGATAAAGTTGTTTGTCTTATTAGCTAACATTATAAATTACTTTATCTGTTGTCAGCCCTTTATAGCCGTTAGACTGAAAAGTCTTCTTTTTGCTATAAAGAGTTTGTTTCTGATATGACTTTATTTAGTACTTTATTATCAAATTGTTTCCTGCAGCTTCCTAGAAAAAGGGTTATTCCTTTTATAGAATGTTTCTGCTGCAGAGTTTGTTGTGTCTTCTTGATATTTTCAGCTCAGGTCTCAAGTCTCAGAAGAAGACAAATTATTCAAACTGAAGAGAGCCATTGCTTGCTGATGTTATATAAAGGACCCTTTGAAGAAGGATTCAAGCTAGAGTTACACATATTCTCAAGCATTCAAGCCTTCATCAAGATCAAGCTTTCTGCTCTCAGCAATTTCCATCTAACTGAGAAGTGTTAAGATCTTCCACTCTTCTTCAACCTGAGTTCTCCTGCTTTCAGGAAGTTCAAACTCAGAGTTCCTTTGAAGAAGAAGAAGAAGAAGATAGCTGCTTGAAGATCTTTATTTTTATTATTTGTATCTTCTTGTAGTTTTTCCTTCAGAGTTTTCTGAAGATTTTTCTGCACTGAAGCAAGACTTCACCTGGACATCTTTGAGCCAGGGGGAGCCTTGATTCTTTAGAGCTTTCTAGCTCAGTGCAAGCTTTTGTGCTTCTCTAATCTATTGTAAAATAGAGAAGACATCTTAACCTTCTTCCCCCTCCTGTACAGGGTTATTACTCCCTTCAAAAGTATCCCTTGGTGGCAGGGCACCTGATCAAAAACCTGTGCTTGGTTTTTAGACACCTGATCAAAAGTCTAAAGGGTTTCTGGATCTACCTGAAGCAGATCCTGTCGGTGGCAGGGCACCTGATCAAAAACCTGAGTGGATTCCTACCGTGTGGGTAGAAGAGTGGACGTACCCAAGTTGTTTGGGGAACCACTATAAATTTCCTTGTGTCGTCTGGATTCACTTGTTTAATTCCTGCATTGTGGCTGTGAATAGATATAACTAGGATTGCTAGTTGCTGATTAGGTTTTCCAAGCCTTAACTGTAATTACAGTTAGCTTGAGTTTGTACACATCACTTGTGTTAGGCTTTAAGGTTAAATCAATATCTATAATCTTTTCATTCCGCACCTCACTCCAAGGGAGTTGGGTAGACCATTAAGTTTTGTCTAGTGCAAAATTTGATAACTCTATTTACCCCCCCCCCTCTAGAGTAGTATCTATCCCTTCACTTTCAATTGGTATCAGAGGGAGGTTGACTGACTGAATAGGCTAACACCTAAGTCACAAGATCCTGATAGATACCAAAGCTTATAGATATTCACTATCATGGCCCAGTCCAAGGATTATTCTAGCACCAGACCTCCAGCATGCAACTTAGCTAAGTTTGGCATCTGGAAGGCAAGGATAAAATTATATATGAATTCTATTGATGAAAGCATCTTTGCTTCTATTTTGTCAGGTCCCCCAAGAACACCTGCTGCTGCTTCTGCCTCATCATCTGATATGAGTGCAGTGCCTCCTCCAGATTACAATGATGAATACAAGAAGGCCAAAATAGCAGATGCCAAAGCAATGAACATACTGGCTCAGACAATGTCTGATGAGGTATTCCAGAAGGTTGCTGACTGCTCCTCAGCAAAGGCCATGTGGGATACACTGAACCAGATTGTAGCTTGTTCAGCTGATGAAAGGAAGGACAGAAGGTCCAACCTGATCTCACAGTATGAGAACTTCAAGAAAACTGATGCTGAATCAGTTGAAGCCATGTACACCAGGCTCAGCTCAATCATCAATGAGCTGAGGACCCTGGACAAGGACATATCATTGACAGAGGTCAATGATAAGATTCTTATGTGCTTCCCTAGCACATGGGATCTAAGGATCTGGCCCATCAAGGAAGCCAGAAGTACAAATGAGATCTCCACTGAAGCTCTCCTCGGCAAGCTCAAGTCTTTTGAGCAAGTGCTGAAGACAAGGGAAGCAGAAGCTGAAGCAAAGACCCCCACTCCAACAAGAAAAGAGCAATCTCTAGCTCTTAAGGCTGCTGATGCTTCTGAAGGCAGCCAATCTAATGAGGAACTAATGGCATTGTTTGCCAAGAGGTTTCTCAAGATGGGAAGAAAGGAGTTCAGAAAGAAGTCTTCACGCTATGAAGACAAACCAAGGTATGATCGCTCTCCTGCTAAAGAAATTATTTGTTATAGTTGTAGGAAGCCTGGACACATCTTGCCAGAGTGTCCAGAGGATAAGAACAAAGAAAAGAGAAAAGAAAAAGAACAATACAGGAAGCACTCCAAGTCATCCTCCTATAAAAACAAGAAGAAGGAGAGAGGTTTCATTGCTGAAACCTGGAGTGATTCTGATGAAGAATCCTCCTCATCAAGCTCCAGTGAGGATGAGGAAGAGAAGAAGGCAAAAGAAGTTTGCCTAATGGCAATAGATGCCTGCAGCAACCACTCTGCTGCAGAGAGTTCTGATTCTGATGAAGAGATGCCTACAGAAGATGAGGTACTTTCTTCTTATGATTTTACTTCAGAAGAATTTAAATTAGACTTTAAATCTTTATGATTAGATTTGATTAGCTCTGAAAAGGAAATAAAAGAACTTAGAAATAGGTTAGCTGACTCAGAATCAATAGCCTCTGAAAATGTTAGGTTAAAGGAAGAACTCACTACTTGTAGTGAAGAAATTAAATTTCTTAAAATAGAGTTAGCTAAGTCTAAGAGATTAGAGGAATCACTTAACGGTAGAAGCCTTAAGCTGTTAGAAATTACCAGCATGACTAACACTAGGTCAGGTAATGATAAACTAGGCTTAGGAGCTTCTCCCAGTGAACCCCCAATTCTTCTTAAAAATAATCTTTCAACTCCAGTAAACTTCATTTCAGTTAGTGGAATGAAGAATACTGAGCAAGTAAACCTAGTTAATAAAACTTTAAATAAAGCTAAGAGAGAAAAGAGAAAGAAGTTCTTTAAAGAAATGCAAAGAGCGTCGAACGCCGTTCGACGATCGGAAGCTCAATGGTCGAACGAAGCTCGACGATCTGAGCGCCCATCGTCGAACATCGATCGACGATTTCAACATGATTTTCAAAATCATAATCAGTACCATAGAAACCTAAATGAATATAGAAACCCTACGTTTGTTGACCCATCATCTGCATGGAGAATCCCACCTAGGAGATCTCACCCACTAGGTTATCACCCTCAGCCTGCATTCTCATATATTTCCAGTTTTTCTTATGTGAAAAACAAGGGACCCAAGGTTACCTAGGTCCACACTGTCTAAATAATTGTCTTGCAGGTGAAGGCCTATCCAATCACTCAAAATAAGTGGTATTTGGATAGTGGATGCTCTAAGCATATGACAGGAAATAAAGATCTTCTGTCAAAGTTCAAAGCTAAGCTCGGCCCAAAGGTTATCTTTGGAGACTCCAGCTGTGGTCAGACAGAAGGTTATGGCAAGATCACAATTGGAGCAGTTACTTTCAAGAGAGTTGCATATGTCAATGGACTGAAGCATAATCTGATTTCAGTAAGCCAGCTATGTGATGCTGGCTACCAGGTTTTATTTTCTAACTTCTCTTGCAATATTACTTTAAATAATAATGTTGTTTTAGTAGGTATTAGAATAGGTAATATTTATTTAGTAGATTTCAATTCATCTCATTCTGAAATTTGCCTGTTTAATGAAGTAACCCTTAATAATAATTCTTTGTGGCATAAGAGGCTTAGTCATGTAAATCTTAAAAATATATCTAGGTTATCTAAACACAACCTTGTTAGAGGTTTACCTTCTTGCCCCTACAAGAAGGAGAGCCTATGCAAGGCTTGTCAGCTAGGCAAGCAAACCAAAAACTCTTTTAAATCTGTTAATAAGAGTGATTCTCCTAGAATCCTGTATCTATTACACTTGGACCTTTTTGGCCCAATAAATGTACAGAGTTTAGGAGGGAAGTATTACACATTAGTAATTGTAGATGACTTCTCTAGATTCAGTTGGGTTTTCTTTTTGAGAACTAAGTCTGATAACTTCAAAGCCCTTACAGACTTTCTACAATGTGTGCAGACTGAGTACTCTACTCATGTGGCCTTGATCAGAAGTGATCATGGTACTAAGTTTGACTCTCTTCTCATGCAAGAATTCTGTGAGAGAGAAGGTATTAAACATAGTTTCTCAGCTCCTAGAACTCCCCAACAAAATGGGGTAGTTGAAAGGAAAAATAGAACACTCATTGAAGCTGCTAGCACATTGTTGGCAGATGCTAACATGCCTCTATCCTATTGGGCAGAAGCTGTTAGTACAACCAACTATGTCTTGAATAGAAGTTTGATACACAAGCTTAAGTGTAAAACTCCTTATGAGTTGCTTAAAGGAAAGAAACCAAAAATTAATTATTTTAGAGTTTTTGGTTGTATTGTTTATATTCATAATAATAATAAAGAATATATTAGAAAATTTGAAGCAAAAGCTTCAATGGGAATTATGCTTGGATATTCCCAAGTAAGCAAAGCTTATAGGGTTTATAACAAATCTACCTGTAAGATTGAAGAATCTGTGCATGTGACTTTTGATGAGTCTCAGATGTTTTACAAGGAGAAAGAAAATTCTCCTTCCTCCAGTTCCTTGCAGGTACCTGATGCTCCTCAAGAAATTCTTCAACTATCAACTCTTCAGATCACTGAATCAGACAGTGATGAAGACATTGCTGAAGCTATTGTTGTTCCACCAACAGTAGATCAAATTCCTCCTGAGGAATTAATCCCAACTGTTGCTGAAGATCACATCCCACCTGCTAATATTGTCACACTTAGAGATCATCCCACATCTCAAGTGATTGGAGACATATCAGCTGGTGTACAAACAAGACATCAATTAAGACAGGATGTGATGCATGCTTGTTTCCTCTCACAGGTTGAGCCCCTCACCTTTAAAGAGGCAGAGCTAGATCCCCACTGGATCATTGCAATGCAAGAGGAGCTCAATCAGTTTGAGAGATGTAAAGTTTGGACTTTGGTTCCAAGACCTAAAGGCCAACTGATCATAGGCACCAAGTGGGTGTATAGAAACAAGTTAGATGCAAATGGAATTATAGTAAGGAATAAAGCAAGGCTTGTAGCTCAGGGCTACAGACAGGAGGAAGGTATAGACTATGACCAAACCTTTGCTCCTGTTGCAAGGCTAGAAGCAATAAGGATCTTCTTGGCCTATGCAGCCTACATGAAGTTTAAGGTGTTCCAAATGGATGTCAAAAGTGCATTCCTAAATGGTGAGCTTAAGGAAGAGGTGTTTGTTGAACAACCACTAGGGTTTGTTTCCTCAACTCAGCCCTCACATGTGTTTAAGTTACAGAAAGCTCTTTATGGACTAAAGCAAGCTCCCAGAGCCTGGTATGAGACTTTAGCTAGTTTCCTTTTAGAGCACAACTTTACTAGGGGAGTAGTTGATAGAACCCTTTTCGTCAAGCATCACAAGGACACAATCCTGTTTGTTCAGGTGTATGTAGATGATATTATATTTGGCTCCACTGATCCCAAACTTTGCAAAAGGTTCTCTGACCTGATGCACTCTAAGTTTGAGATGAGTAGCATGGGTGTGCTGTCTTATTTTCTTGGTCTCCAAGTTAAGCAAGATGCTGATGGTATCTTCATCTCCCAATCCAAATATGCCAAGGAATTGGTAAAGAAATTTGGGATGGCTGATGCTTCAGCAATGCCTACACCTATGGCTACTAATGTAGTTATTGATTCTGATGATCACGGCAAGCCAGTTGATCAAAAGAATTATAGGGCCATTGTTGGTTCCCTATTATATCTAACTGCAAGTAGGCCTGATATAATATTTGCTACATGCCTTTGTGCTAGATTCCAGGTCAACCCCAAGGAATCTCATCTGATTCTTCTAAAGAGAATCCTGAGATACCTGAAGGGATGTCCAGATCTAGGACTTTGGTACCCAGCTGAGTCAGAATTTGAATTAATTGGATATTTTGATTCTGATTATGCTGGTTGCAGAGTTGATAGGAAGAGCACCTCAGGAACTTGCCAGTTTCTGGGAGAGAGATTGGTCTCTTGGTTCTGTAAGAAGCAGGCTTCTGTCTCAACTTCAACTGCAGAGGCTGAATATATAACAGCTGCTAGTTGTTGTTCACAGATCCTGTGGATTCAAAACCAGCTTGTGGATTATGGTTACTCACACAAGAACACCAAGATCATGTGTGATAGTACCAGTGTTATCTCAATTGCACAAAATCCAGTGCACCACTCTAGAACGAAGCACATTGAGATTCGGCACCATTTCCTGAGAGATTGTGTGGAAAAGAACAAGATTTGTCTTGAGTTCATATCCACTGAGTTTCAGAGAGGTGATATATTCACCAAGCCTTTAGATGAACAGAAGCATCTGTTCTTTTTAGTTCAATTAGGCATGATTAATGGACGAGACTAAGTGTGACTATATCTGCCTATATTGAAACTTGTTTGAAGATCGTCGAACGATGATCGAAGATCGTCGAACGGATCAAGTCTATCGTCGACCTCTGGTTGATGATGGCTTATCTGTCTGAAGATCGTCGACCGGCGTTCGACCATCGTCGAACAAGTCGAGCTCATCTTCGATCTCTGGATGACGAAAGCCTGTTGTTTGAGAAGCCAGAAATAGTCGAACGATGGCTCGACTACTCTGCTTCTGAGCCGATCGTCGAACGGTCGTTCGACTATCGGGTCCAGTATCTTTTTAATAGATCGACTATTTCCGGTCTAATATAAAGCCGATAGTCGACCTAGGTTAAAAGATCTTTTGTTTTATCGTCGACGGAGCGTGCCTTTTCGCATTCTGCCTTCCCGCTTGCGATTTTCGGGCGTTTCGTCTTCTTCGTCCTCTCCAGCTATCTCGAGCTTTTTCCAGCGAATCAATGGCGGTCTCTCCAGCAGTTCTAGCAGTCGTGAAGTTTGATGCTGGCTTTAGCGTGGATTTCGACGGGTTCAGTAGCTGCGATGCCGGGATCGTAGAAGTTCTTCAGCTATGCAGGGATCAAGGACTCGAGAGGTTAATGTCTGCAAGGATTAAGATAAACATCCCAGAGATCAAGGAATGGGCCTTCACGTCATCCTCCACCGACGAATCAATGACTGGTACCATCAGCGGAGAAGAGGTAATCCTAACTCCGGCCGTTTTGACTGAAATTTTTGGTTTAATAAATGGTGAAGAGGATTATGAGCAAGATGCTCAGGATTTCGGAAGAATGTTAGTTGAGCTGGGACATGCTGAGGGCATTCCCACGAAGCTGCTCAAAGTAAATTTCCCTTTCAAGATCAAGTTTCTTGCTGAGTTGGTAGGAAAAGTGCTCCTGGGTAAGCACTCTGCTCATGATAATATAACAAGGCAGCAATTCGCACTCATGTGTGCGATTGTTAATCGGAAAAGGATAGATTGGGCAGCAGTAATGTTTGATTTAATAAGGAAAAAGAATGGCAAGAAGGAAGTTACCCTCAGAAGGGTTATTTGAATCTTCCTGAAGGAAAAATACCCCCAGCTGCTGAGTTCAACCGCAACAACAATTAACACAAGCAAGAAGATGGATCCTAACCTGTTCTCCAAATGGAAGAGAACTTTTGTGAAACTCGCTCTCACAGGGGTTGCTCCAGCAACATCTGAGGACACCAGGACTGAATCAGTCACTCCTCACCATGTTGAAGCTGGCTCAGCTCTTCCCTCCTCCTCTTCTGCTTTGCTGTCTGCCTCAGTTGAAGTACCATCAACTTCAGCTGAAGTACGACCTTCTCCCTCTTCTGCTCCAGAAACAACCACGGTTGTTCCTCTTTCCCCTCCAGCTTCTCCTCTTCCTGCACATCAGAATAGGATATCTGCTCCTAGCTTTGATTTGTTAGGATCTGAGAGAATTCCTACTCCTCCTTTGTCTCCCATTCATTCCCCAGTTAATTCTCCAATTAACTCTCCAGCTCCTTCTCCTGTTCAATCCCCTGTCCACACCATTCTTCACCCCAACACTTCAACCATATCTGCTGCAGCTCCATCCACTTCACATCCATCATCTTTTGAGATCACTCCTGAACTTATCTCCCGCATTGTGGAGCTGATTACCCCGTCAATCAAGACCATGATTGAAGAGGCAATCGCTCCCCTTGCAGCCTCCATTGATATCTTAACTACCTCCATCAAATCCCTTTCAAAATCTGCTGAGCCATCTTCCTCAAGGGGCCTGGTTTCAGTCTCCACTGAAATCAGGCAGGGGGAGATGTTCTATGAAGATGCCTCAGAACCTCCTGCCTCCCTTCCAGCTATAACAGATACTGTGATGACAGCCCTGGAAGAGTCTGCTCCAGCTGAGAAAGAAATAGTTCCAGTATTATCTGATAAGGAAATAGCTGATGGAATCATGCTATCTGAAATTGCAGTAAAAGTCTGCCTAGAAGATCTCACCACTCCTGTGGTTGCTAGATTCCTAGAAGGAATTATAACCTCATATCTAGATGAATCATGGGAGATGGTCAAGTATGAAGGTAATTCACTTATTCGATTTATTGACGAGTCAATTAATTTGCTTTCTAGTGAATACCTTGAAGGAATGATTATTGCTTATTTAGCAGATCTGTATTCATAATTCTACAGATGTTATTAGAGAAGATCTATCTGCTCAGATAATAGAAATTGTCTCAGAGGCTGCCCCAAGTGTTCCTGATATCCAAGTAGATCCTGAATTGGAATCATTTTTAGATGATAGAGAAGATGAGCCTGAGAATCAAGATGAAGTCAAAGATGACACTCCTGCTCTGAGTGTGGAAGAAGTACAAGCAAGAGCTGCCTGGGATTTAAGAGTACAGTCTTTAAAAGAGAAGGAAAAAGAGCTGCAAGTTGAAAAGTCAACCATCTGGGATGACTCACCAGGGTTGGACTTAGATTCCCTTCTGGCTCTGGATGCCATGGAAGAGGAAAGAGAGAAATCTGCTCTGAAGCTTAAAGAAAAGGCTGTTTCTGAAGCCTATGATCCGTATGAAAATCCCTCATCATCTCACTCTGATGATGAGGATGATTCTGATGTATCTGAGAATTCAAAGAGAAAGAAAGTTGTTCAAAAGAAAAGGAAAGCTGCTCCTCCTCCTCCTCCCAGTAAAGATAATGATACTCCTTATTACATTCTGAAGGGCATTGACCCTAAGTCAAAGGAATTTCAGCACTGGATGTGGTTCTCAAAGAACCAGCAGAAAGAAAGGAAAAGATCTAAAAGATATGACAGTCCTGGTTCAAGATGGACTCTCAGAGGTCCTCCTCCTCCTCCTCCAGGTGCAGCAGCTTCTGGTAATCTTTCTGCCAACCCTTCTGCATCTTCAGGAAAATCTGCTCCATCAGCAAGATCTGCTTCGTCTCAGCATCAATCAAGGAAAAGCTCTTATAGCTCTCATGGAAAGTCTCATTCTGGTAGTCAAATGCATGAAGCAGAAGTAAAAGAACAAGTTAAGGAGGTTGTGTATCTAAAGCCAACTTTTTCACCTCCTCCTTCTCCTAAGAGAAAGGTTTCAACTGCTGCACCAATTTAGTTTGAGAAAGTTGTCTTAAAAGGTAAGTAGTCTATTTTGTTTTAAAATTCTAGCAAGAACCTTTTGCTAAGTTTGCTCCAATATCTTATCTAGATAAAGAATCAGATGCTGCTCCTCCTGAGCCTGTTTATGAAAGTCCAGAGCTAGATCCTAACTTTAGGATGGCTCGTTTTCATGAACTAGTTGGAGCAGCTCAAATAAGAAAAGCAAAAGCCGAACGAAAAGATATTACTGGTTTAACCACTATGTCTGCTTTTAGAAAGAAAGAGTTTGAAAAGTTCCAGGTCAATCCTGATGTATTTGATCCCTCAAAATATATGGAAAAGCATCCTGAAGCAGTAGTCCCAAGAGCTGCAGAATTGAAGATCATTGGCGTGCAGGACTTGAAGCTATCAAAGAATGAATCTGATGATCCTCTAAGGAAAATTTCTTTTGTTCCTAGTTCTTCTGCCCCCTTGCCAGATTCTGTAGATTCTTAATAGTTTGATTGACTGCTGTGTTATATTGGTTTATTATCTATCTATTTGATAATCTGCTAGTTAATTGTTAACTATTTCCTGCATTAATTTTAGTGTTCTATAGCTAGCTGTATGTTTTAGATTTTGAGAGACTTAACTCAAATAGGGGGAGATTGTTGGTACCCTAGTTTGATTTGAGTTTAGTCCTCTCCTTTGTGCTCCTTGACCCAAGAAATATCTATGGTCAATGGTTAGTAGTCTAGCTGTAGAGTCCTCACTTTTCCAGATTGAGAATTTGGTTAAGTTGTTCGTTCGTTCGACTATCGTCGAACGCCGCTCGACTATCGTCGACTAACTGTTCGACGATCGTCTATCAGTTGTTCGACTTTCAGTCGGTGAGGATAGTTCGACTATCGGTTGATAGTTCGACTATCTGTGTGCTTTGATAGCTCGACTATCTGCTTGGATAGGTCGACTATCTGATAGTTCGACTATCTGTTGATAGGTCGACTATCTGTTTGGTTTTGATAGTTCGACTATCTGCTTGGATAGGTCGACTATCTGATAGTTCGACTATCTGTTGATAGTTCGACTATCTGTTCGGCGTTGATAGCTCGACTATCTGTTGATAGGTCGACTATCTGTTCTCGCTTGATAGTTCGACTATCTGCTTTGATAGTTCGACTATCTGATAGTTTGACTATCTGTTGATAGATCGACTATCTGTTTGTTTCTGATAGCTCGACTATCTATTGATAGCTCGACTATCTGTTTGTTCTTGATAGTTCGATTATTTGTTTGATAGGTCGACTATCTGATAGCTCGACTATCTGTTGATAGCTCGACTATCTGTTTTGCCCTGATAGTTCGACTATCTGTTGATAGGTCGACTATCTGATAGTTCGACTATCTTCTGGTAGTTCGACTATCTGCTGTGATAGTTCGACTATCTCCTTTGATAGTTCGACTATCTGGATCGTTCGACTATCTGCCCGATAGCTCGACGATCTCCGTGCGTCGGTCGACAATCTCCGAAGGTCGTTCGATGCTTTCTGTCTGCCTTTATATTTTGTATTTATTTATTATATTTAATTAATTAATACATTTTCTGGCACGTTGTTTTGAGTATTATGATAATATTTCCAGGCATACCTGCTCTATTCTTTTTGCCTGAGTCAAATCTTTTTAGATAAAGTTGTTTGTCTTATTAGCTGACATTATAAATTACTTTATCTGTTGTCAGCCCTTTATAGCCGTTAGACTGAAAAGTCTTCTTTTTGCTATAAAGAGTTTGTTTCTGATATGACTTTATTTAGTACTTTATTATCAAATTGTTTCCTGCACCTTCCTAGAAAAAGGGTTATTCCTTTTATAGAATGTTTCTGCTGCAGATTTGTTGTATCTTCTTGATATTTTCAGCTCAGGTCTCAAGTCTCAGAAGAAGACAAATTATTCAAACTGAAGAGAGCCGTTGCTTGCTGATGTTATATAAAGGACCCTTTGAAGAAGGATTCAAGCTAGAGTTACACATATTCTCAAGCATTCAAGCCTTCATCAAGATCAAGCTTTCTGCTCTCAGCAATTTCCATCTAACTGAGAAGTGTTAAGATCTTCCACTCTTCTTCAACCTGAGTTCTCCTGCTTTCAGGAAGTTCAAACTCAGAGTTCCTTTGAAGAAGAAGAAGAAGAAGATAGCTGCTTGAAGATCTTTATTTTTATTATTTGTATCTTCTTGTAGTTTTTCCTTCAGAGTTTTCTGAAGAGTTTTCTGCACTAAAGCAAGACTTCACCTGGACATCTTTGAGCCAGGGGGAGCCTTGATTCTTTAGAGCTTTCTAGCTCAGTGCAAGCTTTTGTGCTTCTCTAATCTATTGTAAAATAGAGAAGACATCTTAACCTTCTTCCCCCTCCTGTACAGGGTTATTACTCCCTTCAAAAGTATCCCTTGGTGGCAGGGCACCTGATCAAAAACCTGTGCTTGGTTTTTAGACACCTGATCAAAAGTCTAAAGGGTTTCTGGATCTACCTGAAGCAGATCCTGTCGGTGGCAGGGCACCTGATCAAAAACCTGAGTGGATTCCTACCGTGTGGGTAGAAGAGTGGACGTACCCAAGTTGTTTGGGGAACCACTATAAATTTCCTTGTGTCGTCTGGATTCACTTGTTTAATTCCTGTAGTGTGGCTGTGAATAGATATAACTAGGATTGCTAGTTGCTGATTAGGTTTTCCAAGCCTTAACTGTAATTACAGTTAGCTTGAGTTTGTACACATCACTTGTGTTAGGCTTTAAGGTTAAATCAATATCTATAATCTTTTCATTCCGCACCTCACTCCAAGGGAGTTGGGTAGACCATTAAGTTTTGTCTAGTGCAAAATTTGATAACTCTATTTACCCCCCCTCTAGAGTAGTATCTATCCCTTCACTTTCAGGCGTGTACCTGATAAGCCATGACTATTCAGATCCAATATAGGTAATAAATTTTTGACCTAACTAAATTCGGCGAAATTGACTAGACGCAGAGTAAAATTCATCGAGATTAGCCGTGTATATCCGAAAAATTGCCGAGTTCTGCTGACCGATATTCGATGAATTTACCTTGGACAAATTTTTATGCTTTCTGAATAATTTGCAGAGTGAATTCCCGTCTTTTTGGCCATCTTCACTAGTCCTTTTTTAGCATGCCTAGTTCTATTTTTAAAAAGGAGAACTTGGCTTCGTCCAGCGGCTTCATGAAAATATTTGTGACCTGCTTATCCGTTGGGACGTAGTTAAGGGATATGTCATTGTTCTCCATATGCTCCTAGATGAAGTGAAATCAAACTTCGATGTTCTTTGTCCAACTGTGAGAGACTGGATTATTTGTGATCGCTATAACACTTTAGGAGTTGCAGAACATTAGAATTTCTTTGACTTTAGGTTGTAATATACAAGTTAATTCTTGATCCATAGAAGCTATGCGCAACAACTACCCGCAGAGATATACTCTGACTCGGGAGTTGAAGTTTCCACACAATTCTACTTCTTACTGCTCCATAAAATAAGCCTTCTTCCGAGGAATTGGCACATCCCGGAAGTACTTTTTCTATCATCCCTACTTCCTACAAAATTTGTATCTGAAAATCCAATTTGATTGACATCATTAATTCTCGGGTATCATAAACCAAGATTAGGTGTACCCTTAAGGTATCTTTAAATTCACTTTGTAGTGACATAATGAGATTCCTTCATGTTCACCTAAAATCTAGCGCAGACACATGTTGAGAAAATTATGTCTGGTCTACTGGCAGTGAGGAGGAGCAAGGATTAAACTATGCTTTTGTACTTGGTTTAATCAAAAGGTTTCCCTTTCTCATCCTTATGCAGAGACATAACTGAACCCATTGGAGTCCTCATCGAGGTTGCGTTCTCCATTCCAAATTCGTTTAGTAACTCCTTGGTGAACTTCGTCTGAGGGATAAAAATTCCATCTTAAGATTGTTTCACTTGAAGTCCTAAGAAATACTTTTGCTCTCCCATACTACTTATTTCAAGCTTCCCTTGCATAAGTTTGGAAAACTTCTTACAAAGGTTGTCTTCCGTAGAGCCAAAGATAATGTTGTCGACATAGATTTGCACTAGCAAATTCTTGCCTTTTACTTCCCTAAGAAATAATTTCTTGTCTATCATTCCTCTTATAAACTTGTTCTCAAGAAGAAAGCTAGACAACGTCTCATACCAAGCTCGAGGAGCTTCTTTTAAGCCGTAAAGAGCTTTATTGTGAATGTAAACATAGTCAAGGAAAGTAGAGTTGACAAAACTCATAGGTTGAACTACGTATACTTCCTCTTTAAGATTCCCATTAAGAAATGTTGACTTCACATCCATTTGATAGACCTTGAAGCCTTTGAAGGCATCATATGCAAGAAACAACCTGATCTCCTCGAGCCTGGCCACTGGAGCAAAGGTCTGGTCAAAGTCGATCCCTTCTTCTTATTTATACCCTTGAGCTACAAGACTGGATTTGTTCTTTATGATTACGCCATTCTCATCAAGCTTGTTTCTAAAAATCCATTTGGTGCCGATCACGTTCTGTCCTTTGGGTCTGGGCACCAACTCCCAGACTTTGCGGCTTTCGAACTGATTGAGCTCCTCTTGTATTGCCATAATCCAAGAGGAATGCTTATTTTCTTCTTCAAAATTCTTTGGCTCAACCAGAGGCAGAAAACTAAGATGCAATATCTCATTAGCTGTATCTCTTCTTGTTCTAACACCGTCGCCTTGCTCTCCAAGGATTTGATCAGCTGGGTGATCTCTGACGTTTCAGAACACATGGTTTCTTCCTCTTCCACCAATAGGTTCTACCGCATTAGGAACTTCCTCTGTGGTTGGTTCATCTAGTTGTTCTTTATCCACCATACATGGATCGACGACCTTGACTGAGCTTGGAGCGTCTTCCTTGACTACTTCTTCCAAGCTTACTTCTTCGAACCTAGAACTTGCATCTGCACCAATAACACTAGACGAGCTGCTATAGAGCTTGCTCGTCTCATCAAATACAACATTAATAGACTTCTCTACTACCAAGGTTTTCTTGTTAAAAATCTTATATGCCTTACTATGGCTACTATAAACCTATAAAAATACCTTCAAAACATTTGTCACTAAACTTCGTGAGGTGATACTTCCTATTATTAAGTATGAAGAATTTACTTCCAAAGATTCTAAAGTAAGACACAGTCGGTTTTCTGCTATTCAATAGTTCATTGGGAGTCATACGATGGTGTTTGTTGATTAGTGCTCTGTTTTGCACTTGACAAGATGTGTTAACAACTTCGGCCCAGAAGTACTATGGTAGTGAAGCATCATTCAACATAGTTGTACATGCTTCTATTAGGTTTCTATTCCTTCTCTCATCAACTCCATTTTGTTATGGAGTATGTGGGAGGAAAACTCATGAAAGATACCTTGACTTCCAAAGAATTTTTTCATGGAACCAGACTAAAATTTTGTTCTATGGTCACTTTTGATTTTGACCACTCAGCAGTTTTATTTCTTCTTGAATTTGCCTAACAAAGTCGGTGAAAGAATCGAAGGTGTATGACTTGTGTTTCATAAAGAACACCCAAGTAAAACGAGAGTAGTCATCAACAATTACCAACATATATACTTTACCTCCTAAACTGTGAATTGGCATAGGATCGAATAAGCCCATATGAAGTAAGTATAAACTTCTTGAAGAATCGTTTTTAGAAATGCTCTTGAAGGTAGCCCTTGTCTGCTTACCCATCTAGCATGTGTGACATGGGCTCTTTTTAAGGCACTAAATGTTGGGGGCATTATGCACTAAGTTGTGAGAAAATAACATATTTATCATTTTGAAATTAATATGTGATAATCCCTTATGCCATTGGTCACAAAGAGACGTGGTACTTTTAGCCTAAAAGCACACTAGTGTAGAGTTGTCTAGACATAGAACGTTTAAACAAAAGATATTTCTACTCCGAGTGCATGTTAAGATCGTCTCCAAATTTGCAGACGATTTTATCAAAATCTTTTCATTGTAGAACTCAACAATATAGCCTTTGTCATAGTTAGCTTATGCTTATCAGATTATGCTATAATCCTTCAACATAAGCCATGTCTGTGAATGAGACTATGTCGTTGGAAATAATACCATAACATTTAGTGATTCCCCTGTCTGACCCTCCAAATATAACCTTTGGAGCATCTTAGACTCGGGAAAATTCTCGTAGTAGGCTTCTTGTCTCGGTCATATGACGAGAGCATTCACTGTCCAAATACTAGATCGGAGTTTTCTTGGCCTTTGGACATACCTGCAACCATAAATAATTTTACCTTAGGAACCCAAACATTTTTTGGTCCTGGGTTATTTTTTAGCTTGACACAACTAGGAGCATTAAGGTTGTGAGTGGTCATTCTCGCGCAGTTAACTCATGGAGCTTCAAAATTAGCAGGGTTAAACCAACAAACTGCGCCAAAATGACCAATTTTGTCGCACCACCAACAGTTAAACCTATTGTACTTTCTCTGGTATTCTTGCTTTACCTTTTGTACGAGAGGTCTAGCATGGGCTACAGAATGGTAGGTGGAAGCCTCCCTATGGCAGCATACACAAGGCATCTCAATTACATTAGCCTTAGGTACGACAGTTTTGGCTTTCGTTGCCTTCTTAAAGTTATGTCCATGAACATAAGGACCATACTCTTTTAGAGTAATCACTTCGTAAGGAACCTTTAACACACTTGCCCCAAAGTCTTGGGGATGGGTCCATCCTTGATAGCGCTTCTTAGGCACTACATAGGTAGGCCTAGAAAAGTGCCCATAGGGCATCTTAGAGTCATATATATTCGTGGGGAAAATAACCTTCTTAAAAGATGGTTGACTCTAAAGTGCTTTCCCATTACCTTTGGCGGTGGCTCTCTAAGTAGTCTTGCCTTATTCAGCTATATGGCCAAGACCACTACCCTTCTTTGGAGCAGAAAATTCATTGATGAGGGGGAGAAGAGTTCTCGACTTAAACTTGCTTTTAACAAGTTTCCTCTCCACCAAGAGATTTTCTTATAGCACATCTAAGTATTTCTCCTTTAGGCTTAATGTCTCAGCCAAGCATTTCAATTCCTCTTTCAAGGAGTGGACTTCATCTCTGAGCGGAAGTAATTTTGCAAGTTCCTCCTCCAGACTTGTTTCCACTGCCTTGAGGGAGGCAATATCTTTTTCTTGCTTTTTGACTACCTTACAATATTTGTTAAAATCTTTTAAAAGTTACTGATGATGATCAATCAAGTCAGAATCGTCTTCATTAGAAGAATAGCCTTCATGAACATTAGTTGACGTTTTCGATTCAGAGAGTATCATCTGCGAGTTAACCTTCCCGTGATACTCGGAGTCGCTAAATTCCTCGTCTAATCGAGCCATAAGCCCGAAGTAAGCTTCCTCATTCTCTTAACTAGACTCACTCAAGTCACTTTTGGTGAGAGTCTTGGACTTCTTGGCGGCGAAGCTCTTTTCTTCTTTCATCTTGCCCTTGAAGGATCTCTTCTCCTCTTTCTTGTATCCTTCCTTATTTTTGTACGAACACTCCATAATCATGTGTCCTGTTTTATTACAACAATAACACACAACGTCAGAGGAAGAATGCTTATTCGGTTTAGATTTATACCTCTACTCTTTGTTGTAGCATTTCTTAGAGCGATCACCATCACGATGTGATCTTCATAAGTCAGATGAGGAAGACTGATTTTTCATCTGTCTCCTCTTGCTGAGCATTATTTTGAACTGTTTGGAGATGAGTGAGAATTCTCCATCAGATTGCTCAGAGCCTAACATGCTTGGCTCAGAGTCTTCTAGAGTATCTGGAGCTCGTTTCCTTACTTGTGACATAGCTTTGGATTTTCTCGAACCTTCAGCCTTCAGAGAAAATGACTTCTATCTACTTGAAGTCCTACTGCTTTGCTCCTTCTTATTCCTTGTATTCATTTGAAGCACGTAGGAGAGCATCTTTTTGAAGAGGTTCTAGGGATCAATCTCCGGCAACTTCCCAAACTCTCTAATGGCTACAACTATAGTATCCCAGTCCTTTATCATGGATCTGAGCATTTTGTCATTTAATTCACCATTAGTGATGGTGTGACCGTATTTTTTTAGACCGTTACCTATCTTGAAGAAATTCTCGAAGCTGTCTGCATTGGTATCACTTGATCCTTACATGAACACTGCGTACTCTTGATTCAACAATAAGCTGCAGTAGTCTCTAACTTCTTTGGTTCCTTCCATGAGAATAACTAGACAGTCCCACATCTCCTTGGAAGATTTGTAGTGAAATAAATTTTGATGCATCAAATTGTCCACTGCACTTGCAATAATTTTCCTTGCATTATTATCAAAGGAGACCAATGCAATTTCATACTTAGTTAAATCCATTATTTTATTATGGATCATGATTGCTGGATTCAGGGCAGAGGCTTGTATTTGAATATACGGTCCTTCTTCCACAATCTGAAAAATTCTCGGATCTGCTGCTTCCATTAAGAATCAGACTCGTTCTTTCCACTTGGGAAAATTTTCTTTGGTGCACACCGGTAACTTCATAGAAGACATGTCCTTGCTTTTATCCATAACCACGAAGCAGAATCTCTTGACACTAGATGGGAGATCTTGTTCAAGGTATTAACCTTATATCGAACAACACCCCTTTGATATCAATTAAAAGTACCCAGTGTTTACCTAAATCACCTAGAGGGGGGTGAATAGGTGATGTCTGTGTCTTTTTGTGGAATAAAAATACTTTAAAAATTGGTTCCCCAAGTTGGGTACATCAACTGTCCCGCCTCGCTTATCTATCATGATGGACTAGATTAAGCTAATTCACCTTTCTAAGATTTCAACAAATCATACACCTCAGAGCCACAACTCCTACAACTCAGAGACACTTTTCATACCACTCAATCCACAACCAGATCTATAACTCGATCCACAAATGGATCTACAACTCGATCCATAAACGGATCTACAACTCGGAGATAAATCTCCTACAAGTGTAAAATAAAATTACCAAAACGTTTTACTAATGAATTAAATAAGATCTTGAGTCTTCTATCTGTCGTTCTTTATTTAGATCAAACTTGAATATCTTGGAGAACATGGTAGAATCAGAAATCTTTAAGACTTTTAATCTTTATTCTTGAATCGACTAGATCTAGGAGAATAGATACCTTCAGATTGCAAAGATCAAGTCGAATCAAAAGAAGATCGAATTGTGCACACTTTGCGTTGGCCGAACGTTGTTAGTGATTCGTACAGGAGCCGATAGGTCATTTTTGGAATCTTGGAAGATTTTGAATTTTTACCAATTAGCACGATTAGGGTTGATGAAAAATCCACACTAAGTATTTATAGGCATCCTCAATAATAATGGTTATAAAAGAATTTACAAAACAAGACCTGCAAAAATTACTGTGCATGTCCGTCGTCCAACCCGAGCTGCAATTTGAAAAATAGTCTGAAAAATAACCAATTCCTTTTCGTCGAGTATCATCGATTATAACTGTGTATACTTGTCGAACTAGTAGTGATATATGATGAAGTTGACTTAGATAAATTCAGCACAACCAAGTTATCCACTCAAAGCCATGCTGAAGTCGTACTCGACGAATTCGACGAGTATCAGCTATATACTCGATGAATTCGACGAGTATCGGCAGGCTGACTTGATGCACTAGACGATGTCGATGCACTTGACATCATCGAAACAGTCGACGGACTCGATGTAATTATTGCATTCGATGCAATCGACGCAGTCTACGAAAATGCCTTGGAAAAACCAGAGAAGTAGAACCGAGATGATTCCACAAATTCGACGTATATCGATAAGTATATTCGACGAATTCGACGAGTATCGTTAGATTCATTCGACGAGTATACTTGATGATACCCGACGAATTTTACTTAACTATTTTGCAACTCTCAAATATTCTTCCATAAGTACATATGATGAATTTGACGGGTGCTAGTAAGGATATCTGATGAATTCGACGAGTATTATTGGGTATACTCAATGAATTTGATAAGTATCCCTTACCATACTCGACGAAAGTTACTTGGGTAAAATTCTGTTTTTCTTAATCTGAATCCTTCTCCTTCCTTGATCCTCCTCATGAACTTGGGATAGAAGTACACCCGAATAGATAGATTATACGTGAGTCAACATATTGGCCTACACAATGAAGGATTACATTTTATAGTCTTGTGTTTACTGAGCCACTGTAACCTGACATCGGTGTGTACTTAGCAATATAGACCTGCAAGTACAAAACAGAAAATACAACATCAAATACAATCTCAATTAATACTAGCTTAACTTGACCCATCTTCAAATCAGGGTTATTGTGGATACAATACCCAATAAAGACTCTGGTGGGATGAGCTGGAACTGCATTAGTTTGCTGGAAGGCAACTATCTGAGGTCTCGATGGAGGAGTTCTCGAGACTTTTTCTAGCAAGGTATCTCCCATCTACTCAGAGGATTACTATAGAGAATCTGTTTCATAGGTTAACTCAGGGTGAGAGTTGTATTGATGACTACTTACATGAGTTTATAGCTTGGGGCATATGTAGGCTCTATATTTACTAGCGAGGAGCGCAAGACAAATAGTTTTTATGAAGGTCTGCGTGATGATCTTAGGTAACTTTTCTCAGGATCGATAACGCAGGACTTTTTTACATTGGTAAATACTGCCCGATCCCTAGAGCAGGATCTAAAAAGACTTCAGTATAAGAATGACTTGGCTGTGAAAAAGATAGAGTTCAAAGTACCATGTGTAAGACCCCCTTTTTTTTCTTTTTAAACCCGGGGTCTTAGGCCCAGAATCGCCGCTTTGCGGTGACACCTTCACGTTCTGAAGGGTCATCACCACAAGGCGCCGATTCTGCCGGCCAATTTGATCACAGAAAGGTAGCATAGAATGAAGTAAGTAAAAGCAAGTCCACTGAAATAAATCACATTTATAGAAATAAAACTCCACGAAGGGAGTGTCCACAGAATAGTATATCAGAGTACTAAAAATATGGGCTTAAGCCCGGTACAACATGTCCTCACTAAAAATCACTCATGCGGAAGCAAAAATAGAAACTACTCAAGGTCGAGACTCACGGTCCCGGCTATATGAACTCTGGAGCTAGACTGCCCCATCTCCAAGCGCACCGGTCTCTAGGGCTGCTCCTCCACGTTGGGCTCCACGATCCACTAAATGATGCGGTTCGAAAACCGTTAGTCATAAAGACTAAGCTCTATCATCCCCTACCCCTTACCCCATGGCTCTTAGGTACCGAGCGGAGAGGAAGAAAGGGAAGGATATGAAGGTGGAGAATGAATCAAAAGAAAACAGGTGGCAGCGGAACTAATCTAGCAATTCTATAATAAATATGATAGAAACAGAAAGTCGGAAAAGTAACCTTAACTTATGCGCGGAAGCGCATAAGCTAAGGGATCTTCTGCAAGGCTCCTATCGTATAAAGTGTCCCATACCACTTATACGTTGGGGTGTCGGTTATCAAACAACAGCATATATATATTGAATTTAACCTTAATTTATAAACTTGCCCACACAAGCTTATAGACCGAGGGGTCGTTTTGCAGGTCCTAATATATAAGCGTCCCATACCACTTATACTTTAGGTGTCAGGGTTAAATGAATCGATTATTCTATGACATGCAAGTGGGTATGATGGAACATGCAAGTGCAACTCACACACTCGACTCTATGCACACAGACCTTTAGTTCCCCCTTTTGGAGTCGTTACCTCCTAGGATACCTCCGTAGTGGCAGACGGAAGCGGTGGGTTGGGCCTCGCCCACCTCTAAACCAGTAAAGCACTACCGGTCAGACCTATCGTACGCCTGAACGCTTGGTGCACTAAGCGGACGCCCGCGTACTCTTGCCGGCTGGCGCACCAGACTTAGCTTTGGCGAAGTGTAAAAACCACTCTTGCCGAGTTAGCGTATTGGCGTCGGTGCATCGAACCTCCAATACCAAAGACCCACCACCTTAATTTTCATTCCTTTTATGCACATGCAAATTTAATCGTAGTCACACAAAAACCAAGCCGAAGCTCCCCGGACCAAAACGTCCGTCTCTTAACCAACCGAGCCGAAGCTCCTCGGACCATTCCGTCCGTCTCTTAACCAACCGAGCCGAAGCTCCCATCAATCTTCCTGTGCTAATAGTTTTTGTTAAAGGTGCAACCCTAATTACTATGTTACTCTTGTCAGCTTATTATTACAATTTACGTTAACCCAGGACTGCCCCCGGTATTCCCCGTGAAGGGCTCTCAAAGGGCACTAGGAACTATGATGGTAGCTGAAGCCCATCGTTCCCTTTCGCAAGGCACTTATTGTTATTGGTTGAATTCCCTTACTCATTCCCTTCTCATGTTACGATAGGCTAACCTAGGGTGATTTTTGACCTTCCTCTCTTCGGGGAAGACGATCTTTCGTCGAACCCGAGCACCTCTTAACTCTAGTTAACACCACTTCTCTTTATTCTTCATTTCATTCTATTGCGATATCATCCACATCTATCCTCCCAGACAAAATGACTAACTCCAACCACTATCCCAGATCATGTCATATTGCAATTTAACAATATGCTATATGCACGCCAATCTAGACTATATTTCGAACCGGTTAAGCAGTGATTCAATACTCATCCAAATGCCCTAAAATATTTACTGGAGACTTATCATGATATAATTAGCCTAAATCCAGAAAAGAGTAATTTTCCTAATTTATCTGGCATTTAATTAATTTCCTCAAAAATTCCAAGGGCTACCGGTTTGAACACGAACTACCCTAAGTTCTCATGCAAGATGTCCAACAAAATTATAATAAATAGTATGTTATCTTAATATGGTAAATCCAAAGTATCATAATTTTTCTATCATCAAAAGAACACTAAAACTATTTTAGCCATAGCTTCTATATTTTGTTATTTGTGAATCAAGTACAGAGAATATTATTCAAAAAATTATAAATAAATTATACTATGCAGATAAAGCCTTAAAAATAGCATTGGGCAACTTTCATAATTTTTCAGTAATAATATCATCCAAAATTAATTTCCAAAATATAGAACCCCTTTTTAACATTTGTGAAGGAAGTACTGGATTTACTCAACTAAAAATTATACAAAAATTCAAGGATAATCATTCTGTCCTAAAACATTTACTTCCAAGATTTCATAAGATTTCAATGATCAGAAATATACAAATAATTAAAACATCAATTAGGGCTATAATCAACTTTACAAATGAACTGTTGGAAATAAACATCATAAAATTCCAGTAAAATTTCTATAGATTCTACTCACTCCAAATCTCACTGTACCTAAGTTTCACAGCTTTTAGATAATGTTGAGTTACGGATTATGCTTAATTAGTATTTTACCCTAAAGCTAAGATTAGGGTTTTAAGGTATCTACTTGCCTCCAAATCCTCCAAGATTCCATCCAGATAATTCTTATCATGCTAATGTCAACTCTACATAATCTCAAGACAATATTAGGGCTCTTGCCCCCATGCCATTCACAACCCTCAAAACCCTCCATTTAGGGTTTGAGCTTGGATCCTAGGGTAAACCAACCCTAAATCACACTATTTTATCCAAGTGGGTTATAATAACCCCTCCAAGTCAGTGGTCGAAATATCAGCCTCTGTTGAGGTGATATGACCATTCTAACCTCTAGTGCACTTTTTACTCAAAAATGCCTCACTATTGCCTAGTTAAGAATAGGTGACTCCCTATCCAAAACTCATCCAAGTGAGTTGAAAGTCTGAACAAAGCTACGTTTTATATCCAAGGACCACTCACCAAAATTTGGGAGAGTTTGGAGGTCATTTGACCACTTAAATAAATTCCTCTAAGTTTATTAAATTAAAACAAAAACTTTAGGCAAAGTATCTCCAAAAATTCCCATTTTTGGACAGACTCTAGATATGGCTAAGGGTAACCCCCTGCCCAAATTTCAAGTCATTTGGACAAAGGAAGAAAAGTGGACATCCATTTTAGTTTCTGCCCAACTCTAGGTACAGCCCCCATTAAAACGAGTGTTATGGTCAAACCGCTTACCAAAACGAGTTGAGATCAATTTTAAATTAATCTAGACTCGAAGTGCAAACACTTTTGTGACTGGACATTTTTCCTAAAACGGCCTCTAAGTGCTTCGTTTTGCAGCCTCAAAATATACTCAATTAATATAACTTTTCATTATGTATTATATACATAATTTATTTTTTATAAAGTGATTTTACTGTTCATCTTCTACAGAACCCGAAGACAGAACACAAAAAACTCATATTTCCTATAGCTCTTCCCCGATCCATCGTCGGCCATCTGGTCACTTCCCTGGCCAGCCACCACCACCACCACCACCACCTCCCTCGAGGCGATGGCTATCGGTCGGCGGTGGTTTGGCCGCCGGAGGTGGCGGTTTCCAGCGTACCCAAAAAATATATTTTTCATGGTTTTCCATGAAAACTCGAGATAAGTTCGGCTCCGTTGAGCACGAACTTCATTTCTAAGATCCTAAGATCTACCCATAAAAGAGAAAGTAGACGAGGACCTTATTCGCGGTTTGGAGACGAGATGAACGTCGGATGGTCATGGCGCGGTGGTGGCGTTCCCAAACTTCTCGTACAGCAAGAGCATAAATATGAATCCGTTTGGTCAAGGGTGTAACCTTCTCCTCTTGCTCTAAGGGGGATTTTATAGATCTCCAATTGGGGAGGGGAAAGGGTGAAACATTCATGGCCATGAAAGTTTTCTCTTAATAATATCTCGGTTATAGTGCAGGGAAGGAAACGGTGGAAGATGAGAAGACTGATCCAGGTGGCGATTTTCTATTGGGTCAACTTTTCCCCATTTTATTAAGTATTTAGAGAAAAAAAACGGCTAATAAATACTCCTGCTGTAAATTCCTATAATCATAATTGATTATGATTTTGGTTACAGAAATTTCCAGCCTGCCTGATGTTTCGGCCCTGGTCACGGGCGTGACACATAAGTCACGGGCATGACAGGTGTGTTACAAATTCAGAGTTCGGCGATCGTCTTCTTGAGATTGAAGATTGTCTAAGGGGTCACGCCCTAGGTCACGGGCATGACCTGTCGGTCACGGGCGTGACAGCCTGTGATGCAAACTCTACGCTCGTCGATCATCTTCCTTAGATTGACGATCGTCGAAGGTGGGTCACGCCCTAGGTTACGGGCGTGACACATTGGTCACGGGCATGACCGGGTCATTAAGCAAATTCTGCGCTTGACGATCGTCTTGCGGAGATCGACGATCGTCGAAGGGGGTCACGCCCTATGTGATGCAGGCCACCCCTACGCGATGCTAGTATTGAAAATAACAAAGGGGAAACCTAAGGGACATTTACCCGAACACCTAAAGTGCTTTGACAACGTCCTAAGAGGCATTTCTACGAACACGTAGTGCGCGTGCGGAATTGGAAATTTTGGCGGAGCTTTGTTTGTAATTGCGCGATCTCACAACGGGGAAAGTCTCACCCGAACCTGCACGAACATACACAAATACATTTATCATATCCTAACCAAACATCTAGCATCGCATCATCAACTTTTCCATTCACAAAGAGGGCTTCCGGACTAAAGATTGCAATTCGGAAAATAGTCCGAATATATCCCTCAAAACAAAACCATGCGAGGATATACCAAATCCTCTTGATCCGTTCGAAACCAAAGGCTAAACAAACCCCGGCTTGCAAACGTCTAAGGGGACCTACCCTTACGGAAAATCTTCGCGAAATCGGATAGGAAAGCAATATAACTTCAGATTTTCATATGCAAGCTTAAATCAATAGTTAGGATAAATTTTGAAACCCAAATCTCCAATACTCTCACAAATACAAGATGAAATCACACAATATTTAGGGGATAGGAAATCGTTACCCAAATCTGAACTTAGACGGGAGGAGAGGAGGAGGAGCAAGAGAATGTTGGAAGAGTCACACTTCCAAAAGGGGTCACCGGAGTCACACCGGATGAGGAAGAGCCGAGCCGCCTTCTTCGGAGTCACACCGGAGGAGAAAGGAGGTCGCCGGAGAAGCAAGGTCACCACCGAAGGGAGGCGGTAGCAGCAGGTCGGCGGCTTTCTTGGGCGTCGGGATTCGGCCAGGCCGAGAGAAAACGGGAGGGGGCGGGCTGGAGTAAGCCGAACTCTTAGTTAGGTTTTTTTTTAATCTTCTTCAATCAATCTCTCCCACTCCACATACATGTATATATATAATTTGGTACACCTCTCCATCACCCTTCATCTCATCAAACGAAAATCCTAGCCACCTAAAACTGTTTTTAACAAAATTAAAGAAAAACACATAATAATAGACTTATAATTAGGACCTATAAATTATAAGCTTAATAAAAATGATAATTAAAAGATTATGAGTAAAATATTATTTCAAAGATGAAATAACATTATATTCATAATGAAGAGACGAAATGCCATCGGCGGTGGCGGCGGAGGCGACGACGACGGTGGAGGCAACGACCATCAAAGTCCTTGAACATGTAGCGGCGGCGATCAAAATGGATATCCATGTCGGCACGAGCAATTGGCGGGGCATCCTCGCCATCAATCCTCCCCCGCTCAAAATCACTCATCTCCGATGAGTGGTCAGGGAGAGAATAGCTGGAGGCAGCAATATCCATAAGTAGCATAGCAAGAGCGGACATCCACGGGGAAGGACAAGCATTGCGGGTGTCCGCAATAGAACCGAACCTGTCATGAGCAAGTACATCAGAAAACCTCATAGATGTGTCAGCATAAAGAAATGCAGCGCAGTTCTTACCATCCAATGCGAGAACCAGGAAACCCAAATGGAAGAGCGACACAAAAAAATCTCACCTCTCAACCCACGAGAATTTGAAGTGGAAGAGAGAAACGTCGGAGAAAGCCGCTCATATGGAGACCAGGTTTGCAAAAATAAATCTGAAAGATTGACATGCGGTGAAAAACCGATTGCATCGTAAAAATCCAAAGAAATTGCATTAAATCCAAAATTCTTGAAAATCATGAATGGGTCGGCGCTCCACTGTAAATTTTTTGTTACGGAACCCGAAGGTATCCACTCGGGGGCTAACTAGACTAAATTAGAATCAGCAATTCCACAGGCAGATGCTCTCGAAGGTGAACGGGCATGGAAGTGATGCAACTCATAGACACTGGCATAAGGCAATGATATGTTTACATGCAGTTCGTACCAGGATGGACGAAAGATATGTGCAATTTGATTTGATGGATAACAATGTCGTGAGGGCACCAAATCAATTGGCACAGTCGCCGTGAAATCAAATGCAGTCGCAAATGAAAACATGCCCGCCGGCGGATACTCACTAATACATAGCTCACTAGACATCTCAAGCGGGGGTGCTAATAACGACGGTTCAACTAAGTGGGTCGGACTAGGTAAAATCAAGTCGTGTCCTAACAAGTCCGCTAACCGATCCAAAAGAACGGATCCCTCGCAAGGTAAATCTTCCAACTCAGTAGGTACGTCAGCTAACTCTGGGCCATTGTACGGTTCCTCAACTAACATAGGAGACGGGCCTGAAATATGGTCGAGGGGAGGTGGGCTAATGTCACAACCCGCATTTTCTCCGAATTAAGAATTATCAGAGTAAGAGAAAACACGCGTCATGATGCCACGTCAAGCAGGGGATAACTGCTGACGCTCAGGCAAAACCAACTACCAACTTAATGAAAGAAAATCATGTGATTAATGATTAGAAAATCAGTTATATTTTAGAGACCTTATCCCTCGGCTCAGTGGATCACCTAGTCCACAAAAGAAAAACTATATTTATACGCTGCGGAAAAATACTTTATTTAGGTTTGACATCCTAAAGAGCACATAAGGGTCCCAAGAGAACCACTTGTGCTATGCAAGACCCTACATTTAATTTATATAATATATAAGAAAATGGTCTTTATACGTGATTTGGAAAATAGTGAATACGTCTTATAAAACATGCTGATCATGAGCTTTATTTATAATAATAATTATAGTTTAAAAATAATTAGCAACCTAGCATAAAACCTTCTCAGAGCAAGTAGACTATCTTCAGAAAACGGTAGCAGCATAAGTAAATATATCCAGTACAAAGGTAAAAAAACTACCAGTGAGCGCCAACAACCTGACACGAACCCACTGGCATATATGTATGACTGTAAGAAAGTACTAAAAAACTACCTCACCAACACGGCAAACGGAACACCAAGGTCCAAGAGACCACCAACACCACCACTGCAAACTAGCCACCCAATTGGCTACGGCTCAGAACCTGGGGTATTCCAAAAGAAAACAGAATACCTCAGCAAGCTAAACAAAGTAAAACTGCATGAAAGAGTCAACCAAAAGGGGAAAAGTACCTGTAAAACATGCAGTAGAAAGAGTCACAACTGCCCAAAATAGGACAACAAGAAAAGCACTACGTGAGAGGAAACAGCAACAACCCAGCCCAGGAACAACATCCTGCAGGGCCTACTAGGCTACCAAGAGCCCAAAGTGCTGCAAACTACCAAGGAAGAAACTTCTAACACCCTAAACTGTGGGAGGTGGTAGTAGCAAAATCAAACAACGAGGAACCGGATTGGAGGCAAACTCAGTCCCCCCATCCACCATTGTCCAAGTCAACAAGCTCGAGGGTCTACACGTGAAAGCACAAGGGACCTTCCACCCACACATGCCCAGCCCGTACCTGGAGCAAGAAAAACACGAGTGGCCTTGGCTAAATTACACAACTCCACCCCCATAAAGAGCTACAAACCACCACTACTACCCACGACCCACGATTCGGCCATTAGGAAAGAGAAACATGATCGACAAGGAAATTACAAATATAAACAAGGAATTCACTCGGGAACGTAAATCTAGGAAAGAGAAAAAGAAAGTGTTGAAATGACTCAACACGACGTGGCGCTGGGTCCTCTCGACACCGCATTGAGTGAGCTTCACCCACTCAACGTGCCACGCAAGGCGAACTATCACAACAATAACTCTTACCTTACTACCTTAACACTACACAAAACACTCATGCCCACCTAACCCGCGTATCGACGCCAGCTAAATACAGAGCGAAAGGAAATATTCAAAGCGCACGATCGGTGGCGCACGATCAGTGGTCGTGCGCGGTCATTGGTTGATGGTCGTGCGAAGTGAACCAGGGAAACCTGACAGAAAACCTAGCAACTGCGCACGATCAGTGTCGCACGACCACTGGTCGTGCGCACTGTTGTCAGCGCTCGTGCGATTGCCGAGACAGAATTTTGGAAAATAAAAAGACAGCCGCGCACGAACAGAGGCACACGACCAGTGGTCGTGCGCCCTAACGGTTGATGACCGTGCGCGGGTAACCTGTACCGTTGGGATTTCCCGGACGACACTGGAATGCGCACACGACCCACGCAACTACAGTAGCAGTAGGAAACTACCAACGACGCGCGCCACTACCATTCAAACTATGACTAATCATTCGAGACGGAAAAATAGGAGATAAAACGATAGAAACAATAGGATTTAAACAAAAGAAAACAACTTGGCAAGGGCAAGAACACCATTTGCCTCGATTTCCGGCGAAGCTTGGTCGGCTTTCCCTCCTCTTCACGCTGCACTAGAAAGAGCAGCACCAAAAACTCACCTAACAAGCAAATCCGAACTTTAATGGCGGAAACCTCAAAAACCAAAAATTCCAATCCCCCTAAAGCTCCACGAAAATCGAATTTCTTACCGTAGGAATGAAGGTCTCGACGAGAGCAATCTGAATCCACTCTCGGAATCGAATTCCGTCCACAAACGCTCCGGGAATCGGCGGTGGAAGGCAAGGCTCGGCGGTTTCTCCTTTTCCTCTCGTACAGGGGCGGCGGTTTCAAGTGGGGAAGATGATGATCGGGCTTAAATTTCTATCCTATATATATATATTAATATATAATAATATAATTAATTACAAAATTACATAAAGCACCAAAACGACGCGAAAACCGAACTACCTCGGAATTCGACGAAATTCGCACCGTAGCTAAATACCCACGCTACGAACACAACAGCGAAGTCGAAATTAATTTTCGACGAACAGAACTCGAGTTATACCCAAATGAAGCCAAACACCAACATCCCCCCGAGAGGCCACACCGGGTCACCCAAAACGACTAGGCTTGCTAGGGAGATCTTGCCAACAGGCTACAGAATAGGGCACTCAGTTCTAAGGAGCTAAACCACACTCCACAAATGGCACAAGCCACGGAAACGCGTCATCGTAACGCCAAACGAGAATAAAAATAAACGCAGAAAAATCGGGGGCGTTACAGTCACTCCCCTTAAAAGAAAGTTTCGTCCCGAAACTTTACGCACAACACTCCTACTAAAGAAGGAAAAGTAACCAATAGGAGTTACAAGAAGGGAAACATACCGATCAAATCAGGGAAACAGGTGAGGGTAAGCCCTCCTCATGGCCGACTCTAGCTCCCAAGTTGCGCTCTCCAAATCCTGATATTTCCACAGAACTTTCACCATCGGTATGGACTTCTTTCGCAGCACTCGCTCCTGAGTATCCAAAATACGAACCGGCACCTCAACAAAAGAGAGGTTGGGCTCCAACTGGGGCACAACGTCCAAGACCTGCCCACTACTGCGCACACACTTCCGCAATTGGCTAACATGAAATACATTATGAACTCCTGGGAAGTTTGCTGGCAAACCCAATCTATAAGCTGACACGCCAATCCGTTCCAAGATCTCGAACGGGCCCACATACCTTGGGTCCAATTTCCGATTCTTACCAAACCTCTTTACACCCACCATTGGGGAAACCTTAAGAAATACAAGGTCCCCTACAGAGAACTCCAAAGCAGACATACGTCGATTGGCGTTCTTTTCGTACCTCTCCTGAGCTATACGAAGCTTCTCCCGAATAAGCTTCACGGCGACTTCCATATCCTCCAGCGCATCAGGACCCAACAACGGCCTCTCACCAGCCTCGGCCCAAAACAACGGAGTCCTACAACGCCTCCTATACAAGGCTTCAAACGGAGCCATCTGCAAACTTTCCTGATAACTGTTGTTGTAAGCAAATTCCATAAGTCGCAGCCGCTCATCCCACGCTCCGCCGTGGTCTAAAATATAGCATCGGATCATATCCTCAACAATCAGATTCACCCGCTCCGTCTGCCCATTGGTCTGTGGGTGGTACGCAGTAGAATATCTCAGATCCGTACCCAAACCCTCCTGCAGACTCTGCCGAAAACGAGAAGTAAATCGGGAGTCTCGATCAGAAATGATGCTAACCGGCACACCGTGGAGTCGGATGAATTCATTCAAGTACAACTCTGCTATCTTCTTCATCGGGTAATCAATCTTATAAGGAACGAAGTGACCACACTTCGTCAATCTATCCACTATAACCCAAACAGAATCAAATCCCCTCGGAGATTTTGGTAAGCCCGTAATGAAGTCCATAGATATACTCTCCCACTTCCAAGTCGGGATCTCTAACGGGGTCAACTTGCCACCAGGCCTTCCATGATCGTCCTTCACGCGCTTGCAAGTGTGGCACTCAGCAACAAATCGGGCTATATCACCTTTCATGCCATACCACCAGGCAATTTGCCTTAAGTCACGGTACATCTTCGTAGATCCTGGATGATAGGCAACGCTAGATCCACGAGCCTCTCTGCAAATCATACCTCTAATATCCCCAACGGCGGGGATGCAAAACCTGTCGCGGTACTTCAATGTACCCGCATCATCGATAGCAAAATCTGGCAACTCTCCCTTCTCTGTCCTGATGAACAAGTGCAATAGATCCAGGTCGTCCTTCTGGAGCAGTCTGGTCAAAGAAATCCAGGACGGCTCTGCCACTGACAAACTACTCTGCAAACCACAGCATCCCACTAAAATATCCATAAGGACGAACTCCTCAACTAACCGATCGGCGGAGAGGTTAAAGATCTTTCCCGTCTTTCGGCTCAGGGCGTCGGCCACCACATTGGCCTTGCCCGGATGATACTGGATCTCTACCTCATAATCGGACACATACTGTAGCCACCGCCGCTGGCGCAGATTCGACTCCTTCTGCGTGAACACGTACTTCAGGCTCTTGTGGTCAGTGAAGATCTTGCACTGAGCCCCATAAAGTAGGTGTCTCAACAGCTTCAATGCATAAATAACCGCTGCGAACTCAAGGTCATGCGTAGGATAATTCTTTTCATGAGTCTTCAGCTGCCTTGACCCATAGGCAATCACCTTCCCAACCTGCATTAATACGCATCCCAGACCTACAAGCGAAGCATCCACATATACATCATAATCCACACCCTCAATAGGCAGGGTCAGAACGGGGGCAGTGCACAATCTCTTCTTTAGCTCCAGAAAAGCCTCCTCGCACTTTTCGCTCCAAACAAATGCCACATTCTTCTGAGTCAGCTTGGTCAACGGTGCTGCTAGGGAAGAGAAACCCTCCACAAATCTTCTGTAATATCCAGCCAACCCTAAGAAACTCCTGATCTCCTTAGGCGTACTTGGCCTACTCCAATCCATCACTGCTGCAATCTTTTCTGGATCGACCGAGATCCCTTCCTTGCTCACCACGTGGCCTAGAAAAGAAACCTGAGGCAACCAAAATTCGCACTTGCTCAACTTGGCGAATAACTTATGGTTCCTCAACTCTGAAAGGACCAAACGCAAATGCTGCTCATGCTCCTCAGCACTACGAGAATAAATTAACACGTCATCAATGAAGACCACAACGAACTTGTCGAGGAAATCCTTGAACACCCTGTTCATCATATCCATGAAGGCTGATGGTGCGTTGGTCAGACCAAACGACATCACCAAAAACTCAAAGTGTCCATGCCTCGATCTAAACGCAGTCCGTGGAATATCCGCCTCACGGATCCTGAGCTGATGATAACCAGAACGAAGATCGATCTTGGAGAACACCGTGCTACCGTGCAACTGGTCAAATAAATCATCGATCCTCGGTAGAGGGTATCTGTTCTTAATAGTGACCTTGTTCAATTCTCTATAGTTGATGCAAAGCCGCATCGACCCATCTTTCTTCTTTACAAACAAAACAGGAGCACCCCAAGGCGATGAACTCTGCCTGATAAAACCTTTAGCCAACAGCTCATCCAACTGACCTCGCAACTTCTCTAACTCACGAGGGGCCATCTGGTACGGTGCCTTAGCAATAGGACGCGTACCCGGCTCCAAATCGATCACAAACTCCACATCCCGCTCGGGAGGAAGACCAGGAAGGTCATCAGGAAAAACATCGGCGAAACCACAAACAATAGGAATCTCCTCCAAGCGTGGTATGCTAACAGCAGTTTCAACCGCCGAGACTAAACAAGCACAACAACCAGAAAGAAACAACCTCTGAGCACATACCGCAGAGATGACAGGAGAATCCTGACACGGATCAGCATACACGCTGCCGGGCTGACCCTCGTCCCTAATGAAGTCCAAGTGCTTTCCTTTGCACCGAATGACTGCATCATACCTAGAGAGCCAGTCCATGCCCAGAATAACAACGAAGTCCTCCAGATCAATCATCTTCAGGTCCGCCTTCGCAAGAAAGTTCCCCAACAAAACAGGGCAATCCAAAATGCCCAAATCTGACAACACAGATTCACCAGAGGGAAACTTGACACGGAAGGAATCCCGAACACGATCTAAGGTCAACCGATGTCGCTCCACAAAGGCTCTAGCCACGAACGAGTGGGTAGCGCCGGAGTCAAACAGAACCCGCGCCCATCGGTTCTTTACCTTAAATTTCCCTATAGGAGCATAGAAGACTAAGGAACTACCACAACAATACTGCAAACATTCTAGCAAATAGAACTACCAGGCTGGAAAAACAACAAACAACTAACCTGAGATGACCTGGGTCGAAGCCTGAGCCTCCTCGGAAGAGATCACGTTCAGCTTCCCCTTTCCCTTGTCCACACGCTGAGGTGGAGGTAAAGCCTGTAACGAAACTGTAGGAAGAGCTGGCTGAAACTGAGGACACCTCGACTTGATGTGACCCTTCTGCCCACACTGAAAGCAGACTTTATCCTTGGTCCAACACTGGGCCGCATCATGGCCGGATCGCTTGCAAACGGAACAGGAGACATCTCTCCTAGGAGCACCCTGAATCGCATGAACCTGCTCCTTCCTCTGAGCTGCTGCCTTCTTGAAACATTTCTCGGCAGGGTGGCCTGACCGGCCACAGAAGCTGCACTCCACCTTGCCCCTCTTTCCCGGAGCCGCAACGGGTACCTGGGGTTTCTTCTCCTCCACCGACTTTCTCTTGTCCAACCTCATTTGCTGGCCTCTCCTCTTCGTGGTCTCAATAGCCTCCACCTTTAGAGCAGCCTCTATTACACCTGCATAAGTCTCTGACCCATAAGCACTGGTCAACTGCTGCACCTCGCTCCTCAAACCACCGAGAAATCGCTTAACTCGATCAGTCTCAACGCTGACCAATCCCGGGGCAAAACTGCTCAACTTGCTGAACTCTATCTCATACTCACCCACCGTGAGTTGCCTTTGCTTCAGATGGAGGAAGTCGTTCATGAGGCGGTCACGCTCGACCGAGGGTAAGAACTTCCTCAACAGCATCTCCTTGAACACCTCCCAAGAGCATCCGGCTACCAAGCTCTCCTTCTCTCTCAGCCACCAACTCTTAGCCAAACCTTTAAGCTGATAGGCGGCTATCATCACCCTCTGATCATCCGCAATCCCTGAGTACGAGAACATCTACTCCATGGAGATCAGCCAGTCGTCTATCACCATGAAATCTGCCTTCCCATCATAAGTGGGAGGACTCAGCCTCTAAAACTGCGAGATGAAGGCCATCTCTGCTGGAACCACCACTGGAGGTCTCAAGGGTGCAGGAGGAGGAGGATCAGCTAACCCCCCCGCAGGGACTTGCACACCCTGAGTCTGACCTGCCCCGACAGCCACCAAAGACTGAATCTGGGCTTGCACCTCCTCCAACTGCCTGCCCATAGCTTCGCTACTCAGACGCAGACTCTCGATCACCGCATCGTTCTGAGCCCCAGATGACTCACCCTCAGACAGGGGAGTCGATCGAGTCGCAGGACGCCTTGCCATTCTAAAATCATAACAACACAAATTAGACCCTAATACAACGTCTAGAACCAAATACAAGTACAGACAATACATATATAGATATAGACTTAAAGCTGCTAAACTTGCTCTGAGAGTTTATCTTTTTAACAAAAGTTAGATGTTATGCCCTAACCTAGGATGGTTAACCACCACCTTACTAACTCTTGTGCCTAGATCGGGAATTCATGACTTTTATATTAATTTGAAAACATATGTGTGTACATATGTCATCCTGTAAATCTTTAGCTTGGCACGTTGTGCTTATGCAATGATATGTAATGCATGATTGTGTTATGCATTCTAAAAAGGCCCTAATGCATGTTATGAGCGGCATACACATGAAAATGTTATGCATCCCATACTACATAACATTCTCATGCAACGAAAAAGAAAACGTGCTAGTCGCAGCTATGTGGTGAGATTATGCATCCCATACTAGATAACCCTCACATATTGCCCCTATGGTGGATCCATATACGAACACATATTATGCATCCCATACTACATAATATGCCCCGTATACTTCATGTTATGCTATGAGTGTAGTGTTCGTGCTTTTGCCAAGACGTGCTGATGACATATCGATGTGTGAATGACATGATGCTGAACTACTAAAAAGCAAACAAAGGAAGGTTGCTCAACTAACTTGTCAAGCAACCTCCCTCTGATACCAACTATCACAACCCGCATTTTCTCCGAATTAAGAATTATCAGAGTAAGAGAAAACACGCGTCATGATGCCACGTCAAGCAGGGAATAACTGTTGACGCTCAGGCAAAACCAACTACCAACTTAATGAAAGAAAATCATGTGATTAATGATTAGAAAATCAGTTATATTTTAGAGACCGTATCCCTCGGCTCAGTGGATCACCTAGTCCACAAAAGAAAAACTATATTTATACGCTGCGGAAAAATACTTTATTTAGGTTTGACATCCTAAAGAGCACATAAGGGTCCCAAGAGAACCACTCATGCTATGCAAGACCCTACATTTAATTTATATAATATATAAGAAAAAAGTTTTTATACGTGATTTGGAAAATAGTGAATACGTCTTATAAAACATGCTGATCATCAGCTTTATTTATAATAATAATTATAGTTTAAAAATAACTAGCAACCTAGCATAAAACCTTCTCAGAGCAAGTAGACTATCTCCAGAAAATGGTAGCAGCATAAGTAAATATATCCAGTACAAAGGTAAAAAAACTACCAATGAGCGCCAACAACCTGACACGAACCCTCTGGCATATATGTATGTCAGTAAGAAAGTACTGAAAATCTACCTCACCAACACGGCAAACGGAACACCAAGGTCCAAGAGACCACCAACACCACCACTGCAAACTAGCCACCCAACTGGCTACGGCTCAGAACCTGGGGTATTCCAAAAGAAAACAGAATACCTCAGCAAGCTAAACAAAGTAAAACTGCATGAAAGAGTCAACCAAAAGGGGAAAAGTACCTGTAAAACATGCAGTAGAAAGAGTCACAACCGCCCAAAACAGGACAACAAGAAAAGCACTACGTGCGAGGAAACAGCAACAACCCAGCCCAGGAACAACATCCTGCAGGGCCTACTAGGCTACCAAGAGCCCAAAGTGCTGCAAACTACTAAGGAAGAAACTTCTAACACCCTAAACTGTGGGAGGTGGTAGTAGCAAAATCAAACAACGAGGAACCGGATTGGAGGCAAACTCAGTCCCCCCATCCACCATATCCAAGTCAACAAGCTCGAGGGTCTACACGTGAAAGCACAAGGGACCTTCCACCCCCACATGCCCAGCCCGTACCTGGAGCAAGAAAAACACGAGTGGCCTTGGCTAAATTACACAACTCCACCCCCATAAAGAGATACAAACCACCACTACTACCCACGACCCACGATTCGGCCATTAGGAAAGAGAAACATGACCGACAAGAAAATTACAAATATAAACAAGGAATTCACTGGGGAACGTAAATCGAGGAAAGAGAAAAAGAAAGTGTTGAAATGACTCAACACGACGTGGCGCTGGGTCCTCTCGACACCGCAATGAGTGAGCTTCACCCACTCAACGTGCCACGCAAGGCGAACTATCACAACAATAACTCTTACCTTACTACCTTAACACTACACAAAACACTCATGCCCACCTAACCCGCGTATCGACGCCAGCTAAATACGGAGCGAAAGGAAATATTCAAAGCGCACGATCGGTGGCGCACGATCAGTGGTCGTGCGCGGTCATTGGTTGATGGTCGTGCGAAGTGAACCAGGGAAACCTGACAGAAAACCTAGCAACTGCGCACGATCAGTGTTGCACGACCATTGGTCGTGCGCACTGTTGTCAGCGCTCGTGCGATTGCCGAGACAGAACTTTGGAAAATAAAAAGACAGCCGCGCACGTACAGAGGCACACGACCAGTGGTCGTGCGCCCTAACGGTTGATAACCGTGCGCGGGTAACCTGTACCGTTGGGATTTCCCGAACGACACCGGAACGCGCACACGACCCACGCAACTACAATAGCAGTAGGAAACTACCAACGACGCGCGCCACTACCATTCAAACTATGACTAATCATTCGAGACGGAAAAATAGGAGATAAAACGATAGAAACAATAGGCTTTAAACAAAAGAAAACAACTTGGCAAGGGCAAAAACACCACTTGCCTCGATTTCCGGCAAAGCTTGGTCGGCTTTCCCTCCTCTTCACGCTGCACTAGAAAGAGCAGCACCAAAAACTCACCTAACAAGCAAATCCGAACTTTAATGGCGGAAACCTCAAAAACCAAAAATTCCAATCCCCCTAAAGCTCCACGAAAATCGATTTTCTTACTGTAGGAATGAAGGTCTCGACGAGAGCAATCCGAATCCACTCTCGGAATCGAATTCCGTCCACAAACGCTCCGGGAATCGGCGGTGGAAGGCAAGGCTCGGCGGTTTCTCCGTTTCCTCTCGTACAGGGGCGGCGGTTTCAAGTGGGAAGATGATGATCGGGCTTAAATTTCTATCCTATATATATATATTAATATATAATAATATAATTAATTACAAAATTACATAAAGCACCAAAATGACGCGAAAACCGAACTACCTCGGAATTCGACGAAAATCGCACCGTAGCTAAATACCCACACTACGAACACAACGGCGAAGTCAAAATTAATTTTCAACGAACAGAACTCGAGTTATACCCAAATGAATCCAAACACCAACATCCCCCCGAGAGGCCACACCGGGTCACCCAAAACGACTCGGCTTCCTAGGGAGATCTTGCCAACAGGCTACAGAATAGGGCACTCAGTTCTAAGGAGCTAAACCACACTCCACAAATGGCACAAGCCACGGAAACGCGTCATCGTAACACCAAACGAGAATAAAAATAAACGCAGAAAAATCGGGGGCGTTACAGCTAATCCCTGGAAGGGATACCTCAGGGGAGACATCATCATCCAGGTCACTAGGATATCAAATCTCCTCGTCGTCACTACAGTCGTCAGAACAATCGGCATCGCCCTCAGTGGCGGGCTCAGACGTCGAAGCTAAAAGAGCCAAAGCTCCAGGCTTTGTGGGGCACTCTACGGCATAGTGGCCAATCACTCCACAAGCATAACATGTAGCATTCTATTTGCAACTTTTAACTATTTGCCTAGGCTTATCCCGTGGTTTTATGGCACCCCTAGTTGAGACAATGACAGGTGGCGGGACAGAGGACCTAACCCTTTCCTTCTCACTAACGGTAGGGGTACAAGTGCGTGAAATAGTCAGATCTTGGCGGAGCAAGGATCTAGCGTGAGGCTTACAGTCACTCCTAAGATCAGAAACAGGTCTAGTGTCCCGGCGGGGAGAAATAAAATCATGAGACGTCCTCATACGGGAGTATGGGGGAACGTGCTTGTGCGGTATAGGCAAAATCTTAGGTGGCGCTACACTCGGATAACCAGAAGACTGAGAACGGCAGTATGAGGGATAATACTCATCCGTTAACAAATTCTTCATAAGTTGCCAACCTATGGGCAAAGCCCCATTCTCTATCCTCAGACGACGCTCCTCATTTAGCCAGAATTTTTTGGCGCGCCCAAACAATTTCATTCGTGCTACCAGCACCTTATCCGCATCATTCAGCGTATACCACTCAAAATAATATTCAATCTCCATGACCCAGTCCTGGGAGACTTGGGGGTTCCCCAATCCATCGTAGGAAGGAACATTAGTCCTAAGCTGTGGCCTAGGGGCATCAAGATGCGGTGTCGGAAGCCGACCTCCAAGTTGTGGTAACATATCTCTTATGTCATCACATTGGCGGTTCATCTCCTTGCGAAGGGCACCAACCGAGGAACATGGGGGAAGGGGACCCCCAACGCAGGCCATGACAGAATAACGGAAAAAAGATTCAAATTAGGAAAGCACTTAAAACCCTTTTATTTGTTTTTTTTATATAACTAAAAAAAAAAATTTTAAAACGAACGAAACGTACCTAAGTGCAAGTGGGGGTAGCTTGGTTCGAGCGGATCGTTGTCAAGTTGAGAAATTGATAAACCTCCCTCTGATACCAAATTGATGCAGGCCACCCCTACGCGATGCTAGCATTGAAAATAACAAAGGGGAAACATAAGGGACATTTACCCGAACACCTAAAGTGCTTCGACAACGTCCTAAGAGGCATTTCTACGAACACGTAGTGCGCGTGCGGAATTGGAAATTTTGGCGGAGCTTTGTTTGTAATTGCGCGATCTCACAACGGGGAAAGTCTCACCCGAACCTGCACGAACATACACAAATACATTTATCATATCCTAACCAAACATCTAGCATCGCATCATCAACATTTCCATTCACAAAGAGGGCTTCCGGACTAAAGATTGCAATTCAGAAAATAGTCCGAATATATCCATCAAAACAAAACCATGCGAGGATATACCAAATCCTCTTGATCCGTTCGAAAGCAAAGGCTAAACAAACCCCGGCTTGCAAATGTCCAAGGGGACCTACACTTATGGAAAATCTTCGCAAAATTGGATAGGAAAGTAATATAACTTCAGATTTTCATATGCAAGCTTAAATCAATAGTTAGGATAAATTTTGAAACCCAAATCTCCACTACTCTCACAAATACAAGATGAAATCACACAATGTTTAGGGGATAGGAAATCGTTACCCAAATCTGAACTTAGAGGGGAGGAGAGGAGGAGCAAGAGAACGTTGGAAGAGTCACACTTCTAAAAGGGGTCACCGGAGTCACACCGGATTAGGAAGAGCCGAGCCACCTTCTTCGGAGTCACACCGGAGGAGGAAGGAGGTCGCCGTAGCAGCAAGGTCACCACCAAAGGGAGGCGGTAGCAGTAGGTCGGCGGTTTTCCGGGGAGTCGGGATTCGGCCAGGCCGAGAGAAAACGGGAGGGGGCGGGCTGGAGTAAGCCGAACTCTTAGTTTGGTTTTTTTAATCTTCTTCAATCAATCTCTCCCACTCCACATACATGTATATATATAATTTGGTACACCTCTCCATCACCCTTCATCTCATCAAACTAAAATCCTAGCCACCTAAAACTATTTTTAACAAAATTAAAGAAAAACACAATAATAAACTTATAATTAGGACCTATAAATTATAAGCTTAATAAAAATGATAATTAAAAGATTATGAGTAAAATATTATTTCAAAGATGAAATAATATTATATTTATAATGAAGAGACGAAATGCCATCGGCGGTGGCGGCAACGGCGACGACGGTGGAGGCAACGACCATCAAAGTCCTTGAACATGTAGCGGCGGCGATCAAAATGGGATCCATGTCGGCACGAGCAATTGGCGGGGCATCCTCGCCATCACTATGTCACGGGCGTGATACATATATCACGGGCGTGACAGGCCCAGGTTGTAAATTTCTGCACTCGACGATCGTCTCCCTGAGATCGACGATCGTCGAAGGGGTCACGCCCTAGGTCACGGGCGTGACATGTAGGTCACAGGCGTGACCAACCCGTGACTCGAATTCTTGGTCGATGGACTTCAATTTTTGGGTTTCCTAGGGTTCTGTCGCGAGAAACTGACTCCTAGGGGTCTAGCCGGATATGGGATGTTACACCATGCTCTACAGAGTATGGGCAAGGAAAATGGAAGAAGAATTCTCTATCTTGTAGTCTAGCTCATCCCCTGCTGTTTCTAGAGAAATTATAGGGAGAAGTCTGCTTGCTTGCTACACGTGCGGCAAGGTGGGACATATGGCTCGAGATTATTGGAGTGATTGTCCAAAGATGGAGAAATAGGAGGGTGTGTCTTATGCAAATAAAAGGGAAGATAATGGAATAAACTACATCCCATTATGCTCTAGCATAGCCCTAAGTGTATAATCTTGGCAAATAGGAGACCATAAAGCAAAGCAATGTAGTGACAGGTATGGTTTATTATATAGCTTTTACTGCTTTATATACTTGCAACCTTGTGCATTTCTTTACTTATTTGTATTAGGCTTTATCCTAATCTTTAACTATCCAGTGAGAGCAATATTTGATATAGGCACTTCTCATTCCTTTCTGTTTGAGGACTTTGTGTTGCGTATCAGAGTGCTTTCTTTTATATCGACATATTGATTGGTTGTATTTATGCCCAATGGCTGCTCGATGTGTGCGGATAGAGCTTGCCATGTTCAGGTGTGGATAGGAAGTCATGATTTTTGATTGGAAGCATCTGTACTACCAATATATAAGTTTGATGGGATCTTTGGCATTAAATAGCTCTCGAAGCAGTGTGCCTGCATTGATTGTACCTCAAAGGAAGTCACTCTGGGACAGAACACCGAATGCGAGACTAAATTCACTGGTTTACAAAAATCAAGAAAGATACCAATGTCTACTCTCCAAGTGGTCAAAGCAGTTCAGAAGGGGGTAGAGTTATTCTTCATGCTATTGGAGACTGTGGAGCCAAAGTTTAGTTTAAGTTATGTTCCTATTTTGTCAAAGTTTTTGGATGTGTTTCCAAAAGATCTCCCTGGAATTCCACCTCAATAAGAGATCAACTTCACTATTGAGTTGGTGCCAGGTGCGAAACCTGTATCACACTCATCGTACCGAGTAACGCCAAAGGAGATGTAAGAACTAAAGGTTCAGTTGCATAAGTAGCTAGAGCAAGTCTATAGACGTCCAAGTATGTCACCTTGGAGTGCACCGATGCTCTTTGTAAAGAAGAAGGATGGATGCTTGTGTTTAAGAATTAAATACCGTGAACTGAACAAGCTAATGGAAAAGAACAAGTATCCGATTCTGAGAATCAATGATTTGTTTGATTAGCTAGTTGGATCAACTGTATATTCAAAGCAGGGTTTGAAGTCCGGATATTATCAGTTGAGAATCATGGAAAGTGATATTCCTAAGACAGTGTTTGGTAGATGCAATGGACACTATGAGTTTACTGTGATGTCGTTTGGGTTAACAAATGAGTCATTGGTATTCATGGATCTGATGCATAGGTCCTTTTGGGACTATTTGGACCAATTTGTGATCATCTTTATAGATGACATAATGGTATACTCTCAGTCAAAGGAGGATCATGCAAATTATTTGAGGTTGATTTAGTATACCCTGAGGAGGAATCGAATCTATGCCAAGTTCCCTAAGTCTGCCTTTTAGCTATCATCAGTGGCACTTCTTTGTTATGTGGTTAGTAGAGAGCGTATTACTATGGATTCGGTGAAGATAGTTGCGATACGGGAGTGACTAGTGTTGACTACTGTGGCGGAAGTTATGAGCTTTCTTGGACTTGCTGACAACTATAGGCACTTCGTAGAGAACTTTTTACGGATAGCTCTACATCTCACTACATTGACAAGGAAGGATCAGAAGTTTGTTTGGACACTAGAGTGCGCGTGAATTGAGGCGTTGAAGATTTGTCTTACCACGATGCCTATTTTGTGCTCGCCATATGGTGCAGAAGGCTATGAGATCAACAATGGTGCCTCAGGGAGCGATTTAAGCTGCGTTGTTCTGCAGATTGGGAAGGTTATAGCTTATGGCTCTTGCCATCTAAAGGTCCATGAGAGAAATTATCCATTTCATGACTTGGAGTTGGCGGCTGTGATATTCATCCTGAAGATGTGGCAGCATTACTTGTATGGCGTGAAGATTGACATCTTTATGGACCATTAGAGCCTAAAGTACCTGTTGAACCAAAAGGATTTGAATATGAGACAAAGGAGGAGGATGGAGTTCCATGGGGACTACACCTTCAAGATGCATTATACTCCCTGGAATGGAAATATTATAGAAGATGTGTTGATTCGCAGGGCTCCGACATAGGCAACCTGGATACAGATGCATGATGAGCATATTATTCGAGACTTGGCGGCCTCTGGGCTCACTTATGTTAATGGGAGCTCTAGTGAAAATGTGAGATTAAATTGGACGGAGGTTCAATATAACCTCTCATACAGGATTTGGCAAGCGTTAGAGCTTGATGGCAGCATGAAATGCTATTTGGAAGAGACTATGGACATGCCAAATGCCTAGTTTTCCTTTGAAGATGGTCTCTTATGGAAGGACAGTTGGTTGAGTGTCCGGAATGTGGGCAAATTATGGGAGGAATTGATGTATGAGACACACTTTATAAAGTACTCAATCCACCCAGGGAGCACAAAGATGTTCAAAGATATGAAAAATCTGTTTTGGTGGGCAGGGATAAAGAAGGACTTATCTCATTATATGGTAAAGTGTCAAATGTGTGCCCAAGTAAAGGCTGAATGTCAGAACCTAGTCGTTTCCTGAATTCATTACCAATACCGGAGTGGAAGTTTGACAACATATCTATGGATTTCACGCACGTCTTGCCGAGATCGCAGAGAGGGAACGATGCCATTTGGGTAATAGTTGACCGATTGACAAAGGTGTCACACTTCATTCTGAATAGGAGTGATGATTCCGTGGAAAGTTGGCAAAGCTTTATGTTGATAATATCGTACAATTACACGGTGTGCCTCGTAACATCGTGAGTTATCGAGACGGGCATTTCACTTCAAATGATTGGATGCTTATTCATGAATTGTTTTGTACCAAGCTGAAGTTCAGCACGACTTTTCATCCGCATATGGATGGTCAGACCGAGAGGGTAAACAAGACAATGAAGGATATGCTTTGCATGTGCACCTTGGATTTCAGGAAGAGGTGGTATTACCATCTCTTTATGATCGAGTTTTATGGATACGACGATCCCCAACATGTTGAAGACGATAACGACATGCACGCGGAAGATCCTTCTCCATATCCAACCAAGGATTTGCGGTGCAAGACGGCCAATGAATGGAGACAGCCAATAATATTTTTATTTGAATCATCTAGTTCTTTATTTGCAATGCTTAGTTCTTGCTCATAATGTCTAATTTTATTTGTGTTGTATTTTTATTTTTGGGCTGCATAAAGCCAAAACTATGTTGTAAGCCTATATATAGGCCATGTATTATTTCATGTTGATTAGAGAATGAATGAAAATTGAAAACCCTAATCTTGATTGACATTTCCCTCTTCCTTTCTCCTTTCTTGGAATTTTGGCTCCTCCTATCCTCCTCCCCTCTCTTTGGCCGCCGGCCACTATCTCCTCACTCTCTCTCTAATCGACCTCCTCTCCGCCTCCTCCTCCCTATCCTTTCATCTCTCTCATAAACCCGACCACCCCCTCTAGCCGCCACCTTTTCTCTTTCCCACTCTCTCAAGTTCGGCCAATCTCCTAGCCGTCAACTCCTCTTCCCCTTCATCACATCTCGGCCACCTTGCCTCAACCTCCTGGCCACCTCCCCCTCCAACCTGAGCCACCCCATCTCAAGGAAACCAACCACTCTCATAAACAACAATCCCGACCACCTTAATCTTCAACAAATCTGACCAACCCTCAACCATACAAAAGCCGACCAACAATTATCTCTTGGGTCGATCTCAGCCAAGACACATCGATTTCCCCTTGTGGTTCCAACTCCGATGTGAAGCGAATAAGGCGGACGAGTTTCTCTCCTATCGGCGTGACTCCAGCAGAGCCATTGAAGAGCGATCCAAATTAGCGAATCAGAATCATCCATTCTGATCGGGTAACGAAACTTTTCTACTTTTTGTGTTTACCCACTAGATTTTCATTGTGGTGGATACTTTGGCGTGATCTTTGAAACGTTGAATTTATCGTGGTTTCTTCGATTGATTTTGTTGTTCATTCTTATTTTATTTAAGCTCGAAAGGTTTAGCGAACCTTAGATTTCTTTTTGTTGGGAGAGATCTACTATTTGTGAATCGTAAATTTTGGTAGATCTCTTTTGGTACAACCTTCGCTCGATCGGACCGGGTGGGTCCTTTTAGTCAGAAAGGATATTGGACAATAGCCTTTATTCGATCTTAATCGGTTTGGCTAACCATACGTTAGCATCTAATTGATATAATTGCATAGCGTGTGCGCTGCATTGAAATTTTGTGCGAATGTAGAATTTGATCGCAATCGTGTTTTGTCCGTTGATTTTACCGTGTTAACGTGTGAGCCTGCATCAATCTGGTATCAGAGGGAGGTTCACATCAATTTCCTAATTCGCATCCTCCCCCTTTTATTAGTATGCCAACACACACTTGTCTTGCACATTTATTTATCAAAATTAAAATAAAATTCCTGGTCTGCCAATAGCGGCCTAAATTTTTATTTTTTCTGCAAAACAAATTCAAAAAAAATTATTTAATAATCACCATATTATTTTCAGTAAGAAAATCAAAAAAATATATTTATTGCCTTAGATATTAAGAGGGAACAATTCCATCTGTTACAATTTATATATGGTAAAAGTCCTTTTATTCATTGCATGTGCACAAGATCTGGGTCAGCTTTTTCTCTGGTTCTCACTGATATTGTCTATGACGTTTATGCTTCCCTTTTAGACTATTGGTATGATAAAGACATGGCTAATCATACCCCAACCTTTCCATCATACCCTAGGAAATCCAATCGTCACCACACTATTCCTCGCACTAAGAGCGAGATACCCACATTTGATGGTTATAGGAATTCTCAAAATTTTAGGGACTGGCTTAAGTGGGTAGAATTTTATTTTGATTGTAACGAATGGGATGACCACCAAAATGTTAACATCGCCCGAGTGTGGTTAATAGGTCAAGCCCGGGTATTTTGGTTAAACGAAGAGCGTCGTGTTGGTAGTTATAAACATACTTGGCGGGCATTGCGTACCCTACTCTCAGATCAATTTGATCCCGCCTATCTCTGCACTACTAACACTAATAGATTTTAACTTCAAGACAACCTAAACACCTAGAGGGGGGTGAATAGGTTCTTTTCCTTGTTTTAAACTAAGGCAGAATATAGCTTCAGTTTTATAATATAAATCTCAAATCTCTACAACTAACACAACATATACAATCAAAGAATCTAAAAAAAAAACAAGCATCACAGATTGCACATAGGTTTATTGTGGTTCCCCAAGGTCTGGGTACATCCACTTCCCCCCTTCACCTATCTAGCAGTGTGCTAGATTTGGCCTAACTTCTTCCTTCTTCTCAGATCCACAGATCTTACAGCTCAAAGCCCTGAAAGGTTCCTACAACTCAGAACCCTATAAGGTTCCTACAACTCTGGCTAACAGCCCTACCTCAGCCTTGCCACAAGGCCTACAACTCAGAGAACAAATTCTCCTACACTCAGGCTCAAACAGCCTTACAACTAAGAGATCAAAATCTCCTACACTCAGCCTTTATAACACAGGCTTACAACTCAGATCTGTCAAAAGATCCTACAGAATTTTATAAGTAATTTGATGGACTCTTACCCTTGATGAGAGAGAAAGGATAAGATAATTCTTGATCAGCTTCTTGATGAAACTGATGACTGAAATCAACATGTTCTTAGCTTTCTTCAAAGCTTCTTGAATCTGAACTAGTAGGGTTGATCTCCTTTGAAGTTGACTGACTAGAAGCTTCCTTCTTGGATTCCAGATATGGATCTGGATCTACTTAGTAGATTAGTTCAGGATCTACTTCTTAAGAGACTTATGATTGTCTCCTCCTTGACCTCAAAACAGCTGTAGCTCTCTCTCCCCAAATCTTCTGAAGTTCCTTCTGAATTCTAAATGAATTCACCTTAGACAAAATCTGAGTGGATAATCACTTCAGATTGTCTTCTTAGATCTTCTTACTAAGATCTTCTTCGGTGTGACTTGCACTTTATTGATCAACGATCATTCTCTTAATAGTTGTGTTAGTTGTGTGTGTATGATCTGTTGTTCATAGTTCTTTTTCTTCTTAATCCATCTATATATATAGACTTCATCCATGGTAAGCGGCTGATCCGGTTTCTAACATACTTCTGACAAGTCTGACAGCTTTAGTAAACTTGTTGGAATGCACAGCTGTCAAGTCTCCAGTCAGTTCTTGAACCTTTGTCTTTGTCAGCAAAGCGTCGAGATTGACTGTCATTATGTGTCGAGACAAACTGTCAATATGTGTTGACACATGTGACTTAAGTGTCGACACAGACTTTGGTGGAGTCGACATTGCTGCCTTGATGTCGACACTGCTTCTTGACACTTCATCTTGAGAATATGTCGACATAAAGTATTTGTGTCGACACAAACACTTCTTCACTACACAGTACTTGACATTGTTGAAACTTTGCTGAGTGTCGAACACAGTAGATGTAGACTAAGAATTATGTGTGTCGACACTGCCTTCAGGTGTAGACATAGTTGATGCCGACTCTGCTTCTGTGTGTCGACACTGTCTCCCGGTGTCGACACATTTGATGTCGACTATAATCTTCTGTGTGTCGACACAGTTTCTTCTGGTGTCGACACAGCTTTCCCAAGTGTCGACACAGGCTTTCTTAAGTGTCAACACATGGACTTAGAAACTTTTTTCTGCATTTTAACCAATACTTAACCTGCACATATAAACTCAAAATAACATCAAATACACCTTGATGTATATCATTGAGCTAAGTGAGGCTTCTCCAAATCAGGTACACATTTTCAAATGTACCCAACAATCTCCCCCTATTTGGAGAAGTCATAACCTTTTAGTCAATGATATACACCACTTGTAAAAAACAAACATGATGATGTGTATAAGCATTATTTAATATGGTAACTTATAAACAAAATCAATAATAAACTAACATCACAAAATAAGGATGCAAATTAAATGAACATGGAACAATGTTTTGTTTATTATATCAAAAAGTTTCTTAACACTTGATTACATAGACTTCTTTAAAAACTAAGAATTACATAGTTCTTGAAAAAACTAGTAAAACTAAACTAAGGCTGGACTGGCTCCTTGATGACTATTCCTTTCCCTGATTTAATCTGAGCCTGCACAGAAGGTTTTGTATCTTCATTGGGCTTCTTGCCTTTCAACTTAGCCTTCTTTTGTACTTCAGCCTTAATCCTTTGCCTTTCAAAGTAATGAAAAGGCTTAAGGGAATACTTGCTAGGCTCCTGAGCATCAGGAGGTAGCTTCCCACTCTTAGCCTTTCTTCTGTATTGAACTATGGCTTCCTGCCTTGCCTCATACTTCTGCCACTCCTGCTCATTATACCATTTACCCCTTTCATGAACCAGGTCTTTTACAGCTTTCCAGGCAGTTAATATGATATTTCTAGAAGTGGGGCTCCATTGCTCAAAATCAGGTTTTAACTCTGCCTGCTCTATGAATCTCTTCTTTGATAATTGAGCATCTTGCTGAGCTTTCACAACAGCTTCTGGCATATCTACCTTTTCAATAATAATATTAGTAACATGTTGTGGAGGGCTGTATATATACTGAACTTGTTGATGTATCATCTCAAGATCTGCAGGGGGTAAATAACTTGGGAAACCTCAGGTCGATCACCTTCAAGTAAAGCTGGTTGCACACCTGACTCAGCCACATTATCATAATCACATAAGGGTGGATATCCCAGAGTGGCTCTAATACTGTTGGTTATCCATTTGGCATGATCAGAGCAAGCATATATTAATACCCTCTCCCCCTTTATGACTTCTCTGGCCACATATTCTCTCAAATCATCCTTTTGAAATCTGATTTGCCCATCCAGGTAATTGATACCATATTTAAAGAATGGCTGTAACTTTTTAAGCTGATAAGAAATGGTTTGCTGAGAAGTAGTAATAGCTGTCTTAAAGGAATCCAAGGCTTCATGTATCTTCTTATCAAATTCTTCTTTCTCCTTATTTCTTTCCTCAGTTATTGCAATAACTATTTTCCTCACTTCAGTGACTATCTCATTGTAAGATTCAGTTAGATTGTGATTCATTTTTATTTGATTTTCAAGGACATAGCCTTATTTGACAGCAATATCATCGACTTGTTTCTTGATTTCTGCTTGTTGCTTTGCTAGAAAGACTACATCATTGCCCCCTTGTGGAAGCAAGCTGTCATTTCTTTATTATTCTGATTGACCTCAAATCTGATGGATTTTATATCTTTTGCTAGATCAAATTGGAGGGCCTTTTGGCTTTCATCCACATATTTTTCAAGAGCCAATCTCTGCTCATCAAATTTAACTTGTAAATCAACTAACAATTTGGTGTAATCAGTCTCAAAGCCTGGTTGTGAAGTAGTAGCTTGCAAAGCCTTCTTATAGTTCTGGCTTCTCCTCTTAAAAACCATCAGTTTTCTTTTCTTTGAACTTGTTATCTCCTCATCCTCTGAATCAGAGGAACTGTCAATATTTACTCTTTCTTTGGGACTAGGAGGCATCCTCTTTTCAGTCCTATGCTCCACCTTCTCAAGGTTAACTTGCTCCCCCTCAACTGATTCTCCCTCTATGTCAGGAAACAACTCTTCCAGAGTGATCTCTTGTTGATTGTGAACTGGTGATACAGTTGTCTCAGGAGCATCAGCAACTATAGATGTATCCTCCATGATCTCATCTAGTGCTGGACTATTGACATGAGGGGACAAAAGAATAGATTGTGAATGTATTTCACTTGCCAATTGAATTCTCTCTTACCCTGAAACTTATGCAGTAACTGACTCCCCCTGCACTTGTGCATTCTCACCATTGTCCTGTACTTGTACACTTTTTAGCTCCCCCTGCACTTGTGAACTAACTGTATCCTTTTGCTCTTGTGCTCTCTCTGTAATGTCATGTACTAGTGAATTTGCTGCAGTCTCTTGGGTATCCAAATCAGGTGTGTCCTTGGAGAGAACCCTATCTCATATGGATATTATCCTGATGTCCATCCTTCTCATATGATTTATTTTAGATCCTGGAAGCTGATGCATTACCTCTGGAATTGCTCTAGCCAGGTATAAACTCAATAATTTAGCCAAATTAGGCTTTTTGATTCCTTCTTTGATCTTTTCAAAAAAAACTGCAAACAAATCTGTGGTAATCTTATAGATTATCCTGGTCATCAGATTGAACATAATGGCAGATATCCTATCATGGCCTCCTAGTTTACACAAAATCACCTTCCCTACCACTTTAGATAGAAATTTGCCTTATTTATTCATCCCTTTTCTGTTCATGGCTGCTCCAATCTTTATGGTTGGATCCAATCCACACCACTGAAGAGCCTCCCTTGTCTTTGAGGTTGGGACCTTTTCTTCATCCTGAATTCTTGGAAGGTTTAAAATCTTTCTTAAACCTTTTAGAGTAAGTTTCACTCTATTACCATGAACTGTCGGTTTAATCTTCAGTCAAGTGGAATCCATTATTACAGCATCATAGAATTCAAACACTTATTTCTTCAAGATCTTGGTAGGTTCAGATACAAGAATCTCTAACCCATTATCAGTAACAAGGGTAATGACTCCTTTAATCTCTGTTGCCGCATCATCAAAAGCATTGCGCACCAGCTCGTAGCCTTCGTTAATGTTATCTTCAATCTTTGGCGCCATTGGAATGGAGAGAAATCTTGAATTGAGGGAAGAGAGTTTGTCGACACAAGGGTTTAGTCTCGAAAATCTGGTGAGCGTGTCGACAGAATATGTTCTCGACCTATTTATACCCTTTTAAACAAAGAAGGTTAAAAGGCGGGGAAAAATTGTCTAAATGTGTCGACACTATTGAAAAGTGTCGACACATACTTCTATTGTCTCGACCACGACGCTGACTACTATGTGTCGACACCAATTGATGATATGTCGACACTGAACATACTTAGTGGTTCATCAGAAACTCCGTGTCGACTCTTATTAAAAGTGTCGATACAATTTCTGGAAGTGTCGACTCCATTACTCTGGTTGTGTCGACACTTCTTTTCTGGATGTGTCAACACTTTGTCCCTTAGGTGTCGACACTGCGATGCTGTGTCGACACAATTTCCCTGAATTATCAACACAAATCCTCTGTGTCGACACATTATTACTGAATGTGTCAACACAATTTTACTTAGCCACTTATGTTAATCTAACATATGGTCAACATTCCTAATTCATTTTTAAATCTATTGAATTTAGTTTCATCTAGAGGCTTAGTAAACACATCTGCAATTTGATAATCTCTCTTAACAAATTCTAGTGTGATGTCCTCTTTCTCTACATGTTCTCTAATAAAATGGTATCTTATTTCTATATGCTTAGTCCTACTATGTGAAACATGAATATTAGCAATAGATATAGCACTAGTAGAATCACATAACAAAGGTGTTCTACTTACCTGAATACCATAGTCTTCTAGCTATTGTTGAATCCACAACAGCTGTTTACAGCAACTTCCTGCTGCCACATACTCAGAATCAGCTGTGGAAATTGCCACACTAGTCTGTTTCTTACTGCTCCAAGACACCAATCTTCCTCCTAGAAATTGACAGGTGCCTGTAGTACTTTTTCTATCTTCTTTGCAACCTGCAAAGTCTGCATCTGAATAGCCTGTTAGTAGAAAATCTCCATTCCTAGGGTACAAAGGCCTAGATTAGGTGTGCCCTTTAGATATCTCAAAATTCTCTTTATTGCAGCGTAATGAGATTCTTTTGGGCATGATTGGTACCTAGCACATACACATATTGCATACATAATGTCTGGTCTACTAGCAGTGAGATATAGTAGAGAGCCAATTATTCCTCTATACAAAGACTCATCTACAGGTTTACCTGCATCATCTTTGCATATAGGCATACTTGTTCCCATATGAGTTCTCATGGTGGAGGATGATTCCATACCATACTTCTTAATTAACTCCTTGGTGAACTTATACTGGGATATGGACAAGCCATCATCAGTCTGTCTTTCTTGGAGTCCCTAGAAGAACTTAAGTTCCCCCATACTGCTCATTTCAAACTTCCCTTACATAAGTTTAGCAAACTTCTTGCAAAGGTTGTTTTCTGTAGACCCAAATATTATGTCATCTACATAAATCTGGACTAAGATTATCTTACCTTTGGATTCCCTTAGGAATAGAGTTTTGTCTATTTTCCCTCTTGAGAATTTATTCTTAATAAGGAAAGTAGACAGGGTTTCATACCAAGCCCTTGGGGCTTTCTTTAACCCATACAAAGCTTTCCTAAGTCTATAAACATAATAAGGTTTGAGAGAATCTACAAAACCTGAAGGCTTCTCTAAATAGACATCTTCATTTAGATTTCCATTCAGGAATGCTGATTTTACATCCATTTGGAATACTTTGAATATTTGATATGCTGCATAGGCAAAGAACATTCTAATGGCTTCCAGTCTGGCTACTGGGGTAAAGGTTTGATCAAAGTCATTACCCTCTTCCTGCCTGTATCCTTTTGCAACAAATCTTGCTTTGTTCTTCACAATAATTCCATTCTCATCCAATTTGTTCCTAAAGATCCACTTTGTTCCAATGATATTATGGTCTTTTGGTTTAGGAACAAACTCCCAAACCTTGTACCTTCTGAACTGATTCAGCTCTTCTTGCATGGCATCAATCCAATGTGGGTCTAGAATAGCTTCTTCAAATTTCTTTGGCTCTAATTGAGATAGGAAGCTTGAGTATTGCACTGTGTTCAAGTTCCTGCTTCTGGTTTGCACTCTATATCTTAGATCACCAATTATCTGATTTGCTGGATGATCCTTTAAGTGTCTAACAGTTGGAGGTAGACTATCTTCTGGTTGAACACCTCCAGTCTCTTCATTATGTTGTACCTCTTGGTGTACTTCAGCATCTAGAGAGTCCTGTACTCCCCCTAGACAGTAGCCACCATTATCCATTTCTTGATCTGCAGTTGTTTCTTCTGTAATGGTAAGCTTGTCAATCTTCTCATTAATACCTGTAGAACTTCAAGAGCTACAAGGCAACTCATTGTTGATCAATCTAGTTTCATCAAAAACAACATATATAGATTCTTCTACAACTTGAGTAATCAAGTTGTAGACTCTATAAGCCTTACTATTGTTTCTATACCCAACAAATATCCCATCTTGGGATTAGGCAGCAAACTTGGTTAGATAAGACTTGTCATTGTTAAGGATATAGCACTTGCAACCAAAGATCCTAAAATAGGATATATTTGGTTTTCTACCTTTCATGATCTCATAGGGAGTCTTTTTGTGGCACTTGGTGATAGAAGCCCTGTTGATCACATGACATGCAGTGTTTACTGCCTCATCCCAGAAATATTCTAGGAGAGAAGTGTCACTCAATAGATTTCTACCAGCCTCAATCAATGTTCTATTCTTCCTTTCAGCAATACCATTTTGCTGTGGTGTTCTAGGTGAGGAGAATTCTTGGAAAATCCCAAATTCTTCACACAGTCTTGTCATACTTTCAGATTGAAATTCAGTGCCATGGTCACTTCTGAGTTTGACCACTGTACTGTCCAGTTCATTCTGAATTTGTTTGATAAAAAAAAGTAAAACACTTGGGGTTTCTGATTTTTGTCTCAGAAAGAACACCCAGGAATATCTAGAATAGACATCTACCACCACAAAAGTGTAGACCTTCCTACCTAGACTATGAACTGACATAGGACCAAAAAGATCAATATGTAAGAGGTATAGACACCTCACAGAATCCTTGTTTTCAAGGCTATGAAAGGAGGATTTTGTCTGCTTGTGCTTTTGACAAGCTGAACATATCCCTTCCTTTATACACTTAACTTGAGGACCATTCCTCACTAACTCTTTGCTAAAGAGTTGGCCAATTGTTTTGTAGTTAAGATGGGACAGCCTCTTGTGCCATTTAACACAATGAGAGGCTTTCTCATCAGCTACAAGACAAATAGGAGAACCTTTGTTCTCACAATCACAATTAAGACAGTACACATTCCTTTTTTTGTATCCTGTCAAAATGACCTTTTGATCATTTAACCTTTTGATATGACATCTATTCTTAACAAATGAAATGTCATATCCTAAATCACTCAGCTGACTTATGCTTATAAGGTTGTGTTTCAAACCCTTCACATAGGCCACTTGAGTGATAGTAATCTGGTTACTAGAAATGTTACCAAACCCTTTGCTGATTCCTTTTTCAGAGCCACCAAAGATTACTTTAGGCCTATTTATGATAGGCAAGTACTCCTTCAACAATCCCTTTGTTCCAGTCATGTTCCTGGAACATCCACTGTCCAAGTACAATATAGGGGTATGGTGACTTGGACTCACCTGCAATAAAGAATTACTTTCCCTTAAAACCCAAGTAAGTCTTGGGTCCTTGGTTCAAGTTAGCTTCATGCTTACCAAATCTACCCGTTGCTCTTGTAATAGGTAGACTGTTGTTCTTCCTGAAACTAGTATTGTGCCAACAATCTATGGCATAATGACCTATCTTGCCATAGCACAAGCATTCATACTTGTTATATCTATTTTTAGATACATCAAATCTTTTGTATTGTGATGGTAATGCTGCAGCTACATCCACTGTTTTCTTAAAAACATGGGGTTTATGAACATGGGCTGCCTTATTGATATAACCACCCTTGTCATTCATGAATTCAGTCTTACTATGACCGAGAGAATTCTCAAGGTCATACTTGTAAGAAGGCACTTGTACCTTTCTAAACACTACAGGGACTTTGAAATTCAGTGGCTGGACTGAGGCTTTGCCCTTTCTCTTGAATTGGATAGCCCTAGTCTTACCCTTAAAGCATTTCCAGCCTTACCCTTTTGAGCCACAAACTCATCTATTAAGGGTAAAACTGATTTAGGTTTGGAATAATTAGCTACTAAATCTTTTCCCTTTTGAATTCTTGTTTCCAGACTTTTAATTAGATCATTTTTGTATGTGATTGTGCCCATCTGAATAACAGATATATGTTTTAGTTTGGCAATCTCATTCAATTTTTGATCCAACTCTTTCTCTAAACAAGATGCAGCCATCTTATGATCTGCAATTTCCTTAGCCTGATTTTTGGCCAGGTTCTTGCTTTTCTTTAGTGCCTGCAACAAATCCCCATATTCATCTATCAGCTAATGAATATCACCTTCAGATTAAGACCCATCCACATCACTTGATGCAGATGAAGCTGACTCTGTACCAGTACTACAATCTGAATTTCTAGAAATTCATTGTACCTTACTAGGACAAGGCTGATCCTGACACTTATCTTCTTCTGAAATAGCCATCAGTCCCATACACTGATGGTCTTCTTGTTTATAGATAGAATTCAGTAATTGCATAAACTCTTCTTCTTCATCAGCTGTAAAAAGGCCAATGTATGCCTCAGCTTCAGATTCAGACTTTGAAGTTGATTGGTCTGACAAGCTCTTCTTCTTCTTAGCAACAAAGGATTTCTCTTTCTTGCTCTTTTGCTGAGTCTTCCTTTTATCAGCAGTCTTCTTTCTTTTGTCTGGACATTCAGCCACAACATGTCCCGGCCTATTACATCAATAGCAAACTATCTTTGATGTTGTAGATTTGCTAGGCTTTGACCTGCTCCTTTCCTTCCTAGATGACTTTCTCTTTTTATAATAGTCATCAACTGGCTGTGATGTGGAGGGCTTAGATTTCCACTGCTTCTTCTTAAAGAATCTCTTAAACTGTCTTGTAAAGGCAGCAAAATCTGTATCTGAATCACTGCTATCTGAATTTTGGTTATCTGAATTATCTGAGGTAATTTCAGCAACTTCCTTAGGAGGTGATGGAGACATACTCCTATTCTTTCTAGTGGCTTTAACCTTGAAGGCAACAGACTATTCTTTATACTCCCCTTTAACATTTCTTTCTTCCTCTTTTCTATTCATTAGTTATATTTCATAAGACAACAACTTTCCAAATAAAGTTAGAGGAGAAATATCTTCAAGTTTGGCCACTTCCCTAATGGCACAAATCTTGGTGTCTCAATCCTTTGTTAACGATCTTAGGAATTTATCATTCAGATCATATGTACTGAAGACCCTTCCATAAGAAATCAGCTCATTAACTATTTGTTGGGTATTGTATCCACAATTACCTGGATTTTAGGAAGCCTCCTGTCAAGCTAAGATGAACTCACAATGTGTTTGATGCTCTGTCTTCAAGTTGTGCTTGCAGTTATTCCACGCTAAGTACACACCAATTTCAGGGTGCAGTAGGTCAATATACACGGGTCTGCGCAACGTAATCCCTCATTGAGCAGATCAGTGTGTTGGCTTACATGTACTCTCTCTATTGGAGTGTACTTACTTTCAAGTACAGGGCTGAGATAGTTCAAGAGCAGAAGAGGAGCAAGGATGGGTCAAAGACCAACTCATGGGAAGAAAGACAAAGAATCATCTAAGTTAAAGTCGACGAGAATCACTAAGTGATTCTCGCCGATTCGACGGGAATCACTGGTGATTCTCGCCGAATCGTCGAGAATCACTCGCCGATTCTCGCCGACTGCATCCGGCTAACTAAACGCCTTCAAGATTTCTGCTAAGGCAGAATCGACGAGAATCGTCAACTAGTTCTCGCCGGATCGTCGAGAATGACTTTGCATTCTCGCCGATTTGTCGAGAATAGTTGTGATTCTCGCTGATTCTCTCCGGATGGCAAGCATGTCAGCAGGAATTCTTCTAAGTAGAATTCGACGGGAATCATAAGTGATTCTCGCCGAATCGTTGAGAATCACCAATGATTCCCGCCGAATTTGCCTTGGGCGTTTTCCGTCGACTCGCTGGACCGGACCATGTACTCAAACGCTGTTTGAACCGGAATTAGGGTTTCGTCTTGTGGGGCCCACAACAGTCATAAAGGAGTATTCTATAGTATAAATACTCTCCTATTTTGAACGGAAGGGTGAGCGAAGAAAACGAAAAAGTCGGCCGTCGCTGACGTGACCTAGCAGATCGCGGATTTCCTTCCGCCGCCGTCGCCGCTCGAAAGGTTGTCGCCGCCGCTGATCGGATTCTTCTTGATCTCTCGGCGACAGAAACTTAGCCAAGCAACGCGTCTCACATTTCTTTCTTGAGATCCTTTGTCTCATGGTTTTTTGAACGGGAATACCTTCCCCTTCCAAATCGATTGAGACGATCGATCCAAATAAGATCGTTGGTAGACCTTGCTAGCTTTGTTAAGAAGTTTGGATCTACAAAGCATCGCCGCCGCAATCCTTTCCGCCGCCGATCTCGGGAAGATCTTCTCCAAGAGAGTGCTTAGGTCGTGGACTCTTCGTCTTCTTAAAGAACGCTTCATCGAATGAAGAGGGACACAAAGCGCTCCAAACGTAGTTTGTATTTTGTACATTCTATTTTTACTTTTGTTGTAAAGGAACTTTGGTTCCTCATTGGAAGGGTTGGGTGCAACCCGTGGTGGAGGAGTAGTGACTCCTTCGGGTGGAAGGGTTCCTTCCATAGTGTGAGGATTGGATTTCAATACGGTTAGTGAAGTGACCGAGTCGTCCCTTGTTGGGAGATAGGTCGAAGGGGGAAAGTGAACGTACCCAAATCGGGGAACCACTATAACTGCCTGTGTGTTTCTGTGCTGTGCTTCTTTTTTTTTATTGTGCAGGTAAATTTTAATTCTGCAAAATACCGCAAATCACCTATCCCCCCATAGGTGAAGGTAGTTGACACTACTGTGACTTTCAAGTGGTATAAGAGGGAGGTTACTCGTCAACTAGGTTAACAACTTGAGTAAGGTCCTGCCTCTAGTGTCAAGAAGAAAACCAGACTCAAGCATGGAACTATATTTTGATGTCTCTCCTCTGAGACTCCCCGCATATTCAAAGGAGTATTATCCCATCTAGAAGATGAGAGTGTTGTTTCATCTGGAGGCCATCGACCCTCGAGCATCACTCATCTTAGAAGAGGGTCCCTTCATTCCCATGAAGGCTTCCGGCTCAGGAAAGGATCTCCAAATCCCCAAGAGTCCCGAAGAGATGTCTGAGACCGAGCTTTCACTATTCAACTTGGAAAAGTTGATTCGTCAGATCATCACAAATGTCTGGTCTGGTATATCTCGTTCAAGAGTGGACAAGTGTAGGACTGCCAAGTCCATGTGGGAAACCATCTCAGACCTCATGGAGGGATCGGACACAGCTGGGACTAGGTGCAAGCTGGAGGATGAAGCCTCTGTAGGGTTCCTCATTTCTGAAGATGAAGGTCAAGACCAATCTCTCAGTATCAGGGCTCCTGTGTCCTTGTCTGAGGCTGAAGAAGAGGTTGAGGAACACAGTTCTGATGAAGCTGACACAATAGTCTCTGCCGATCTTAACGCTGACCCGGAACATCAAAGTAAGGATCAGGTATCTTCTTCATCATGCTCCTCTCCCCTTGAATTTCCTGAAGACAGGAACAGTTCAGAGGGTTGTCCATCTAGTGATGAAAGGGAAATGGATAGCTTCAATCAAAGGATTGAAAATCTCGATTCCCTTGAGTGTGCCCTTCAGAAGAGCAACTTACTTGTTGAGGAACAATCTAAAGAGATTGCTCAGCTAAGGACCTTAATGAATCTCCAATTGGAATCCATCAAGGTAAAGGAATCAATGATCTCGGATCTAGAGAGTCGTCTAGAAACCGAGAAGAGGATAGTTTCTAACTTTTCCAAGATAGATGCTATCAAAAGAAAAGTAGAAAATGGGTGGATCTCCCAAATCATTAATTCATGGAGAAATGGGGCACTATGTTCAGACCCCCCACCCCGAGTAGGAAGGGCACACATCATGCTTTCAGGTATTGCCACAGGAACAACCTTGGTCACTGTAAGAGTGATCGGCCCTCAGGTGGAAATTCCTACAGTGCAAGAGCTGTCATGGCTACCCATGAGAGAATACCCAAGGCTCATCTTGAAGCCTTTGTATTCTCGGCCTCTGCCTCAACTCATCATGAATCTGCAGGAACCAGCTCTCACTGTCGTACTTACCTCCCTAGGACACAAGAAAGGGGGGGGGTCAGGAAACATGCAGTAAGTACCCATGGGGCCTCTGGAAGTGTGCTGACTGAAAGGAAGGCGCCACCTCCCAGGCCTCATGACACTCACCACATGCTCTCTTTCCACCCTCCCACGTGTCACGGTGGAAAAGGAAATTTTGTGAGCAGAACCTGCCCTATTCCGTTTAGACCAAAGATCATGACTACCTCAGTCAGTAGATCAGGTCAGAAACGGAGATACAACATTCATGAGTGTTGGTGCTATGGTAAGGTGGGTCACTTTGCCATAGATTGTTGCCACAATCCCTCTGTGCCAAGGGCAAGGGTATGTCCACTTCCTTTGGGTAGATTTACCCTTCCTGACAGGATTCCTGTAGGAAGGCATTCAAGATTTTATGCTGACAAGAACCTAGGACCCAATATATATTGGGTTCCTAAGGTAAGATAATCCTTTTTGCAGGTTAGTCTAGGTTCCCGTAAACATGATTGGAACTAGACATGTGATGTTCCAAGAATGAAATGATACTAGTATTAGGGATAAGAGCAGTGCTAACTACAATGGCCTATTCAAATTAAACACCTGGTGTACCTCAAATAGAAGATCTGAATGATCAATTTTATGATCCCAGGTACACGCATTCAGTTTCAATACTTGAGTCATATTATATTGATGTTTACATATATATATATATACTCATATATCCACACGAATTTGTCAATTCATACTCTAAAAGTAAATGTTTATATATATATACACATATACGTTCACACACTTGATGACAGACCGAAACTGTTAAATGATCCTTAGGTACAATCTGAAGAATTCCTTGTAGGTACATATTTATATATTTGATAATGAATCTCAATAGGAATAAATCAGCCCATTTGAAATTAAAGAATGTAAACCAGTGGGTGTAACAAAATATTACAATTTTTCGCCTAGAATAACTCTGGAATTACATATAGGGCTCATATATTGTTCAACTCGATCTAGGTTTCGTGATTAAGAAATATAATGAAGACTAAGGCTTGAAATTAACATGCCACGGTTAATGTGTATAGAAAATCCCGTCGCACTCTCCTCGATCGTACGAAAGAAATAATTAGTAAACCCCATCGAATCCCATCGAATTCCCCCCGGTTCGGAAGATATAAATAGCATATATTGGTTTGACTCTTCATCTCCCCGAATATCGCTGAACTCCCGACGAATCCACTAGAGCATCCCGTTGACTTCCCAGGCTCCTCGCGTAATCTTGTGGTCGTACGGATGCTGCTTCACCTGGTGCTCACCGTCTCTCCTCCGGGCTCCCGTCGACAACACCCTCAAATCACAGGGACCATCCCGTGCTCCCGTCGATTCCGTGAATCCTGCACCTTCCCATCAAGTTTCCATCACCGGTCGACGATCCTTCCAATCGCCATCGTCCCTTCAAACCGCTCGGCGCTAGGGTAAGTTTCCCTCATTCTTGAAGGTTCATGTCTAAGTGTATCTCCTATTCTAGAAGTAATGATAGGGTTAGATGTCCTGTTTAGGTTTGCAATGGCTCCTAAAACCACTGCAGGACTCCTCACTGGAAATGAACTGGTTCAGATAGGCTTCTCTCATGCCTTCGATGAGTTCAGGAATATTATCCTCATGCTTGAAGTGGCCGGACTTACATTCATCCTGGATCATCCTTGCAAAATTCTGGATAAGGAGGTGCTGGAGTTCTTTGCAATGGCAAAACTATGGCGTGAAGATACAGTGATCAAGAGTAAGATTACTGGAGTACGGATCAAAGTGTCTGCAGGAAAACTGACACAATATTTGCAGCTCTCCAGTTCTGAAGATGAGGACTATCTGGAGGAAGAGGATCGAGCCAGGACTCTCCTCTTCTATGGAGTAGCTCGAGGAACCAAATCAATCAAGAGAAAGGAAATGAATGAGGAAGGGAAGCTACTATCAGATATCATTGGGAAAGTCCTGATCTACAAACAAGGCTCCCACGATCATATCTCGGGAGATATGTTAAAGATCTTAGTGGTTATAGTCTGTCGAAAGAGATACAACTGGGGAGCTATGTTTTTTGAAAAAATAAAAGCTACTCTGCGAACCCTAATTTTGGAAGAATCATCAGCCTGTCTCTCAACCAACTGGATGGAGACAGGTTCAATATGAGTAAGGGAGTTCCTCTACACTACCTGAAGAAAATGGATTCAAGTGTTTTTGATAGATTGGAAAGAAGAATTGGTCAAGCAGCCATTGCTGAAGAACATGATGAATCCCTGGCTGAGTCCAATGGGGATGAGGACAATAGAACTGTAGAAGATCACGTGGCTGAACCCAGTGAAGTTCCTGATCTGCTGCCTGCAGGAACCGAGGGGGAGCCTCTACCCCTTGCGACTGGAACTCACAGGACAGATCTCTCAGTACCTTCTCCTGCTGATGTTGTTTCTGATATCTCTCAGATAGCCAAAGATGCAGTTGATTCCCTGGCCACTGATCTGGGGAATGAAGAGGAAAATGAGGAAGCCTTGGACAATGATGCAATTGACAATGAAGAAGAGGATGATGTGGTTGAAAATGAAATAACCTTGAAGATGGTGGAGATCGTTGAGCCACAGGATGATATTGAAGTCCCATCTGAGGAACGAGCTCCAATGGTAGCTCCTGAGAAATCTGGTGCAACAATGGAGGGGGAGTCCTCTCAGCAGGGGCTGATTAGCATTCCTGAGAAATCTACAAAGCCTGCCACTATCTCCCCCATTGGAAACGATGCAAGTGTGAAGCTCGTCCAGTGAATCTGCTGAAGAGCAATACCAAGGCATGCCTCAGGGTTATCCACTACGACAAAATCTAGCAAATCACACCGTGAACATCATTCAAGGGATAGTGGATGAACTAAAAGATTCTTGTGAAAAATCACTCAACAAGGTATTAAAAAGAATTAAGAAATATGAGGAGCTAATGCTGAAAAATGTTGTGGAAATCAATCACAAGATGGATCTGATGGAACAAAAGTTTAATGCAAAGTACACAGAGGTCGGCACTGCTGTCACACTTCTCATGCAAGGGCTTCAGAAAAATACGACCGATCTGGCAGTAGTAAATAAGAATGCTTATATTTTGGCCGACAGCATCCAGAAATTTGATGCCAACATGGTGATTCTAAATACAAAAAAAAACATGCTGACTGAGTTTACAAAGACTGTGCAGCACATCGATGGGTCACTACACACTTATGCAAACTCAATTGCCCTCGACGCTAAAAAGGGGGAGGAAGAATATAAAGCTAAGATGGCAGGGCTACAACAGATTATCATCGACAACTTCGAACAGTCAAATAAGTATGTTTTTGATAGCTGTCACTGGCTCATTCAGCAGGCATTAGGTATTCAAATTCCAATTCCAGTTCCTTCTCCAGATGAGGTTACCACTGCTGCTGATGAGATTGCAAGTGTTGAGGAGGTTCCGCTTAGCGAAGCTGATGCCAAGAAGGCTTCTAGGGCTGCTGAAAAAGCTACTCTCAGGGCCATGTTTGACCAGGAAGCCATAGCAAGAGGAAAAAGGAAACTCCAAGAAGGGACGTCCAAAGAAACTCCAACCGAAAAGAAAGTAAGATTGAAGGAGGATGAAGTGAGAAATGAAAGATGGAGTCCTATTTCAAGGAGCCTTATTTTGGATACTTTTATGCTACAGCAGAGGGGGAAATAAATCGGAATGATGTATACAATCAGTATGAGTGGGAGCTGCATAAAGAATATGAAGCTAAACGGAATATCTTTTTCAGGTCCAACACCGTGGAAAATAAAGCTCCTCCCCCTAGATATTATCCAAAGCCCAAGGAGTATTTTGAGAGACAAAGCAAGAAATTCATGGCTCAATAACTAAAGGATGATTTAGCTATGGAGAAATAGTCTTAGGATTATGGCTTGTCTTTCCTCAATGCATGTTTTTATCTTCATGTTGTTGTATGAACAATTCTTGTGGATATATATATATATATATATATATATATATATATATATATATATGATTTCATGATTGACTCAAATATTGGTCTGTTTCCCTTTATTTCTCTGTGTCTTGTCCTTCTTAATTTGCCTTGTATATTACTTTGGTTGGTGTAATTCATCTTAGCTAGTAGAATTTTGGCTTCTTCAAATAGGGGGAGATTGTTGGGTATTGTATCCACAATTACCTACATTTAAGGAAGCCTCCTGTCAAGCTAAGATGAATTCACAATGTGTTTGATGCTCTGTCTTCAAATTGTGCTTGCAGTTATTCAACGCTAAGTACACACCAATGTCAGGGTGCAGTAGGTCAATATACATGGGTCTGCGCAACGTAATCCCTTGTTGAGCAGATCAGTGTGTTGGCTTATGTGTACTCTCTCTATTGGAGTGTACTTACTTTCAAGTACATGGCTGAGATAGATCAAGAGCATAAGAGGAGCAAGGATGGGTCAAAGACCAACTCATGGGCAGAAAGACAAAGAATCGTCTAAGTTAAAGTCGGCAAGAATCACTAAGTGATTCTCGCCGATTCGCGGGAATCACTAGTGATTCTCGCCGAATCGTCTAGAATCACTCGCCAATTCTCGCCGACTGCATCAGGCTGACTCAACGCCTTCAAGATTTCTGCTAAGGCAGAATCGACGAGAATCGTCAACTGATTCTCGCCGAATCGTCGAGAATGACTTTGCATTCTCGCCGATTCGTCGAGTATAGTTGTGATTCTCGCCGATTCTCTCCAGATGGCAAGCTTGTCAGCAGGAATTCTTCTAAGTAGAATTCGACGGGAATCATAAGTGATTCTCGCCGAATCGTCGAGAATCCCCAATGATTCCTGCCGAATTTGCCTTGGGCGTTTTCCGTCGACTCGCTGGACCGGACCATGTACTAAGGCGCTGTTTGAACCGGAATTAGGGTTTCGTCTTGTGGGGCCCACAACGGTCATAAAGGAGTATTCTACAGTATAAATACTCTTCTATTTTGAACGGAAGGGCGAGCAAAGAAAATGAACAAGTCAGCCGTCGCTAACGTGACCTAGCAGATCGCGGATTTCCTTCCGCTGCCGTCGCCTCTCAAAAGGTTGTCGCCGCCGCTAATCGGATTCTTCTTGATCTCTCGGTGATAGAAACTTAGCCAAGCAACGCGTCTCACGTTTCTTTCTTGAGATCCTTTGTCTCTTGGTTTGTTGAACGGGAATACCTTCCCCTTCCGAATCGATTGAGACGATCGATCCAAATAAGATCGTTGGTAGACCTTAATAGCTTTGTTAAGAAGTTTGGATATATAAAGCATCGCCGCCGCAATCCTTTCCGCCGCCGATCTCGGGAAGATCTTCTCCAAGAGAGTGCTTAGGTCGTTGACTCTTCGTCTTCTTCAAGAACGCTTCATCGAACGAAGAGGGACACCAAGCGCTCCAAACCTAGTTTGTATTTTGTACATTCTATTTTTACTTTTGTTGTAAAGGAACTTTGGTTCCTCATTGTAAGGGTTGGGTGCAACCCGTGGTGGAGGAGTAGGGACTCCTTCGGGTGGAAGGGTTCCTTCCATTGTGTGAGGATTGGATTTCAATCTGGTTAGTGAAGTGACCGAGTAGTCCCTTGTTGGGAGATAGGTCGAAGGGGTGAAAGTGGACGTACCCAAATCGGGGAACCATTATAACTGCTTGTGTGTTTCTGTGTTGTGCTTGTTTTGTTTTATTGTGCAGGTAAATTTTAATTCCGCAAAAAGACTGCAAATCACCTATCCCCCCAATAGGTGAAGGTAGTTGACACTAATGTGACTTTCACTATTCTATAGAACTTCTTATAGCACTCAGATATGCTATCTGACTTCCCTTGTCTGAAGCTTTCATATTCCTTATTTAGCATAGACTTTCTATCTTGTCTAACTTCTTCAGAACCCTCCATGTAGACTATCAAAGTGTCCCACATTTCCTATGAGGTCTTGCAGTGAATCAAATTCATAAAGGTTGAATCATCTATGGAACTTACTATGATATTCTAAGCCCTTTTATCCATAGTTGCCAGGATTATCTCATCCTTAGTATTCTCATAAACATCTTTAGGAGTTCTTTGATTTACATCTAGAACAGACACATTCATTGGAATATAAGGATCTTCTTTTACTATAATATAGATCCTTGGGTCAGAAGCCTTCATAAACAACCTGACTCTTTCTTTCCATATTCAAAATATCTCCTTCCTACAGATGGGTAATTTCATAGAACCTAGTTCCTTGTGATTTTCTCCAGAACCCATTTTCTTGATTCTTGATTCTGCCTTAGAGATCTAACTCAGACTGTTAAGTCCTTCTTTGAGTAACCTCCCTCTGATACCACTTGGTAGATTTTAACTTCAAGACAACCTAAACACCTAGAGGGGGGGGGGGTTAATAGGTTCTTTTTCTTATTTTAAACTAAGGCAGAATATAACTTCAGTTCTATAATATAAATCTCAAATCTCTACAGCTAATATAGCATATACAATCACAGAATCTAAAATAACACAAGCATCACAGATTGCACATAGGTTTATAGTGGTTCCCCAAGGTCTGGGTACATCCACTTTCCCCCTTCACCTATCTAGTAGTGTGCTAGATTCGGCCTAACTTATTCCTTCTTATCAGATCCACAGATCTTACAGCTCAGAACCGTGAAAGGTTCCTAAACCTCAGAACCCTATAAGTTTCCTACAACTAGGGCTAACAACCCTACCTCAGCCTTGCCACAAGGCCTACAACTCAGAGAACAAATTCTCCTACACTCAGGCTCAAACAGCCTTACAACTCAGAGATCAAAATCTCCTACACTCAGCCTTTATAACACTGGCTTATAACTCAGATCTGTCAAAAGATCCTAAAGAATTTGATAAGTAATTTGATGGACTCTTACACTTGATGAGAGAGAAAGGATAAGAGAATTCTAGATCAGCTTCTTAATGAAACTGATGACATAAATCAACCTGTTCTTAGCTTTCTTCAAAGCTTCTTTAATCATAACTAGTAGGGTTGATCTCCTTTGAAGTTGACTGACTGACAGCTTCCTTCTTGGATTCCAGATATGGATCTGGATCTACTTAGTAGATTAGTTCAGAATCTACTTCTTAAGAGACTTGTGATTGTCTCCTCCTTTACCTCAAAACAGCTGGAGCTCTCTCTCCCCAAATCTTCTGAAGTTCCTTCTGAATTCTGAATGAATTCACCTTAGACAAAATCTGAGTGGATAATCACTTCAGATTGTCTTCTTAGATCTTCTTACGAAGAACTTCTTCTGTGTGACTTGCACTTTCTTGATCAACGATCAATCCATCAATAGTTGTGTTTGTTGTGTGTGTATGATCTGTTGTTCATAGTTATTCTTCTTTTGAATCCATCTATATATATAGACTTCATCCATGGTAACCGGCTGATCCGATTTCTAACTAACTTCTGACAAGTCTGACAGCTTCAGTAAACTTATTGGAATGCACAGCTGTCAAGTCTCTAGTCTGTTCTTAAACCTTTGTCTTTGTTAACAAAGCGTCGAGATTGACTGTCATTTTGTGTCGAGACAAACTGTCAATATGTGTCGACACATGTGACTTAAGTGTCGACACAGACTTTGGTGGAGTCGATATAGCTGCCTTGATGTCGACACTGCTTCTTGACACTATATCTTGAGAATATGTCGACATAGAGTATTTGTGTCGACACAAACACTTCTTCACTACACAGCACTCGACATTGTTGAAACTCTGTTGAGTGTCGACACAAGTCTTATGTGTCGACACAGTTGATGTAGACTAAGAATTCTGTGTGTCGACACTGCCTTCAGGTGTCGACACAGTTGATGTTGACTCTGTTTTTTTGGTTCGACACTGCCTCCCGGTGTCGATATATTTGATATCGACTATAATCTTGTGTGTGTCAACACAGTTTCTTCTGGTGTCGACACAGCTTTCCCAAGTGTCGACACAGGCTTTCTTAAGTGTCGACACATAGACTTAGAAACTTTTTTCTGCATTTTAACCAATACTTAAACTGCACATATAAACTCAAAATAACATCAAATACACATTGATGTATATCATTGAGCTAAGTGAGGCTTCTCCAAATGAGGTACACATTTTCCAATGTACCCAACAAACACCAAGCCTTTGAGTGAGTATCGTTATGGATCTAGTCCCATACCTGCTTATAAGAATGATTATAAACCTAATGCTAGATTTGTTCCCCCAAAAGGTTGGCCTGCCCTTAGTGTGCCTACTCCCACATTTAGGGAGACCATTCGTAATAGATCATATGTCTTGGACTCAAATGATGTTACTAGTAGAGCTTTGTCTCCTTTATCCTCGACGCACAAGCCCCTTGAGATAGTTACTGATACCTCTAAGGATTCTGATGTGGATATAATATCTCTTGATCCTTAGGATGACCAACTAGGTGAGAGTATTACTTCACGTATGATAGTGCCCGACGAGTCTGATTATTCTGACAGTGAGGGAATCCCTAGAGATTTAGAATACGATGTATGGGATGATTACCTTCTGATCTGTGAGAGTATTCCGTAACCTATTACATGCCCTGCTAGCGTTGTGTCTGATCACCCTAGTATTGAGTGCCCTCTCTAGGCTACGATCCCCATCGTGTTAGAGTCTACGATCGCACCCACTGAGATTGTATCTGAGTTATTTAAGGAGCCTGAGAGTGAGGACGTCCCTAATGTTATTTTGGAGGATTTACCTTATCAGGGAAGGTTTGTTTTGGATGATTTTAGTGTTGAGAACCTGAAGGATATCTCTTTGATGTTATCACCATTTCCTGAAGCTACTTGTGGAGTAGAAAATTTGTTGGGTTAAATTTTGCCTATTTCTGAGACCTTTATTGATTCTGATTTGGATGATATATCTTGTGCAAAAAAATTTTCTAGTGAGGAAGTTGTACTTTTGGATGACTTTATTGATATAGACTCGGATGAGAGTTCCATGATTGTGTCACCGTTTGATGAAATTTATACTGATTTGAATTTTATCCCGAGTTTGATTTTGTCGACCCTTCCTCCTGATTATTTGCCCACATTAGTTGAATTTTTAGGATGTGGAATCGGTTGTCCTAGTATGACTTTTTGTGTGATGCCCATTATATTAATTCCAATATTGGCGTTGTCTCAGCGTATAGATATTACTAATTTGAGCGCATTATTATTTGGTATTTTCACTGTACCTCGTAGATCTGACTACGCGTCACCTTTGATAGTTCATTTTTCTACGTGTCCGTCTACGGTTCTGTCCTCGACTATTTCTAACCCTTTGGCTATTGTGCCTCTGGATGTGGTTCCCCCTAGAAATACTTACATACCATACTCGGTCGCACACATTTACCGACTGTCTTTTGATGACCCTCATTTCCACACGTTAATGACTATAGAAAAGCAACTTGAGTTGTATAGCTCACATATCCTTTCACATCATGGAGCGTCGAACTCCATTAATTATGATGAGTGGTTCTCCTTGGCATATCTTCATGCCAAGCGTAAAAATATTAAATATAAAATTAAAACTATGAGTTTGGACCCCATTAAAATCATCTTTGATTATAAGGCACCCGTTCCACCATACTTAACCCCCTTATCCTTTGTATTTATGTTAAGTCATGTAGCACATGGGTTCACTCCTCACAATAGTAAGATACTTAGTCACACTTTTAAAAAATTACTCAATAAAGTTGCTTCTTATTACTTACATGCTAGTTTATCACCGAATGAGATCGTGCACGGATATAAAGCACCAGTTTCATTTGATTTGATTTTGTTACCACCATATTATAGGTCAAGTAAATTCGCACAAGATTTTGCCTCTTATGCTCAAAATTTATATAAGCACATTAGTGAAGCGCTAACCACACAATATACATCTTATCAATTTCATGCTAACTTACATAAAAGAGTGTATCACTTTAATGTTGGCGATTTAGTTTTGGTGTGTCTCATCCCCGAATGGATGCCTTCGGGCACTATAGAAAAGTTGGCAAATCAGCGAGCTGGTGCTTTTCGGTTATTAAAGAAATTAGGAGAAAATGCATATCTTTTGAAGTTACCCACTGATTGGGGTATTTCCCCTGTTTTTAATGTTTCTTATTTAACGCCATATGTTTCTCCACCACTTGAATTATCTTCCTGTCTGTTTAGTTCTACTGCATTTTCTAATGGGTTGGGGGTGAGCTTGTTTCTGGATCGCTCTCTCCATCGGTCTCCAATGGAGGTATGTTGATTGTTGATGAAGAAAATTTTTCTCCTTTATTGCCTAATGCTTTTCTAAGGTTCCCCAGGACCATATTTTTGCATGACAGGATACTTCAAGATATTGTGCTCTCCTCTCCAAGAGGTGATGTTTGCCGCTACTTGATTCCATGGCGTGCTCGTCTGGCCTCTGATGACTCTATGCTTCTTGAATCGGAGGGGGCTCTTCTTGATGATGCTCTCCTACGCCGGTACTTTCAGACCAACTCATCAGTGATGAGTACTTTTGAGTGGGGGAGGATTGATGGAGACGACGACCCCCAATATGTTAACGATGATGACGACATGCTCGTGAAAGAACCTTCTCCGTCTCCAACCAAGGATTTACGGCGCAAGACGGCCAATGAATGGAGACGGCCAATAATATTTTTATTTGAATCATTTAGATCTTTATGTGTGTGTTATATTTTTATTTTTCAGCTGCATATAGCCAAAACTATGTTGTAAGCCTATATATAGGCCATGTATTGTTTCATGTTGATTAGATAATGAATGAAAATTGAAAAACCTAATCTTGATTGAGATTTCCCTCTTCCTTTTTCCTTTCATGGAATTTCGGCTCCTCCTATCCTCCTCCCCTCTCTTTGGCCGCCGACCACTATCTCTTCCCTCTCTCTCTAATCGGCATCCTTTACACCTCCTCCTCCCTCTCCTTTCGTTTCTCTCATAAACTCGACCACCCCCTCTAGCAGCCACAATTTCTCTTTCCCCCTCTCTCAAGTTCGTCCAATCTCCAAGCTGCCAACTCCTCTTCCCCTTCATCACCTCTCGGCCACCTTGCCTCTACCTTTTAGCTGCCTACCCCTCCAACCTGAGCCACCCCATCTCAAGGAAACTGACCACTCTCATCAACACCAATCCCGACAACCTTCATCTTCAACAAATCTGACCAACCGTCTACCATATAATAGCCGACCAACACTTTCCTCTTTGGTGGATCTAGGCCAAGACACATCGATTTTCCCTTGTGGTTCCAAATCCGGCATGAAGAGAAGAAGGCGGACGAGTTTATATCCTATCAGCGTGACTCCGGAAGAGCCGTTGAAGAGCGATCCAAATTAGAGAATCTGAATCATCCATTCCGATATGGTAACGAAAATTTTCCACTTTTGGTGTTTTTCCCTCTAGATTTTCGTTGTGGTGGATACTTTGGCATGATATTTGAAACGTTGAATTTATTGTGGTTTCTTCGATTAATTTTGTTGTTCATCCTTATTTTATTTAAGTTCGAAAGGTTTGGCGAACCTTCGATTTCTTTTTGTTGGGCGAGATCTACTGTTTCCGAATCGTTAATTTTCGTAGATCTCTTCTGGTAAAACCTTCGCTCGGTCGGACCGGGTGGGTCCTTTTAGCCTGAAATAATATTGGCATATAGCATTTATTCGATCCTAATCGGTTTGGCTACCCGTACTGATGGAGTATGAGACCAGAATGTCTGGCAGTTTGAGCCTGGCGGGTTGTAGACCGCGCGGTCTGGTGGTTACTCTCCAGCGGTTTGATATCCAGGTTGTTGTTGTTTGTAGTCCGGCGGTCTGGCGGTTTATCTCCGGTGGCTTGGAAACCGGGCAGTCTAGCGGTCTTCTACCGCATCTCTCTCTTGCTTCTGGTATTGCCGAGCGGTTAGAACATTGTTTAACCGTGCGCCTGTTCCGGTCTTTTGTTCTAGCCGCCCAGATTTTTGTATAGCTTTAGTCCCACATTGTTAGTTTGTACTCTCTCCTCTCTCCTCCATTCTATAAAAGGGAGGCCATACCTTTGTAAATGATATCTTTTTGGATAATAAAACTTTCAATTATTCAAAGTTCCGGCTTGTTTTTTAGTTGTTTGTTCGGTACTTTAGTCATTTGTTCGCTACTTCTAACATGGTATCAGAGGACTCGATCTTCTCCTCCTGATTCTGTGCGCCCTATCCGCGCGGCTTGCCTCTTCCTCTCGTGACCTATTCTCGCGGCTTGTCTCTTCTACCTGCTTGCGCCCTGTCCGCACGGCCTCCTTTTACCTGCCTTTCAGTCGCCGCGACCTGTTGCTTTGTTCGCCGCGACCTGCTGCCTTATTTGCCTTGTTTGTTCCTCTCTTCTGTTAGCGTGGGCTCTCTTCTAGCCGTTCGACTTCTTTCCCTACTTAGATCTGCGGCTTGGTCGTGGCTTCCCTGGCCGCTGGTGTCTGACATCGTGACCGCTGCAGCTCTTCTTCTTCCTATCCACGCGGCTTGTATTCTAACCGCGCGGCTTCTCCTATGGCCCTTTCTAAAACCTCAACTACCACCACTCCTATCGCCACTCTGGCTCCGCCTCCTACTCCCTCTTGAAACCTTGGCTCAGTTTCTAAACTTGTTGGCTCCAACTATCCAGATTGGAGCGTTTCTTTCACCTTTCTCCTTCGCTCTCAGCGCAAACGTCATCACCTCACCGATGACCCTCCTCCTCCAGACTCTGATCAATTTGATGACTGGGATGCCAGTGATGCGCTTGTCCGCACTTGGTTGGCTAACTGCCTCTCTGATGAATGCCTTCCTGTCATACGCCATGATGAGACGGTCAAGACCGCATGGCTTCACCTTGCTCCTCTCTACTCGAAGGGGGCCCAGACATCTTGCATTTATACTCTCTATGCAGATCTCTTCACTCGCCCTTCCATGTCTCCTGCTGCGGCTTATCAGCAAGTTCAGGCTCTTAGCGTCGAAATCGTCCAGAATCTCCCCTTCTCCGCGGACTTGGCTGAGCAGCACAAACACTTCCAGGAACTCCTGGTTGTTTGTTATCTTCTACGGCTCCCTGAGTCTTTTGATATGATCCGCCAGCAGATCTTGGGAGAAGCAGAGTCTCCCATCTTGGATGCCACCGCGGCTCGCATTGCCGTTGTTACTTCGCTGCTCTAGCATCCTCTATTGTCCCCCCCTCCTCCATAGGACACCTATGCTCACCAAGTTCAGTGGGGTGGCAATAATGGCCGCAGCCAGTCTGGAACGCGTGGTCCGTCAAGGTTCCTCTGCTCTCACTGTGGTCGTATTGGCCACTCTGTTGACCGCTGCTGGCTGAAACATCCTCATCTTTGTCCCTCTGGTGATACTTCTTCCTCAACCTCCACCTCCTCTCGGCCATCTGCTTCTGTGGCCACGACCTCAGGTAGTGCACACGTCATTACCCAAGGTTAATGGCTGATTGACTCTTGTGCTACAAATCACATGACCGGAAACCCTCAATGCTTCTCTCTCCTAGAAATGCATGATCGGTTACCCCCGGTTCTTGTTGCGGATGGTTCGCCTTCTCCGATTTACAGGACGGGTATGGTTAAAGTCACCCCGTCGCTTTACTTAGCGGACACTCTCTATGTCCCAAAGTTCCCTTGCAATTTGCTATCAGTTATTACTTTATGCAAGCGACTTCAGTGCTCTGTATTATTTACTCCTACTTCTTGTTATTTTCAGGACCTGAGGACCCAACGGACGATTGCTACTGGGGCTGAGAGCTGCGGCCTCTACTTCCTCGATAATGTTTCCGCTCTGTCCGCCTTCTCTTCCTCGTCTACCGATATGCTTCAATGGCATCTTTTCCTTGGACATCCTCCTCCTCGGATTCTTCATCAGCTTCTTCCCCACTTACCTCAGACCAGTCCTCAGCTCAACTGTGATGCATGTCAGCTTGGCAAACATCACCGCTCCTCCTTCCCTCCGAAGCAAGGTCGTGGTTCCTCCCGCCCTTTTTATCTCATTCATTCTGATGTCTGGGGTCCTGCTCCTACTCTCACTGTTTGTCGGGGTAGTTCTTACTTTGTAACTTTTATTGATGATTTCTCTAAATGTACCTGGGTGTATCTATTAAAAGATCGCTCTGTACTCTTATCTATATGGCAATCCTTTTATAATATGATTAAAACTCAGTTTGTTATTTCTATTAAAGTACTACGCTCTGATAATGCTAAAGAATATCTCAGTCATGAGTTTTCGTCTTTTTATATGCAACATGGTCTTATTCATCAGACCAGCTGTGTTTACACCTCCCAGCAAAATGGGGTGGCGGAGCGAAAAAACTGTCATCTCCTCGATATCGCTCGCACTCTAATGACGCAGATGCAGGTGGCTCGCTCCTACTGGGGCTATGCTGTTCTTCTTGCCTGCTATCTAATCAATCGCATTCCCTCTTCAGTTCTCCATGGCAAAACCCCCTTCTCCATTCTCTACCCGGGCAAGGAACCCTTTCCTCTTCCTCTCCGTATCATTGGGTGTATGGCTTTTATGCTTGCTCCGTCTGCTACCCGTGACAAGCTTTCCCCCCGTTCCACAAAATGTGTCTTTTTGGGATACTCAACCACTCAATGTAACGGTCCAGGCCCGCCAACCCGCGGGACCCAGCTGGCACCGCCGGCCCACCAGTAGTCCAGACCCGGGCCCACTACTGGTAGTCAGCCTATCACATCAAGCCTGCAGGCCTTGCACCCCAACCCCTCTCCATCCAGGCGGGTTGTTGGTGGCCGTAGCCCCCCTTTGATGAGGTAAACTCGATAGTCAAGCCCGCACTACGGAGACTTCCCAGGAGGTCACCCATCCCAGTACTACTCCAGCCCGAGCACGCTTAACTATGGAGTTCTTTCAACTCTCATCACCAATTGAGCTGCAGCTCAATTGGTGATGAGAGTTGAAAGAACTCCATAGTTAAGCGTGCTCGGGCTGGAGTAGTACTGGGATGGGTGACCTCCTGGGAAGTCTCCGTAGTGCGGGCTTGACTATCGAGTTTACCTCATCAAAGGGGGGCTACGGCCACCAACAACCCGCATGGATGGAGAGGGGTTGGGGTGCAAGGCCTGCAGGCTTGATGTGATAGGCTGACTACCAGTAGTGGGCCCGGGTCTGGACTACTGGTGGGCCGGCGGTGCCAGCTGGGTCCCGCGGGTTGGCGGGCCTGGACCGTTACAAAAAGTGCACTTTTATTGTAACGACCCTGGCGCGTACGTAACAGCGTTACGGCTCCGCTCTAGGCGTCGCTACCGGGCTGCAGCCCAAGCACCCCAACCCCTCTCCCTCCACAGGCGGGTTGTTGGTGGCCACAGCCTCCCTTTGATGAGCGAACTCGACAGTTAAGTTGGGCCGTACGGGGACTTCCCAGGAGGTCACCCATCCCAGTACTACTCTCGCCCAAGCACGCTTAACTATGGAGTTCTTTCAACCTTCATCACCAAGTGATCTGCAGATCAATTGGTGATGAAGGTTGAAAGAACTCCATAGTTAAGCGTGCTTGGGCGAGAGTAGTACTGGGATGGGTGACCTCCTGGGAAGTCCCCGTACGGCCCAACTTAACTGTCGAGTTCGCTCATCAAAGGGAGGCTGTGGCCACCAACAACCCGCCTGTGGAGGGAGAGGGGTTGGGGTGCTTGGGCTGCAGCCCGGTAGCGACGCCTAGAGCGGAGCCGTAACGCTGTTACGTACGCGCCAGGGTCGTTACAATAAAAGTGCACTTTTTATTGTAACGACCCTGGCGCGTACGTAACAGCGTTACGGCTCCGCCCTCCAGGCATCGCTACCGGGCTGCAGCCCAAGCACCCCAACCCCTCTCGCTCCACAGGCGGGTTGTTGGTGGCCACAGCCTCCCTTTGATGAGCGAACTCGACAGTTAAGTTGGGCCGTACGGGGACTTCCCAGGAGGTCACCCATCCCAGTACTACTCTCGCCTAAGCACGCTTAACTATGGAGTTCTTTCAACTCTCATCACCAATTGAGCTGCAGCTCAATTGGTGATGTGAGTTGAAAGAACTCCATAGTTAAGCGTGCTCGGGCTGGAGTAGTACTGGGATGGGTGACCTCCTGGGAAGTCTCCGTAGTGCGGGCTTGACTATCGAGTTTACCTCATCAAAGGGGGTCTACGGCCACCAACAACCCGCCTGGATGGAGAGGGGTTGGGGTGCAAGGCCTGCAGGCTTGATGTGATAGGCTGACTACCAGTAGTGGGCCCGGGTCTGGACTACTGGTGGGCCGGCGGTGCCAGCTGGGTCCCGCGGGTTGGCGGGCCTGGACCGTTACAAAAAGTGCACTTTTTATTGTAACGCCCCTAGCCGATCCAACGTGACAGTGTCACGGCTCCGCTCTAGGCGACGCTACCGGGCTGCAGCCCAAGCACCCCAACCCCTCTCCCTCCACAGGCGGGTTGTTGGTGGCCACAGCCTCCCTTTGATGAGCGAACTCGACAGTTAAGTTGGGCCGTACGGGGACTTCCCAGGAGGTCACCCATCCCAGTACTACTCCAGCCCGAGCACGCTTAACTATGGAGTTCTTTCAACCTTCATCACCAATTGAGCTCAGCTCAATTGGTGATGAAGGTTGAAAGAACTCCATAGTTAAGCGTGCTCGGGCTGGAGTAGTACTGGGATGGGTGACCTCCTGGGAAGTCCCCGTACGGCCCAACTTAACTGTCGAGTTCGCTCATCAAAGGGAGGCTGTGGCCACCAACAACCCGCCTGTGGAGGGAGAGGGGTTGGGGTGCTTGGGCTGCAGCCCGGTAGCGTCGCCTAGAGCGGAGCCGTGACACTGTCACGTTGGATCGGCTAGGGGCGTTACACTCAAAATGGCTATTGTTGCTTTGACCCCGTTCTGTGCAAACAGTTTGTTTTCGCGGAAGTCACCTTCTTCGAAAATGCCTCCTACTTTTCTTCTCAATCCCCGCTTCCTCCTGCTATCTCTGACTCTCCACCATATCTCTGTGTTCCTTCCATGCATATCGACGTCTCCCCTCCTATATCATCTCCTCCTCCATCTTCTCCTCTCTCTATTATACCCCCTCCTTCTTCTCCGCAGCCGTCTCTCTAGTCCCGGGCCAGCTTTCTCCGCCAAGGATGCTCCGGTCCCTGAGGCACGAGACGACCTGGATCTTCCCATTTCTCTTTGCAAAGGGGTGCGAGCGTGTACCCAACACCCTCTTGCGGCTGTTGTTTCCTATGATCGGCTTACTCCTTCTCGCAGGTGCTTTGCTTTGGCTATCTCCGCTATTACCACTCCCCACACTTACCAGGAGGCTCTTGTTATTCCTCATTGGAAATCTTCCATGGATGAGGAAATCGCCACTCTTACAGAAAGGGGTACCTAGACCCTTGTTCCTCCACCGGTAGGTACTGATGTGGTTGGCTGCCGCTGGGTGTTCGTTGTGAAGTTTCTCCCAGACGGCACTGTGGATCGTTACAAAGCCCGGCTGGTAGCCAAAGGCTTTACTCAGACTTATAGAGTTGACTATTTTGATACTTTCTCCCTGGTTGCTCGCCTCAGCACCATCCGGGTTCTTCTTTCTGTGGTCGTCAACAGGGAGTGGGCTATTTCCCAGCTTGATGTCAAGAATGCTTTTCTCTATGGGGATCTTCAGGAGGTCGTCTACATGGAGCAACCTCTTGGGTATGTTTCTCAGGGGGAGACACAAGTATGCAAGTTGAAGAACGCCATCTATGTCCTAAAACAGAGCCCTCGGACATGGTTTAACAAGTTTAGTGGCATTGTGGCTGCCATTGTCTTTACAAGAAGTTCGGCCGATCACTCATTGTTTATTTGCAAAACCGCATCGGGCCTCGTGGTTTTGGCGGTGTATGTGGATGATATTCTTCTTACCGGCGATGACCAGGCTGGGGTGGACTTGACAAAGAAACACCTCCGTCAACACCTAGTCACGAAGGATATGGGCTCCCCGAAATATTTTTTGGGGAGAAAAATCTCTCGAAAGCCCGACTCGTTGGTTCTCTCCCAACGGAAGTATGCTCTTGATCTTCTACAAGTGGCACGATTGACCGGTGCCAAACCGGCCCGGTATCCCATGGCCACTAGAGAGGACAAAACATGGACAGATGACTCTCCTCTTATATCTAATGCCACGAGGTATAGACGTCTAGTGGGAAAACTCATTTATCTCACGGTGACCAGACCCGACATCGCCTATGTTGTAGGCAAGGTCAGTCAGTTCATGCAAGCTCCAAGGGAATGTCATCTTCAGTCTGCCTTGAAGATACTAGAGTATGTCAAAGCAGCACCAGGAAACGGGCGAATCTTTCATAAGCATGGTCATCTGAGAGTTGAAGCCTACTCAGACTCAAGCTATGCAGATGATAAAGGTGACCGTAAATCTACATCAGGTTTTTGCACATTTATTGGAGGTAATCTTGTGAGCTGAAATAGCAAGAAGCAGTCTGTTTTCTTAAGGTCCAGTGCAGAAGCCGAATACCGGAGTATGGCGTCAACCACGTATGAGTTAAAATGGTTGCGGGCTCTCATGCTTGACCTAGGAGAGGTCTACGACTATCATCTGCCTATGTTCTGTGACAACAAGGCCGCTATATACATATCCAAAAATCCGGTCTTCAATGAGAGAACGAAACATATAGAAGTCGACTGCCATTTCATCCGAGAAGAGCTCTTAAAGAGACAGATTTGCACTCCGTTCGTCACCTCCAACAAAGAGTTGGCAGATATCTTCACCAAGCCGATTTCTACTTCCTTCTTCAACATTTGTGACAACCTGGGCATGATTGATATCTATGCTCCAGCTTGAGGGGGAGTGTTGGAGTATGAGACCGGGCTGTCTGGCGGTTTGAGCCTGGCAGGTTGTAGACCGCACGGTCTGACGGTTACTCTCCAGCGGTTTCATATCCAGGTTGTTGCTGTTTGTAGTCTGGCGGTCTGGCGGTTTATCTCTGGCGGCTTGGAAACCGGGCGGTCTAGCGGTCTCCTACCGCATCTCTCTCTTGCTTCTGGTATTACCGAGCGGTTAAAACATTGTCTAACCGTGCGGCCGGTTCCGGTTTGTTGTTCTAGCTGCCCAGATTTTTGTATAGCTTTAGTCCCACATTATTAGTTTGCACTCTCTCCTCTCTCCTCCATTCTATAAAAGGGAGGCCATGCCTTTGTAAATGATATCATTTTGGATAATAAAACTTTCAATTATTCAAAGTTCTGGCTTGTTTTCTAGTCATTTGTTCGCTACTTAGTCGTTTGTTCGCTACTTCTCACACGTACGTTAGCATCTAATTGATATAATTGCATAGCTTGTGTACTGCATTGAAATTTTGTGTGAATGTAAAATTTGATCGTAGAGAGGCAATGGTGTTTAGTCCATTGATTTTTCGGTGTCAACGTGTGAGCCTGCATAAGAGTTTGCCTATAATAATAGTTACCAAGCGAGTATTAAGTTGGCGCCCTTCGAGGCCTTATATGGTAGGAAGAGACGCACTTTGTTGGCTTGGGTAGAAATAGGTGAATCAAAGCTGTATAAGCGTAAAGACGTCGAAGATGTAACTTCAACAATATGTTTGATTCGGGAGTGACTGTTGATTGCTCAGGATAAGAAGGCAAAGTACTATAATTCCAAGCATAAAAACATTGAGTTTGTGGTTGGAAATTGAGTTTATCTCAAGATAAAGCCGTTCAAATGTGTATCCAGGATTCGACGCATGAAGAAATTGAGTCTGACATACCTTTGATCGTTTGAAATCCTAGAGTAAATTTGTGAAGCTTCCTATCGACTTGCTCTTTCAATAGAGCTAAATGGTTTACATGATGTGTTTCACATATCGGTGCCGCGGAAGGCAGTGCAGGAGCCAATGCAAGTACTTACTGCAAATCTGGTGCCTGTCGAGAGTAGATTGATAACGAGAGTCAGACCAATTCAAATTGAAGACACAAAGGTTAAACAACTGCAGAACAAGTCAATTAGAATGGTTAAGGTTCATTGGGATAACCGTGGCCATAAGGAACTGTCATGGGTGCGTGAGAAAACTATGGTCGAGGAGTTCCCCCATCTTTTCTATTGAGGTACATTTTGTATATTTGGCACTTCTTTGTTGTTTTCTGAATTATTTAAATTTTGGGACGTAATTACTTAAAGGGGGAGATTTGTAACATCCCATGTTTCCCATCTATGAAAACAACTTATTCCTAGCTACTGGGAGCTACCACCTGGCGATAGCGATTGCACTGACGATAAAATGCAACGTGTTGGATGAGTTTGAGGCGGGCGTTAAGCGGCAAAGCGACACTGACTGGGTAAAGCGACCACCGCCTAAGCTACCGATAGGTGATAGCACGCTACCATGTGGCAGTAGTGAATTTAAAAAGAGTGGGCAGTTAAATCGTGGCCATCCATTCCTTTTGCGCTAGAGATAAGATGGCTGAGGTTTGTCCCATGAGTGTTTACGGTCAGAGGTGAGAATTTCATTCTCATTTCTCTTTCACTCTCTCTCTCACATTCACTTGAATCCTAAGAAAGAAGAAGAAGGAAAGGAAAGGATGGACAAGGATGATTCAGTCGTCTCGATGTGCTTGGAAGGATTTGTTGTGGTTTGATTCGCGAGCTGAGGTTGGATTATGGAGAGGATGGTGCTGCGAATAATTCCATCCGGATCTCTTTCAATTTCATGGCTCCTAAGCGATCAACAAAGGTAACGATTATCCTTCTTGGATAATTCAAGTCCTTATTTGTCATGTGCATGTAAACCCTCACCAATTGTTGAAGAGTGGGAAGTTTCCAACGGGTTGATTTGTGAAATCCCCGGTAGTAAACTTTCATATAGAATCCAGAATCGAAGTACAAAATAAGCATGCTATGTGAAACCCATCCGGACAGGTTGGTCTGGATTTGTGATGAATGATTTGTGTGCCAAAAAAGATTTCATGGGTGAATGCATAGTTTTACGGAGTTTTAGGGTATGTACCTTGATGTAGGTAGTATAGGAGGAGTACTCTAGGAAAACACCCAAATTTGAGGCAGGATTGTAGTTATGCCAGATACCGCTCGGCGGTAGTGCTATCGCTTATGGTTGCTCCTTGAGAGCTATGTTTGTGAGGACTGTCTCTTGGAGACTAGGAAGCCAATATATTGTGTTGTGATCCTTAAGTGCCATCTAGGGTGGCCGTGAGAGATAGCTCTAGTACATAATGTGATTTTTTATGTTGTGATCTGCAAAGGGGAGTCTGACCCGTATCATGTCGGCCTTTTTGATGGCATGACGATTTGAGTAATGGGAAAGGGCTGATCTATACCCGCTCTATGTCGCTCAATTACACGGCCTAAATTTATTGGTGCAGTCGGGGACATAGGAGAGAGTCATTAGCTTTATGGGTGACTACAAAGTCTCAATGTTGAACCATCAAGTCTGGGACTATGGATGGTGGGGGAACTGGGAAATCCCAGTACACCGATAATATGCCATGAGTGCACGGGACGTGTGGCCATGCGTGCCAACATCTGTGGTGGTTGAGATATAGTTATATATTATAATTCTGCTGCTTGCAGGGAAGGAGCACCACCGCCCCGAGTGAAAGTGGGGTCATTATAAACTGGTCAGCTAAAACTTTATGTTACTTTATTTGTCATGACTTGGTTGTTTCTCCCTATGCAGGTACTGGAGAGCTTAGTGGGAAGTATTGGGTTGAAGACACTTTGTGTTATGCTTGCCCTCGAAGGGCAAACAAAGTGTTTACTTATTTTCACGTGTGGTCGGCCTGCGTGTCGACGTATGTAAAACACCTTGATGTTAAATAATTTATATGTTGCAAAGCCTTAAGGCCAAACACTTTGTGTATTATGTATCATTCCTATGTTTGTTTGGTGGACATTCCTGGTGTTGGGTTCTTAATGACATTAAAGCTTCTGCTAAATTGTATCTCTGAGTTAGGATTCGTGAATGTTTTAGTTTCAATGTATAACTCCACTAAATATCCATAGAATAAGGCGTAGGGCCTCAGCCGGATCTTCTATTATAAACTACGTGACAAATAACGGTGTTACATCATTCTCTTTTCATACACAAGACTACTAAAGGGATTGTTGTTCTTGCTGTCTATGTGGATGCCATCCTTCTTACTGGTAATGATAAGCAGGGAATTGATTCAGCAAAGAGACACCTTCAGCTACATTTTGTTACAAAGGATATGTGATCTCCTAAGTACTTTTTGGGAGTCAAAATCTCGTGTAGACAACTTTGTATTGCTCACACAACAAAAATACGCATTGGATCTTCTAAAAGAAACTAGCATTCTTATGGCAAGACCCGTTCATTGTCTGATTGTTGTTGGTGATGATTAGAGTTGGACTGGGGATTCGCCTCTTCTTCTAGATAGAACTAAGTACCAACGATTGGTGGGAAAAATCATCTACCAGAATGTCACCAGACAAAATATTTACTATGTAGTAGGCAAGGTGTAACACCTCTACCCGTCAAATAGGATATAATAGAGGGTCTGACCGGGGACCCACACCATATTCCACAAATAGGCGGATAAGTTACTAAATAATATCAAATACCAACGAACCCTAACACAGAGCATTCTAGCGTAAGCTTCATGGTTGAAAACTTGAACTCATTAAGAACACAAATGTCCACAACTACCAATTAGGAATGTATACAACCAAACACACAAGGTACATGGCCATATGGCCATACAAGTTTCTCATAACAAAAGTGTGGCATACAAACATCGGCGCGCAGGCCGGCCACACGTGAACAAGAGTAAACAAAACATAGCCTTCGAGGGAAGCAACGCGATCAGGGCTTCAGCCCGCTATTTCCCGCTTGGGCCAACACCACCTACAAAGAATAAATCCACCAAGTAGTGGAAAATAGGTCAACGGTCTGCATTCAGCTGACCAATTATAACGACCCTACCCCTAGCACGGGGCAGTGGAATTCCTTCCCTGCAAAGCATTTTAGTCACACCGCGTACGTGCATGAATGCACAAGTCAATATATATTACAAACGCCGGCATGACGGCCCGACGTTCCGTGCACTCAGGACAAATTATTGGTGTACCGAAACTCAGGTCCCACCATCGTTCAGAGGTCTCAAACAGGACGGTTCATTATGAGCATTTAGTCTTAATGGTGTGCATGCCTAAGACTCTCGCTATGTGATCCTAACAGGGCCTTAAGCACCCACGGTTAAACAACCACAATGTGGGTACAGATCCACCTTTCCCGTTGCTCACATTTGTCAGACTCACGCCCTGACTTACGCAGGTACGGCTTCACCTTTCCCGTCATTCCACCGTTGCAGCCCAATGGCTCAACTTCACACAAAATGGCACTCACGGCCACAAGAGTTGAACACCAATCACCAACTCTCAAAGCTTTTTCCTAGATTTCCTCCAATACTTCCTGCTGGACCAAGCTATAGGTATCCACAAAGGATTTCAGACAAGCTATCAATTTATCTGAAGTCTTCTCTGATTTGCAAACAAAGCATCACCAATCCAAACAAACTTGTCTGGATGGGCTTCACACGCCATGCCTAACCGTACTACACACTTCCGGTTCTAATGCAATAAAACAAGGGACGAAACACCGATCCCAAAGGAATCACTTTGCCATCCACCCTTTGGTGGAGGATTCCTCTATAAATGCAGGAAAGAAGGACTTCACTTGTCCAAGAAGAAAATCGTTACCCTTGTAAGATGTTTTGGCTCCATGTATAAAATTAAACGGTTGGAAAGCGCCGTAACGCTCTAGCCTCCGAAGATCCGAACTCGGCTCGCGATTTGGACCACTGTAGCACCACTAGCGGCTGGATTTATCCTCTTCTTCATTCCCTTGCTCCCCTCTCTCTCTTCTTCTTAGAAAGAGAATGGTGATGATAGAATGAGAATTAACTCATCCATTCCCACACATAACCCTTCAGGAAATACCCAGGGCCGTTGTACCTTAAGCGGCAAATAATAGACTCAAACCAGAACAGGACACGGGATTAGACACGCCCGTATTAAGCACCTTAAACGCCCATGTCACCAAGTACACGCCCGTGTTGAGAGGCATGTCCCTCAATCAACACAGGACCAACAAATCCCGAGAAGGACACGGGTCCCCAACACGGCTGTGTCAACTTTTACACGCCTGTGTCGACCAGTACACGCCCATGCTCCATGCCATGTACTTCGGTCAGCACTCGCCGGCACAACCCGAGAACAACATGGGTATTTAACACGCCCGTGTCACCAACCGACACGCATGTGTCAGTACTGTTCATACCCGTGTTTCTAGCTGTGTACCACACTTGACACAGCCAGACTAACACAGAGCAGGACACGGCCCTTAAAATGCCCGTGTCCCAGGCCGTGTGTCCTTAATTTGGTTTTGGGGCATTATAACTCTCCCCCCTTAAGAGAATTTCGTCCCGAAATTTCTAAAGCACATAGTTCGCACAAACAAAACATTTGTTCAAATATTAAGGTTACAATAGCCTTACACAAACAGCTCTAGAAATTCAGTACACATGGTTCGCTCCTGCTCCCATGACAACTCCTAACGGCAACAGTTGTCCAATCTGACCTTGACCATCCCGATAGCTTTGTTTTGTTACTATTTAACCGCCGTATACTCGATCTGAATAGGCCTAACTTTCGTCGTTAGCCCAATGTCGACTGATACTTGATCTGCAACAACCACCCGTGATGTTTCTTTCTCCGCTTTCCGCAACACTGAGACATGAAACACATCATATAAACCGCTCAGGTCTAGCGAAAGTGCTAACCGATAGGCAGCTACACCTTTAAAGGGTTTAATCTTCAAGTATACCCAATCGCCCACCACAAACTCCACGTTTCGTTGCTTGGCATTGTAATACTTAGCTTGCATGTATTGAGCCACCAACAGTCTTTCTCGTATCAACCTTATAATTTATTTGGCATCATCCATCTCCTTTCTCTTGTATAACTTTGTTTTGCCAGTCTCCACCCAAGCCCAAGGTGTACGACATTTCCTACCGTATAAAGCCTCAAAGAGCGCCATCTAGATACTAGCTTGGTAGTTATTGTTGCAGGTGAACTCAATCATAAAGATATGATCTTCCAAACTCTTCCTGAATTCTAGCACTCACATTCGGAGCATATCCTCCAATGTCCTGTTGGTCCTTTTAGTCTGACCATCCGTCTGAGGATGAAAGGTCGTGCTAAAATGTAATTTCGTACCCAATAGTTGGTGGACTAATCTCCAATATCCCGAAGTGAAACGCCCATCTCGATCAATAACGATTCTACGTGTCACACCGTGCAATCGTACAATAGTATCCACATACATCTTTGCCAACTTTTCAACTGAATCATCAGTCTGGTTCGGGATGAAGTGCGACACCTTAGTTAACCGGTCCACAATCACCCAAACCGCATCATTTCCACGTTGTGATATCGGCAACCCATGCACGAAATCTATTGAAATATCATCAAATTTCCTCATAGGGATAGACAACGACGTCAGAAAACCTCCCGGTTTTTGGCATTCAGCCTTTACTAAGACACAGGTTTGGCATTTAGCAACATAGTGCGCTATGTCCTTCTTTATTCCAGGCCACCAGAAAATTTTCTTCAGATACTTATACATCTTCATGCGCCCGGGGTGAATCGAATACTTTATGAAGTGGGCTTTATACATCAATTTTTCACGAAGTTTACCCCTATCTGGGACACACAAATGACTGTCCTTCCGAAAAAGGCCGTCATTTAACGCAAACTGAGAATCCGCACTTTCTGTTGCATAACGTTGTAGACTTTCATCAACTATTGTTGCTTGCCGAACTCTGTCTGCCTGGTCACACTGTACCTCCATCCAGTTTAAGCATGCATTTGTAGTGGAATTCTTTTCAACACAAGAAATATCTAATGCTTTCAGTTATCGAATTAGGCTTTCGTCATACCTTAGTAACTAATTTGCCCTTGCCGGAGTCCTATGACTCAAGGAATCTGCGACTACATTCCCTTTACCGTGAGTATAAAGAATTTTGAACATGTAGTCACCAAGAAACTCCATCCATCTTCTCTATCGCATATTGAGCTCCTTCTCGTCCAACAAATATTTCAGGCTCTTATGGTCCGCGAATATATCCACTTTCACGCCAAATAGGTAATGACGCCACAGTTTCAGTGCGAATATCACCTCCGCCAACTCCAAATCATGGATGGGGTAATTTCGTTCGTGCACCTTCAACTGGCATGAGCCATATGCTATCACCTTCCGAACTGTAGAAGAATGCAGACTAAGCCTCTCCCTGACGCATCACTATAAGCCTCAAAGCCGTCCTGACCACATGGCGATGTCAAGATTGGCGCCGTGGTCAAATGACCCTTTAGCTCTTCAAAAGCTTGTGTGCACTCGGGCGTCCAAACGAACTTCTGATCCTTCCTCGCCAGTGTGGTGAGAGGCAAGGCTATCCTCGAGAAGTTCTCTATGAAGCGCCTGTAGTAGCCCGCAAGCCCAAGGAAACTCCTGACTTCTGCTACTGTAATGAGAACAGGCCACTCCCGTATAGCAACTATCTTGGAAGGATCCACCGTAATGCACTCTCCACTAACCACATAGCCAAGGAAAGCTACTAACGACAGCCAAAACTCACACTTAGAGAACTTGACGTACAGCTTGTTCTTCCTCAGGGTGTGCAACACCATCCGCAAAAGATTTGCATGATCTTCTTAGGATTGGGAGTATATAAGGATATCGTCAATAAAGACGATCACAAAGAGGTCCAAGTATTCCCTAAACGTCTGATGCATTAAGTCCATAAATATCGATGGCATATTAGACAGCCCAAACAGCATTACAGTGAACTCATAGTGACCATAGCGTGTTCCAAACACTATTATGGGTATGTCACTTTCACGAACTCTCAACTGATAATAAACTAACTTTAAATTCAACTTGGAGTATACAGTTGAGCCAACCTACTGGTCATACAATTCGTAAAATCAGTGGAATCAGATACTTGTTCTTTTCCGTCAGTTTGTTAAGCTCTCTATAGTCAATACATAGACACAAGCTACTGTCCTTCTTTTTCACAAAGAGAACCGGAAGGCACCAAGGTGATTGACTTGGGCATATATAGCCTTGCTGTTGCAATTCTTGCAACTGAACTTTAAGTTCCGCCATTTCCTTTGGCGCTACATGGTAAGGCGAGTGGGCCACAAGTTTTGCACCTGGCACCAGCTCGATAGCGAAGTCGATCTCCCTTTAGGTAGGTAACCCCGGAAGGTCTTTTAGAAACACATCAGCATATTCCGATACAATCAACACCTCACTCACACTGGCCTTCGGCTCCACTGCCTCTACGAGTGTGAAGAATAACTCTGTACCCTTCCGAACTGCCTTAACGACTTGTAGAGTAGATATCAATATCCTACTCGTCCCTCGCATGCCATTGAACTTAGTCTCTTGTTCGATATTCTACCAAGTGTAACTTCTTTTGAAGTGCAATCTATACAGGCATGCTGCTCTGAAAGCCAGTCCATACCAAATATTATATCGAACTCATATATTGGCAATACTGACGTTTCCTCCTTGAAATCACGACTTCCTATCTTTACCTCAACACAACAAGATTTATCCGCGCACATTAAACATCCGTTAGGTAGTAACACCTTCATACCGTCTGTCGTGGTCCGTATAAGCACCCTGATTCGCAAAACGAATTCTTCAGACAGAAACAAATGTGAAGCACCTATATCGAACAGTGCCCTTGCCGAATTGTCTCGTATAAGGACAAAACCTATAACACCAAGATTAAAACAAGCACAACACAAAGCATAATGTAAAACTATAAATTACTCACACATGTGACGACATCGTCCTGCTTGATGGCCTCCTGTTGTCCAAGATTATAAACTCAGAACTGCGCCTGCGATGCAGAAGACTCCACCACAGACTTCCCTTTTTCCGGATAGGAAGCACCCGACTTCTTCTCGCCTTTTGGAGGGCCAACTCGATACTCCTGAGCATAGTGTCTCGGCTTGCCATACGTGTAGCAAGTGCGAGGACCATAACCAGAAGTTGCCTCCGAAGCAACCACTGAAGGAGTTTGTCCAACAGATTTGAACTTCTTACCCCATCTCTTTCGGTACCCAGACTTCTCCGGACGCAGTGGCTTGAACTCCGGCTTTGTAACAGCCAAGTTCACCATGCCCTACCCTCTTTTCATGTCCTTCTCCAAAGACCAAGCCGTACAGACCAATGCTTGAAACCCCTGGTTCACAGAACTCGAGAGCTGATATCGTAGCTCATCCCGTAGTCCCCCATAGAACTGACTGGTCTTACGCTCCTCTTCGGCGAAAATAGTACACGCATACCGTCCCAAACGCGTAAACACATGAATGTAGTCATCCACACTTTGTTCTCCTTGAGTCAACTGTTGGAACTCCAATTCCATAGCAATTCTCTGCTGCATCGGCAGATGCTTTGCTAAGAACAATCGAGACCCTCTTCAACTGTCTTCTTGCCAAGTGATGCAGTTCCACCTCATCCCACCACAATCGAGCCTCTCCCTCAAGTAGTAAAGTGGTTAAAGTTACTTTCTATTCCTCCTCAACTCTTAGAGCTGTCAAGATTCTCTTAATCCTTGTGATACAATCCTCCGCATGGGCTGGGGAACCCGCCCCAGTAAATATAAGAGGATTGAAGCTCATGAACCGCTTCAATTGTTGATCTGCTGTCTGCGGATCAACCATAACTTCCACCGGTTCTTGCCTTAACCCTGCATGCATTGGCACCACTCCAGGTCGGGCCTACCCATCCTGCTGAGCATTCATAATATCCAGTACTGTCTCCATAATCAAATGTACTGTTTTGGTAGATGGAGGAGGTGTGGGCACCTCAGCTGGTGCCGCACTTTCAACTGAACGAATAGGTTGCGATTGACCCGCAACACTTCTAGTCACCTATATGTGTAAAAATAAAATTTAGCGACTATTCAAACGGCAAACATACAAAAAGGAACACATAGGTTCAGCAAACAAGTGTATTTTCATTCCTAAGTGGACATTCTTGAGTCCATTTTATGTGTTATAATGGCAGCACTTACACGTGCTCGCCACCCCTCAAAAGAATTCGATCACGAATACGGAAGAGATATACCAACATGCTGATACCAAATTATAATACCTATACCCGTCAAATAGGATATAATAGAGGGTCCGGCCTGGGCCCCACACCATATTCCATAAACAGGCGGATAAGTTACTAAATAATATCAAATACCAACAAACCCTAACACAAAGCATTCTAGCGGAAGCTTCATGGTTGAAAACTTGAACTCATTAAGAAAAAAAATGTCCACTACTACCAATTAGGAATGTATACAACCAAACACACAAGGTACATGGCTTTATGGCCTTACAAGTTTCTCTTAACAAAAGTGTGATTTAAAAACATCGGCGTGTAGGCCGGCAACACATGAACAAGAGTAAACAAAACATAGACTTCAAGGGCAGCAGTGCGATCAAGCCTTCAACCCGTTATTTCCCGCTTGGGCCAGCACCACATGCAAAGAATTAATCCACCAAGCAGTGGCAAATAGGGCAACGGTCAGCATTCAGCTGACCAATTATAACGACCCTGCCCCAGGCACGGGGCAGCGGAATTCCTTCCCTGCAAAGAATTTTAGTCACACCGCATATATATAGGACGTGCATAACCGCACAAGTCAATACATATCACAAATGCCGGCATGACGACCCGACGTTCGATGCACTCAGGGAACATTTTTGGTGTACCGAAACTCAAGTCCCACCACCGTTCAGAGGTACCAGACATGATGGTTCATTATGAGCATTTAGTCTTAATGGCCCACATACCTAAGACTCTTGCTATGTGATCCTAATAGGGCCTTAAGCACCCACAGTTAGACAACCATAATACGGGTATAGATCCACCTTTCCCGGTTCCCACATTCGTATGACTCAAGCCTGGACTTATGCAGGTACAGCTTCACCTTTCCCGTCATTCCACCGTTGCAGCCAAACGGCTCAACTTCACACAAAATAGCACTCACGACCACAAGAGTTGAACACCAAGCACCAACTCTCAATGCTTTTTCCTGGATTTCCTCCAGTACTCCCTGCTGCACCAAGCTACATGTATCCACCAAGGATTTCATACAAGCAATCAATTTATTCGGAGTCTTCTCCGATTTGCAAACAAAGCATCACCAATCCAGACCAACTTGTCCGGATGGGCTTCACACAACATGCCTAACCGTACTACACACTTCCGGTTCTAATGCAATAAAATAAGGGATGAACCACCGATCCCAAGGGAATCACTTCACCATCCACCCTTTGGTGGAGGATTCCTATGAAAATTCAGGAAAGAAGGACTTCCCTTGTCCAAGAAGAAAATCGTTACCCTTTGAAGACGTTTTGGCGCCATGGAGAAAACTAAACGGTTGGAAAGCACCGCAATGCTCTAGCCTCCGTAGATCTGAACTCGGCTCGCGATTTGGACCACCATAGCACCACCGGTGGATGGATTTCTCCTCTTCTTCCTTCCCTTGCTCTCCTCTTTCTCTTCTTCTTAGAAAGAGAATGGTGATGATATAATGAGAATTAACTCATCCATTCCCGCACTTAACCCTTCAGGAAATACCCAGGGCCGTTAGATCTTCATCAAACGTAACAAGCGGCTCAGATTTGCTCTCAAAAGAATCTTCCCTGGCCTGACACGGCTTGTGACACGCCCGTGTCATAGGCTGTGTACCTTAAGCGGCAAACAACTGACTCAAACCAGAACAAGACACGGTCTTAGACACGCCCGTGTCAAGCACCTAACATGCCCATGTCACCAATGACACTCCCGTATTGAGTGGCGTGTCCCTCAATCAACATAGGAACAACAAATCACGAGAAGGACACGGGTCCCCAACACAGCCCGAGAATGACACGGGTATTTGACACGCCCGTGTCACCAACTAACATGCCTGTGTCAGTACTGTTCATACTTGTGTTTCTAGTCATGCATAACACTTGACATAGCCAGGCTAACACAGAGTAGGACACGGCCCTTGACACGCCCGTATCCCAGACCGTATGAACTTAATTTGGTTTTGGTGCTTTACACAAGGTCATTGAGTTTATGTATGCCCCCAGAGAGTGTCATCGTCATTCAGCCTTGAAAATTTTGGAAAATGTGAATGGGTCTCCAAGAAAGGGGTTATTATTTAAAAAGCATAACCATTTGATGATTGAAGCCTACTATGATGCTAGCTATACAGACTATAAAGAAGATAGAAAGTCAACATCTAGTTTTTGCACCTTTATGGGAGGAAATCTTGGTAGCTTGAAAAGCAAGAAATAGTCTATTGTGTCTCGATCAAGTGTTGAAGTTGAGTATGAAAGCATGGTCTCAACCACTTGTGAGTTAAAATGGTTTTGTGCCCTTATGCTTGATTTAAGAGAGGTTTATGATCATCCCTTACTGATGTTCTGTGATAACAAAGCTGTTTTATTTATATCGAAGAATCCAGTTTTTTATGAAAGGACAATAACATTGAGTTGACTGCCACTTCATCAAAGAAGAAATATTAAAGAATCATATTTGTACTTTGTTTGTCACTTTTGAAAGAACTTGCAGATATCTTTACCAAACAATTTTCAACTTCAAATTTAGATGTCTGTGATAAGCTGGTCATAGTTGACATACATGCTCCAACTTAAGGGGGTGTTGGAACTTGTGATATAGGAGGTCTAGTGTTTTAGGTTTAGTGGTCAGGTACTTTGGAGGACTGGCAATCTGGTCTAGCAGACTACTGTGTGGTATGCCATATGACTTGGCAAACTAGCGATCTGGTCTGACAGTCTAGCTTGCCTGAGGATCATTAAGACCACCTCTTTGATAGGACAAGGGAGGTTAGGAGTTCTATCCACTATTGTGGGTGGCGGTCAGGATGGTTAGGCTGCTGTGGATAGAGGAAGCCTTGTGATCTAATCGTTGTTGCTATTTGGCGGTAAGGTGGTTGAGGCCTCTATAGACTAGCAGTTATAGATGACGGACTTCTTCTAGAGCTTCTGGTGGTAAAAGACGATCTGGGGAGAAGAGACCGGTGGACTCTTGCTAATGAGCGGATAGCCTGTCTAACAACTTAACTATATATGGTATGTAAATGACGGTTCACCTAGTCTGTATGTTGTAATTTAGTCCCACATTATCTGTTGTGTTATCTTTTTATCTCCTCTACTCTATAAATAGGAGGTCATACACATGTAATTTAATTTTTTTGTGAAATAAAAATCCTGTTATTTAGATTTTCTCACACTTGAGATGAGAAAACAAGTAAGTGTGGGGTTATTTGATAATACATTAATTATAGTTATTTTCATATAATATTTTTGTAGAATTTAATTAATTTTTATTGCATTTTATTTAATAATTGTCAAATTTATTTTAGTTTGTGTTTTCAGCTAATTGGGGCTGCCATTTGCAATTTGGAGCTCATCGTCATGTTTAGGGGAATTACTGGAGAATTTCTAAAAAAAATGCAAAGTCACGCTTGTGACTAAGGGGTATATAACTCAAGTCACATATGTGACCAAGGGGCATGACACCCAGGTCATACCCATAGCTAAGGGGCATGATACTCTAGTCATACCCGTGGCCCAAGGGCGTGATACCCAGAACTTGGCTGTGACCAAGGGGTATGGCCACCATTGTTGACCTAGTCAAGATAACCCTTGGTCACGGGCATGACCAAGGGGCCTAACCATCAAATTAATTAATTTTGGCAGTTTTATCCCAACGTTCTCTGGCTTTCAAGAAAACGGTTTCATACTTTACACCCCCTAGGTCACGGGCATGACCCAGGGGAGTTACTTAAGAACATTTCCCTATAAACTATTATTACTAATAAGAAGTCCAGGAATCCAGTCCCTACTTTAGATTGGGTCATTTCTAGTTCATTTTCTATATTTTCTTTCATGTACGTTTATGTTATGTCCCATACTTCCAATTCCTAGTTTTGATTTATTTTCTTGCAATTGTAATCCCTTTTTTAGATATAAAATTGCCCTTTTCTTTCATTATGTGTAGTTAATTTTATAGCTTTCAGTCAGATGAATTTTTAAGTAATTTGTTTTGTAATCTTTCTTTCATAGCCGTTGATTAAGAAAATTACGATTCACATTCGATTTTATTTTATTTATTTCATATTTCTAATATATGTAAATCAAGTGTTGATCCATATTCTAGTTGACCGAGAGATCTGTTAATACATATAGATCGCTCATTGGTGGAAGGAGTTGCATGCACTCTTTGAGAGAGGTTGACATAAATCTTCTAGATTGGAGTCAAATCCAATAGTATAGTTCACTGTCTAAACCAAGCTTAGGGTTCTGATTGGTCGAGGTGTCTTAATCAATCAACCAAGGTTAGTTATTAGCGTATTCTCGAGAGAGGAGCTTTCATATTTTTTGAAACTCCACAGTCGAATTATTCTTTATCATTTCTTATGAATTTAAGATTTATGATTTATTTTACATAAGAAAGATTTTCGATCGAATGCTCTTTTCTTCCTTTTTCTCTTTTATTATTTTGATCACCTTTTTATTTACCGATAAAATAATATTAATTTCTGTGAGTAGAAATAATCAATAAACTCGTGCAATACGACACTTGATATTTTATTTTTAAATATCATATACTATGAACGATAAGTGCTCTTGCCTATAGTTTATAAGAATTTGAGATAATATTTATTGCAAATTTTACCTATCAAGGTGAAAGATTAACTTTTTTTTTATTAAAACAAGGTTATAAAATGAGAAGTGCGGATTGTACACTCCTCATTAAGCATGTTAATAATGATTTGATTATTTTGCAAATTTATGTAGATGATATTATTTTGAGAGCCACTAATGAAGAGTTGTGTAATGAAATAGTTTAGTGATTAAAAATAAATTTGAAATGAGCTTTGTAGGAGAACTTGTGTAATTTTTAGGATTTCAAATCACTCAAAGGCATGATGGTATTTTTATTTGTCAATCTAAATACATTCATTATATACTTAAAAGATTTGTATTTCAAAATCTCCATTAAGATAATAATCATATGAGTGTATCAGTAAAGTAAGGAAAAGTTAATGCTAGTATTTCTCTTGATCAAACATTATATATAGGAATGATAAGATCATTATTCTATTTGATTGCATCTATACCCGATATATTGTTTGTCATTTGTTCATGTGATATATTTCAAGTTAACCACAAAGAATCACATTTAAAAGTGGTTAAACAAATTTTAAGATATCTTATCAACACATTTAGATTAGGCTTATCGTATCCACATAATGATGCCTTTATTTTATTTGGTATTCTGGTTCAGACTATGCAAGGTGTTCATTAGATCAAAATAGCACTAATATCACACATCATTTTTAGGCCCTTCACTTATATCATGGTCGTGCAGGAAATAGAATTTTGTTACCCTCTCCACCACTAAGGCAGATTATATTTTCACTAGGTAGTTGTTGGGCACATGATTTTTATATGACCTAGACTTTGGAAGACTTTGGAATTCATCTAAATAATAGAGAATTAAAGTGTGACAACAAGAGAGCAATTGATCTTACTAATACTCCTGCACAGCACTCTAGATCTAAATATATAGATGTTCGACATCACTTTATTAGGGATCTTATAAAAAGGAACATGAACAAATTAAACTTATAGGAACTGATTCACAACTAGTGAACATTTTCACCAAACCACGCCCTGATGCTCAGTTTACTATGCTTAGATTAGATTTGGGAGTTTTGGACATTCAAGGTTAAAAATTTTAGACCCACATCTTGTTTATTTTACTTTATTATTTATCTATTATTTTCTTTCCAACAAATCATATTCACAAAGAGTATATATATCAATTTTTTAAAAAAAATGGAAAAAAAATCTCAGAAGACAAAAGCACTGCAAGAACAAATATTATCATAATAAAAATTCATATATGATGTCAGGAACACAAAACACAATAAGTTACTAGATAACCTATATTGCTCACAATATTAATATCACCGGGCGATACTACCAAAATTTCAAAAAATGTTATAGCACTTGCATTAAACATATAATCAGAAGTCTCTACTCTCATTACTGCTCTCTAGACGATCTTCACTCGAACTATCTCCTCTATCCCTTTGTCTCTATGTGCATCGAATAGAGTGGCATAGCGGATCCACTACGAGGTTATCTTATACTTTTTCTTCAACTAGAGTGGTCTTGAATTTAAGACGTTTAATGACAAATTTCATCATTTTCTGCAGTCCTGATAGCTTATTTCAAACCTCCACTTATGTTCTTCAAAGGAATCTCGTTGGTCCTGGTATGACACTCGAAGTGATCCTCCTCATGGAAGTGATGGTGGCATAGAAGTATAAGGTACATATTTTTCTAATGGAAGACGTATCGAGTCAGTATTATATATAGCAGGAATATTATCATCAAGATAAAACTCTTGATAAATCCTAAGATACTTGCGATATAGGATGCACTGAATAATGCCTACCAATGGGATTGTATTGAGTCAACATCTTCTAGGATCTTTCATCTTATCGGTATTTCAAATGATAAGTAGAAGCAAATCTTATACATCAAACTCCTCGTCCTCCAAAATTTGATGAACCACTAAGCTAAGCTGAATAGTGACTTTTCTCATATCTCCTAACTTAAGCATAATGGTATGTCACAATATATCCTTAATTGCATATGTATCTAGAGTGAGCGTGGAGATACTAGTGATCAAATCCTTGTTATTCCTTATATGAAGAACCTGATTCAATACCGACCAATAACGATCCATATGATAGTTCTCCACCACTTCCAATCCATTCTCACTTTCTATAATGCTAAATTTGTTCCTTAGATCTTTATGAGTAATATCTATTACTACACCCTACACCACAGACCTTACCCCTCCATTTATTTTAGACTCTAAAGCATCTAATAACTGATTGTAGAATTCCCTTACAAGTATAAAAGAAAACATATCAGTAATTATCACTAACATAATACCTAACACTACAAGCATATCATTGATGTGAGCCTTCTCTATTTGAGTAAACTCAATCATGATTGCAACTCTGATTATTTCTTTCTCTATTCTAAGTAATGTCTTATATGAAGAATGGGGATGGAAGGAAGTACCCTATTATGTCATGCATGAGAACTTGAAGCTGTCATTTTCTGTTGAATAAAACAAAATCAATATCGCCAGCATTATCAAAATAGCCTTGCGCTACTAGACATAAAACTATTGTTCATATTCCTCCTCCAAACTCTCTTAAATTTTGAAAAACTCCTCTAGATATTTCATGAAAATCAAAATGGTCAAGTATTATCACTCTTGCTCTACAAAAAAAGCACACACCTATACAGATCTAACTTCAAATTCATCATTCCAATTTTTTACTTTCATCAAATCCAAAAATAAAAAACCTCCATAAAATGCCATGAAAAATTAAAATGAAAGTCTCTAATCCTAACATAAGAGAGAAATATACTATAATTCTATAAAAAAAACTACAAATACCTGAGATTTTAAGCTTGTGCGCAAAAGAATGAAAGGGGGTTCAGCAATAAGGGTTTGGCAAAATGAGATCTAATTTTGGGAACTTAAATTTGTAAAGCGGGACAATGCCTTCATTTCAATATCACCTGCGTTAGCCTAAAATTATAAAATATTAATTCTTTTTTTTGTTATCACTTCTTAAATATTAACTCTCAAGTACCAATTCCTTTTTATTTTCTGATCAATATCTATTTTTTAGTTTCCATTTAAAAAAAAAAAATTTAAAAACAACCTAACAACGTTAAAATACAAATATATATTACATTTGTCTTGCTTCATTGCCCAGTCAAGTTTGATTATTTTTATCTTTAAAAGACAATTATAATTTATAATTTTCATTTCAAGTTTGTTTATTACATTGTTTGACTATGTACTGCCTTGAATACTATCATTTTATATGTAATGAAAATGTTTTAGAAAAATTGTGTAGAATTGGTTTCACATGCCTCTAAGTATGAATAATATTTTATATTTGAAAATGATTATCTCACTCACACTTTGATAACCTACACGTGATTCTAATCTTATTCCAACATGATTGTGTAGTGTTATAGCTAAACATATTGAATTGCATGAATAAATTACCTTCATAATATTGAATTATTTCATGATATTCTTTGTAATCATGCACTTATTATTATAGAAATGTATTTTAAAAATATATTTCTATGTTTTAAAACAAGTGAATTCAGTCCTTGGTTACAAATAATAACAAAAAATATAAAAAAATAATAGATAAAAATTTTGATAAGGATTTCTCCACCAAGCACACCCTCCTGATATGTCTCAATGAACATTGTTATTGAGCACCTTGAAAAACATTATAATGTGTTTTGTGCCAACAAATTTTACATCACTTCTCTTAATGAAAAAAATACTTTATAAGTATTAACAGTATTGGAAGTTAAATTATTTATCTCTTATTAAGGTTGTGTTCTTACATTACATGTTCTAGTGTAGTTTGATTTATAAACTTGTATAATTTATCAAAATACTTTTGTACACAACATTATCATCTATAAAATTTCCACTCATGAAAATTGGACTCTAAAGCACATCTACTCTATTTTCTACAAACTTGAGTAAATTCAATAGATAGATAAATATGACTTTTACAATATTTATTTTTACTTGAAATATGAATTAGTTTACGTTGTGAAATAAATCATTTTAAGATATTTCAAATAATACTTGCAATTTTATTTCAATGGAACAACATGTCTTATAATTAAAATTCAAAACATCTTTATATTTGACTTAAAACTCATAATTCAATATTTTAAGGTCTTCTTACACCATTTTTTTGTTGTGCTTACCACTTATACTTAATTCTAAAAATCAAATTACTTTAACCTCTACATAGTGCAAATAAAAACTATACCCCACCTTTTTTGATAATATCAAAAGGAAGAGAATAAATAAAGAAATCAATTATTTAGGGAGAGTGTTTTTAAAAATTCATAGAGTGCATATATGTACAAGGAGCATCCATATAGGTGGAGATCTTTCCCATTTATCACATTATCATATACTATAAACCACACTATAGTTATAGTTTATTTTTTCATAAAGGATTTGTTATTATCAAAAGGGGGAGATTATTGGAGCATGCATTTTGCATCCATTAGTTTGAGAATATCAATTCCACTATGTATATGATAATGTTTGTTTATAGTGTTCATGGATAACTTATATATTACCCCTATGAGTGTGATGCAGAGTAAAGAAGGAAAACTCTAGATTCAGAGATATCACAGACATTATTAACTAAAGTGGGCGGTAGAATGGAAGACGAAAGACTGACAACAAAAAGACAATAGACTAGGTCTTGCGTCATTATTTACCATTATTTTTTGATGGTGGTGAATTCGCAGGCTTGTGTATGGTAATTAGGTCTTGCGTCATTTAGGGGGAAATTTTATGCCTTGTGTGTGGCAACTAGGTCAAGGTATTATCTAGGGGGCGGCTAGAGGCCATATCTACAAAAGATTAGATATAGCCTGTCGGTCCTTGGGAGAAGGATCGGTGTAAAATCAAAAAGTAATTTTAGTTATAGCCTTAATTTCAAGCTTGATTGAAATCAAAGTTTATGTATTCATCTTTTTGAAATAAAATTAAATTTTGAATCTTCAATATTTCTGATTTTTTTTATTTCATTCATATATGTGTAAGAAAAATCAATTATTTGTGCAAATTTCTAAGTTTTACTTCAATTTTAAAAAGCCCTCATTCATGGTGGATCAATTATTCGAAAAGAGAATAAAACGAACTAGCAATCCAACTAGGAAAGTATACCTATCGAATTGTAGCAAGGGGACACAAGTGTCATATTAAAATGCGGGAACTGTTGAGTAATCTGTCTCACACGAAGACTATTATCTTATCGAAGGATTGTTTTAGGGTTTGTTAACTAAATTAAAAGGGAAGACTACTTGCATAAATAAAAGCACTTGCACTTAGTCAGAGAGACCACAACTAGCGATTTAAAATGAGGGGCTGAAACGATGATAAAGAAAAGCACTTGATCGATAATCACCTCGACAAAAGTTGATTAAAAATGTGATAATAAACAGTAACTTAATAAGGTAAAAGGACCGTGATTGTGGAGGTTCTTAAAGCATGAACACGCTCCTCTCGAACTCATGCCCACCTGAGTTTTGGAAGGTTCGACCGAACTCTCGTCCAATCGGAGGCCTAAAGCTTGCTTTACGGTGTGAAACGCGCTATTGGATTTCACTCCAATCCGAGATATTTAACGTCAGGCTCTCTTGAGTGGTGCGTGCAACTCTCTTTACTCTTGAGTGTTCACTCAAAACTACGAGCCTCTCGGCTAGCTAAGAGTGGAAACAAAGAAGGAAAATATGCATCGATGATATATCTCGAAAAATGATTAACCAAGAGTAATTCAAAGTCTAAAACAAACAAAAAAATAGGAAACTAGAGCATCATAACTTAATCAACTTGAACCTCAGATCATCAAGATCGAGTATAAGGAGGATTAATTACTCATGGTTAAGTGGAGGAGGAGAGATGAGTAGGAGTGCATGGAAACAAAAAAAAAGAGACAAGAAAAATAAATACGCTTTATATTAAATTCAAACAGAGAGCAACACTTGGAATTAAAAAATATTACACTGCATGAAAATGAAAAACTTGATAGCATTAACACTGAAATTGAAACTAAACTAAACTATTACAGAAAACTGAAATAAAAACTAAACAGAAAAACTGAAATAAAAATAGGAGAAAGGAAGAACAATAAGGGAGAAATGTAAATGGCAGCACTTCCCCTCTCCAAAATTTCTATATTTTTTCTTAAGGACCGAAGCTCTATTTATAGATTTTCAAGGAGCAGGAAATTCCTAAAGCCATGCACAGGAGTTGGCCATGGTACGGGTTCTGGCGGGAAATGATGATTGCTTTGGTATGGGTGACGTGCATTAATGGAGGCAAGCAAGCTTTTGTTAAAGAGCTGGAGTTGTCCTCTGACAGCAGGTAAGCTCGACAAAAGAAGGAGAGAGAGCTCGATGTAATCATAAAAGAGAAGGTGGAGGGGAGCTCGATGATCATCGAACGCAAAAGATGAGGTTGATGAAATGGAGAAAAAAACCGTTCATCGAACAAAAAAATGTGTTCGACGAACGTCGAACTACGAAGGGGGAAAAGCTTGATGAAAAAGCTGAGTTCGACGAATTATAGCAAAAAGAACCATTCATCGAACGCAAAAATGAGGTCGACTAACGTCGAAGTGAGAAGGTGAGGTCGACGAAATTTGCTGAAGGCGAGGTTAACGAATTCTTCACTTCAGGCGAGTTTGTCGAACTGTGCTCAACAAAAATCTGAGGTTAATGAAATCAGAAAAGAAAAGTTGAGGTTTGATGAATGCTGAGCTCGATTAACTGGGGCTGAAGGCGATGCTTGACAAATACTGAGGATGTTCGTTGACCATAGAACTGAAGGCTGAGCTCGACGAACAGCTTTGCTTGACGAAATGAGCTCAATGAAATGAGATCGACGAACTGGTACTGAAGGCAAAGCTTGACGAATGTTGAGGACGTTTGTCGACCGTAGAACTGAAGGCTGAGCTCGACGAACATCGAACTATGAAGGGGGAAATGAGCTCGACGAAATGAGCTCGACGAACTAGCTGTGGTCGACGAATTTTTCTAAGTTTGATGAATTTGCTGAAAACCTGCAAAAAGAAAAGAAAATATTAGTGGTATTAAAATATATACAAAATGAGGTCAAAATAAAACTTAAAAAACATGAGTTCTATCATAAAAACTTGTAGTTTCCCTAGTAGTTTTAACAACAAAATGTATTATCAAACTCCCCCAAGCTTAAGTTTATATTATCCTCAAGCAAAAATATAAAAACTAGTTAACAAAAAAGTGACTAATTAGGAAAATTCTAATTATGCAAACATAAGTACAATACAAAATTCTAAGTAGGTAGAAGGTGAAACGTAAACCTAAAACAATTACTTAGACATGGTTAAACAATTTATTAACTTTACTAACGAAAATAAATCATCCAAAATTTTAGCAAAATTCTTTAAATAAATTTAAGCCAAGGAACTCAATGAAAAAAAAATGCATTGAGTTGTTACTAGATCCAAGGGACATATTATAACTATATCAATCAAATAACAAAAATATAAATTTAAATCCAAAACTTTACTATTTTACTTTTCTTCTTTACTTAGCTAATAAATAAAATTCAAAAACATGAATCAAACGGGCTTATTAGGACTGAAATGTTTGGTTTAAGATTATGATTAGGAGTGGAATTCAAAGATAAATAAGGAGGCTCAAAAATCACACTAAACCAAAATAAAGAGTCTTAAAAAATTCATCATAAATGAAATATTTTTCTTTCGTTTTCTTTTCCATTTTCTTTTCTTTCCCTTTTTTTTTCTTTTCAAAACAAAGGCAAAAAATAATTTTTCTTTTGACTTTGAAATTGGTCAAACAAAAGTAAACACTTCTTTTTAGCATATATTTTTCAAAAAGTTATCCAAACATATCACAAAAACAACCCTATCGTAATAATAATAATAAAAATTTTGAAACTCAAAAGGTTAGTGTTATTAGATAGGCTGGAAATTTTTTGCTTTGGTGAACATGAAATGATAAGTGGAGCTATTAATTGAAATCGGAAAAAGGCTCAAAAGCGGCTAACTAGGGATAAAAAATTCTAGGTTGACAAGAAGGCTCAAACGAAAACAAAAACGGCTTAAATCATTTTCATGTTTTTAAATTTAACTAAAGCATTAGTTTTGAAAAATTTCAAAAAACAAATCATAAATAATAAAAGAAGACTAATGAAATTATCTTGAAAATAGAAATAATAGGCGACTTGGATCGTTCAAATCTACTATGCTAATCAAAAGTTGACATTATAAAAATTATCCAAAAACAAGAAGGAAAAAAGTGGATGAAATATTTTGAAGAAAGTTAAGAAAATATAGAATGAAAAACCAAAATAGAAATGCAAGTTTTAGAAAAACATTTCACGTTAACATGCTACCGCAAATTAGAAACACAGCATGACCAATATTTTACTTGCGAAACATAATTAAAAAGATTGATTAGAAAAATTATAATTAGCTAAGTTTTCATTTGGAATTTTGATAAAAACAAAACAAAAGCAAGGGGTACTATTGAAATGTCAAAATTAGTTTAAACTTAAAAAAATAACATATATTTTTTGATTTTGAAATATTCTCTTTTTTTTGGATTTTTAAAGATATTATATTTTTTTTGGATTTTTAAAGATTTTTCTTTTAGAAGAAAAAGGAGAAAGAACTAATTTTTTTTTTAATTTTGATGATTTTTTTCAGAGAAACAAAATGTAGAAAAGAGAAGGAGAAAGTCTTCCCCCAAGCTTAAAATGGACAATGTCTTTAATGGAGAAAAGAGGGGAAGGAGAGAGAGAAATAAAAACATAAATAAAAAAAAGTACAGAATTGAAAATAGGTACTTCCCCGAATTTGCGAGTCATGGAAGGTTGATTGATGCCGCTCCCCCATACTTGCACTTTGGATCTTCATGAAATGTCTTCTTTGGACTTTATGATGGATTCAGCAGCGTTGGAGCAGGCGATCACAGAATCTTCAGCTTGTCGGAGCCATTTGGGGCAAAAAAGTGTAAAATAAAGAAAATAGAAAAATAACTTGGGTTGCCTCCCAAGAGCGCCCTTTGTTTAAAACATTGTTTGAGCTCGACGCAATAAAATAATATTGTCAAAAAATAATGTTATCCAAGAATAATAACCAAAATAATATTCAAAGTTTTTAACAAAAATAAAATCTTAAGTTAGTTAAAGTTCATGTAGAATAAAATTTACATTATTCGGACTGACATCATCACCATAAAAATAATGCTTAAGACGCTGCCCATTCACTTTGAAATTGCCCTTATCACTGTGTGGAATTAAAATAGTGTCATACGGAAAAACCTTTTTAACAGTAAATGGTCCAGGCCAACGCAACTTTAACTTGCCCGGAAATAAATGAATCGTGAATTATATAAAAGAACTTGGTCGCCCGGCTTGCAGGTTTTTGGATGCCTTAAGTGTTTGTCATGAAAACGTTTCGCTTGCTCTTTATAAATTTTGTTATTTTCATATGTGCAAGAGCGCCACTCGTCGAGTTCGGTAAGTTGAAATTTTCTAAGGTCACCGACAGAGTGGGGACCGAAATTTAAAAAACTTAAGGCCCAAAAAGCGCGGTGTTCTAATTCTATTGGTAAACAACACGATTTTCTATAAACCAACTGATGTGGCATACATCCGATGGAGGTTTTGTATGCTGTTCGGTAGGCCCTTAAAGCATCGTCAAATTTGGCTGACCAATTTTTCTAGAGTTGGAAAAAATCTTTTCTAAAATTCTTTTTATCTCTCTGTTCACTACTTTGACTTGTCCGTTAGTTTGGGGGTGGTAGGCAGTTGAAAGCTTATGTGTAACGCCATATTTAATACGAATTTTTGAAAATTGCGCGTTACAAAAGTGTGAACCCCTATCGCTAATGATGGCTCACGGCGTACCGAATTTAGAAAATAATTTTTTTAAAACATAATTACGAATCAGGCGTCGTTAGTAATAAGAGCTTGGTCTTCAGCCCATCGTGAAACATAATCTACAACAACTAAAATGTATTTATTCCCGAAGCTAGAAGGAAGAGGGCCAACAAAATCAATTCCCTAGAGGTCGAAAACTTTGCACTCAAGGAAATAATTTTGCGCCATTTCATTTTTATTGGAAATATTTTCCGACCGTTAGAAACTATCACACCTACTCACAAAGGCTTGCGTGTCTTTAAACAGGCTAGGCTAGTAAAAACCCACACAGAGCACTTTGTGGGCGGTGCAAGCAGCTTGATAGTGACCACCAGTCATTCCTTCATGTAAATGTTTTATAATATCTAATCCTTCTTCAAAAGAGACACATCTCTTTATCACTTGGTCCGCACAGACTCAAAAAAGATGCGGGTCCTCCCAAAAATAGTTCTTCAACTCAGAAAAGAATTTCTTCTTTTGTTGAGAGGAGAACTCTTTTGGGAGCACACGAGCCACTAAATAGTTGGATATGTGTGCAAACCAGGAGAAGGGGATGTGTTAATTAAAAGCAACTTCTCATCGGAGAAGAAAGCATTAAAAGATTTTTCATATAATTTTTCTATATATGGATTATCTAATCGCGAGAGATGGTCGACGGCCAAATTCTCGGCTCCTCACTTATCACGAATTTCTAAGTCAAAATCCTGGAGGAGTAAGGCCCAGCGAATCAGGTACGGCTTGGAATCCATCTTAGCAAGAAGATACTTGAGGGCCGAGTGGTCCGTAAAAACAATAATTTTGGAAAGTGTAATATAAGGAAGGAATTTATCAAAAGAGAAAAAAAAAACTAGGAGCTCCTTCTAGGTTGTGGTATAATTCTCTTATGCCGATGTAAGTGTTTTACTTGCATAATTAATGGGGTGGAAGTTTTTAGATATTCGTTGTCCTAGTACGGCTCCAACCACGAAACTACTCGCGTCGCACATAATTTCAAAGGGAAGGTCCCACACAAGAGCTATCATAATAGGGGCATTAATAAACATATCTTTAAGTGTTTCAAAGGTAGAAAGGCAAGGTTCATCAAAAATGAATGGGGCGTCTTTTTCCAGAAGATGCGTAAGGGGTTTTGTGATTTTGGAGAAGTCTTTTATAAAGCGGCGGTAGAAACCAGCGTGTCATAAGAAACTTCTTATAGCTTTGATGTTCGTAGGCGGCGGCAGCTTCTCGATAACTTCTATCTTAGCTATGTCTACTTCAATTCCTTTCACAGAAATCATATGACCCAAAACTAACCCTTCCCTCCCCATAAAATGGCATTTTTCCCAATTTAGGGCGAGGTTAGTTTCTTCGCATTTTTCTATGACTTTTTCTAAATTTTTTAAACAACTATCAAAGGCATTGCCAAACGCGGAGAAATCATCCATAAACGCCTCCATAATGCTTTCTACGTACTTATCGAATATAGCAAGCATACATCACTGGAATATAGCTGGCGCATTGCACAACCCAAATGGCATTCTTTTGTAAGCAAAGGTGCTGAAGGGACAAGTAAACATAGTTTTCTCCTGTTCCTCGGGAGAGATGGGGATTTGAAAGTACCCCTAGAGACCATCGAGAAAATAGTAAAAGCTTTGGCCGGATAATCGCTCTAAGATTTGATCAATGAATGGCAAGGGAAAGTGGTCCTTGCGGGTGGCGTCGTTCAACTAACGATAGTCAATACACATTCGCCACCCCGTCGCCATCCATGTCGGGAATAAAAATAAATAATCTCATTTCTAGCGACAGTTATCCTTCCTTTTTTGGGCACTACCTGGATAGGGCTAACCCATTTACTATCAGATATAGGATAGATAATTCCCGCATCTAAGAGTTTCATAACCTCGCCCTTTATGACTTCTTTCATATTTGGATTTATACTGCACTGAGGTTGGATTGAATTATGCGAATTATCTTCCATTAGGATTTTGTGGGTGCAGAAAGATGGGCTTATACCCTTGATATCAGATATCTGCCAGGAAATAGGTAGATGATGTTTACGTAAAACTAGAAGGAGCTTGTCATTTTGCACTTCAACCAGGTAGGCCGAAACTATTACTGGTAGTTTGGAGTCCTTTTCTAAGAGGGCATACCTAAGATGTTTGGGTTGTTCCTTTAATTCTATGGTAGGGGGTTCTTCATACGACGTTTTAGAAATTCTTTATTTTTCAAACACAATGTCTTCGTAAACTTTTTCTTTATACGAAAAATTGAAAGGGGTTGAGCTAGTGGCCATGGCGGCTTCATGTAAACTTTCAGTAGGAGAAGTTAAGGAAGAATAAAAATCAGAAAATTTATTTTCACTAATGTTGTTGTAAGATTCATCACTTAAGGTATCTAAGAAGAAACAAGAGTCGTTATTCTTTAGAATGTTCTTCATCGAAGGGGTGATAGAGAACGTTACTTCATCGTCGCCTACTCGTAGGAAGAGCTTACCATTGCTTACGTCAATGATAGCTTGGGAGGTGGCAAGGAAGGGTCGTCCATGGATCAAGGGAACCTCAACGTCTTCTTCTATTTCCAATATGATGAAATCCACCGGGAAGATGAATTTGTCGACTTTAACTAAGACATCCTCTTGATGCGTCGGCAACTGCACCGATCGCTGTCAAGTAATAATTTTGGGAATAGCTTCCCCGAATGAAGATCTCGATGGAATGTAGGATGGGTATCATGATAGCATCGTAGAAAGATCGTTACTAAGAGTTAAATGAAAAAAAACAAGGTTTGCTTTTGATTTTTAATGCTATAAAAGACAAAAAGAAAACTATTACGGGTCGTAAGCACCGCTTTGCTTGGTGGATGGAAATAGTGTCGGCAGCTATGCCTGCTTCGTTAGGCGAATGGACAGAGAGAAAGCGGATGAGTCAACATATGTGCAAAGAGCGAGGGTCATAATAACCTCTTTAACTACCAACACTAGCCTTTGCTAGAGTGGTTCTAGTGCGCAAGTGGAGTGGATGTGAATGGAGGTGAGTGCACTACAACTAACAACAAAGGGTGTAACTAATGAAAGAAAACTTCATTCATAGACAAATAAAAGCAATTTTAGGTTCATTACAAGCTTTAGAATACACTTCACTATGGAGGAGAGGTAGAGTAAACCGAAAGGCGGAAAGCATAGCTTTGGTTCTTGGCCGGAGTGGTGGGTTGTCAGTCCACTTCTCGAGTCAGACCGTGGTTGCGTCCATAGGTAAATGGGTTGTCAATCCACTTGTCTTCCTACGTTTTCTTCCCTTGCCTTCAATCTTTTCTCCCTATTTGCCCAAGTGAATAGTACCGAAAACCTCTGTTGCACACTACTGGTGGACGAAAACTATACGAAGGGTTGAAGATGACTTCGGATCGTCGGAGAAAGCTTCCTGGAGGGTGGAGATGGGTGGAGGACCTGTAGGGGCAAGAAACGGCGCTTTCGCGCGCAGCAGCTTGGCCAAAAATGAAAAGCATTGACCTAATTTGCGGAGTACGGGCTTAAATACGGGCAGCAGAAAATCAGAGTGCATGATCAGTGGCGCACGACCGGTGGTCGTGCGCACTGATGGTTGATGATCGTGCGCACTGCTCTAGGGAAACCTACAATTGGATAAAAATTTTTATATATATATGCGCACGATCAGTGGTGCTCGACCTGAGTTTGTGCTCATCGGATCACAAGATTGTGCGATTAAAAATGGCAGAACTCCCGAAAAATGGATAAATGTGCAAGAGTAGTGGCGCACGACCATAGGTCATGCTCACTATGTCCAATGGTCGTGCGATTACCCCAGAAAGAACATAGAAAAATGGAAAATAGTGCGCATGATCAGTGGCTCACGACCAGTGGTCCTACGCTATAAATCCTATGATCGTGCGCAATGTTCCTGTACCGTTTGGGGTTCAATGAACTGACCGCGCACGACCAGCAATCATGTGCTAAGGATTCCACTGACCGTGCGCGTGTAAAAACCACTATCAGTGGCCCTTAGGCGAAAAACATTCCAAAACAATCCTGACACACTCACACGAACTTTATACCTGCAGCAAAAATAGAAGAGCCACCGAAATGGGCATACCACATTCTCTAGACACAGAAAAACACAATGTATAGGGCAAAAGTACAAAAACTACGAAATCACACTGAAAACGGGCCAAAAGTGCACTTAACATGGAATGGACGTATTAACAAATAAGAACAATTGTGGTTCTAAAGTGTAGTGCATCAACGATAAAACTAGCCCAGATGAGTCCAAAAATATGTATATAACTTGGACTCATCACACCCCCAGAATTAAACATTTGCTCGTCCCGAGCAAATCATCACTCCATGGACTAGAAAATAGTTAGTTACCTTAGTAATTTCCAAATAAAGTAATGAGAGAAATCAAATATATCATGGGTATAGAAAATATAAAAGACAAACTTTTTAATTATACTACAAATTTATACTTTTTGACATGCATAAATAAATATTGTATCTACTCCAAATTGGAATCCTGGAGAATCGTTCGGTCATACGTAGGAATAAAGTAGGCAGGCCACTCAGGTGAGCATTGCCAAAGACCGGGGCTAAGGATCACCTCCAAAGAAATCCATCAATGTCGGGGACCATACGCTTGCCCGTTCACTCTCTCTCCACGGAACTAGTTCGTCTCAAGCGTGAATCCGTAGGACTTTAGAATAATCTTGGGGCATAGGCTAAGGTGTGGTAGTCAAAGATAAACTTTGAGGCTACACGCAACCCAAGAAAGCAAACAACAAGCTAAACTAATACAGCCCCTCAGCATTGCACGTGTGACACACCCCGAGACTTAGCTTTAAAACTGCGTGTGTACCTGGCCTAACTCGAACAATATCAAGATTAACAAGATGGGGATTCTATTTCTCATTGTAATTCTATTTAGATTTTCTTTTTCAATTCTCTCCTTTTTTTTTCTTTTTTTGCAATCCCCAAATTTTTAGCAAATAGAATTTCTTTTAATCATCCACCACATCACATGAATTCCATATATCACACCTCGTCAAAATATTAAATTCACAAGAACTCAAGGATTTGGTTGCGATAGGAGGATTGTATTTAGGCTTTGGTGAATGAAGGTAGAGCTTAATCAAAGGAGGGGTAGGCACAAACTTGGCTTGCAACGGTTAACAGCTAGGATAAGGTAAACAAGGCTCAAACTAGCCAAATAGATGGCCTGCGTCACGCTCACGCTTGAATAACCATGCACCAATGCTTCGAGAGTAGTTTGGGGAAAGTTCTTAGCAACCTATAAAGATGATCCTTCATCCCGACTCGAGAAAAACGAGTTTAGTGATGACTACACACATTTCTACACTACCGTTCGATTTCACCAGCTTCAACATTATTTTGATCAATACAAAAAATATTTACATATGCAGAAAAAGTATAAATCTACGAGTATAAAGAAAAATCAAACCTAGACTATTTATACACAGACCATGAATACTCAATTAGGAGCACTGCACGAGTTTCACACTACTCTATCCTAAAATCGTAAGCCAGCACAACTATTTTAAAGTTAACACACAAGTAATCCATTTGACTTGAGCCACAAAAATGGATAAGATTGCGCTCAAGTCGGTGATTTAGTGTGCTACAGTGATCATGAAATAAATAACTAACAAACTGGTATGCTATAAAATGTGCACTCGTGTAGTGACCACATGCATGCTCTCCCCTTTGACTTGAAAGCGATAACTCATAAAACTAAACATTCCAAATAATATAAAGCGTTTGGAATAAGAAGTATTTATGCTCAAAAATGAGCATACCAGTCGTGTTGCGAGGTTGTCCGTTAGTGGTAGGTTTGCCGTGCTGTAAAAATTTCCAGTACCTGTGAATTAGAGATCCTACACAAAACAAGAAAATAAAAATACAAATATAAAAAGAGCACAGCACACAAAACAGGACCAAGTGGTCCTACTTGGGTTGTCTCCCATAAGCCCCTTTTCTTTACCGTCCTTTAGGTGCACTGATTACCTGTATTAAGCATGATATATAAAAATAACATTCGACACCAAGATGGGGGCCCATAGAAATATAATTGTTCCTAGACCGAACTTGCTAAATAAAGTACAATACAATTCTACAAATTAATAAAACAATAGAAGATCAGTAGATGTGGTAGACTCGCTACGTGGCAAACTCCCCTCACTCCTCCTCTCTATCACTGTCGCGAATCTCGATGGGAGACGGATGACGAGCAGGCATGGATGGAGTGAAATGATAAGGAGGCGGTGGAATATTCAGCCCGCCTCTCACCGCTTGCTGAAAAATAAAGTCGTGCATCTAGTACTATGAGGCTTCCAAATCATCTAGGTGCTCATTCAGATATGGAACGCTCCGCTCATAAGCTGGGCTATACTAGAGGCTAGTCTGCCGCTCATGCTTTACTGAAGGACTCTACTATTGTAGATTCGGCTGTGGTGGCTTTGCTGCTCTCCGCATACCCATGGCAGAAGACTCGGCCGGTTCTCCCTCATCTTCCTCCACATCTCTTCCCATAGGCTCATCTCTAGGCATGATAACAACAAACTTCCAGCTTGCCTTCCTCCCAACCACTCGCAGCAAATGGTAACTCACCATAGTGGCCGTGGTGATCATGGTGGGAGCAGTGACCTGCTCCATCGGAGGTAGCTAGCACCAAATCCCCAAACTCTTCGCGATGCAGGTAATGTAGAAAGCACCCCCAATCGCGCCCACGAGGCCATATGTGGCCTTGTGACAGAAGAAATGGGCCAGCATATACCCCAGATGAATTGGGTACTGCTACATGCTATATAGGGATATCAAATCTTGCCACCCCACCACGTTCTTATTCAGGGCCCTTGCGCTGAGCGAGTGACTGAGTAACTGCTGCATATACCTCAGAGCGAGGGAGAAAGGAACTGAAGCGATGGGTGTTCTCGGCCTTGGAAAATATCGCCATTCTTCCCAAAATTTGCAGGGGAGTAGCCGAAGAATGGCCGGAGCGTTGGTAGGCTTTCATCACACGGTGGCTTCCCGGTTCCATGGCAATAAAACAAGGATTAAGGAGTCTAGAAAATTCAAGAGCTTACCAGAGAAGAGGAGGATCTCACCAGAGAAGGGGAGGATTGACGAGAGATGGCGCACGCTCAGTAGAACAAAGCAAGAGGAGTTAGAGCGCACGCACAGTGGTCATCCGGCTGGGTTTTTAAAAGAAACTTGGCCAGCGCATGACTGGTGGTCGTGCACAGAGAAATTTTTCGCGTGCCCTGTTTCATAGTCAAACTGATAGTTCGTTTGTATTCTAAACTATTAAGGTATTTTCTAGTTTATAATGTGCAAATCATGTCTTGTATGCTTATATTTTGACTTCCTTATGTATATATTATTGCCGCTAATGTTTTCTTCTCTTTTTGCAGGTTTCTAGAAATTTTGGCAATAAGTGCCCTGACACGCCCCCCTGACACGTGATAATACGTTTTGTAGTCTAAACTATTATCGTATTTTCTATTTTATATTGTACAAATCATGTCAATTATTAGTTTATTTTTTATCATTTTTATGTAAATATTTTTGCCACTTACTTTTTCTTGTCTTTTTGAAGGTTTCCAGAAAATTGGCCAACAATGACCTAACATGCCCCCCTATCACGCCCTCCCTAGGCGTGACCTAGGGTGTGTCACCCGATCCCGAGGACTCCTGATGGAATGGACAAAAAAACGAACAAAACGGCTGTCACGCCCCCTGACACGCCCTCCCCGGGCGTGTCGCCAGGCATGACCAAGGGCGTGTCGCCCTCTGCCGCAAAGACTGCTGCCGCATTGAATGCAGGTTCCACCACAGCACGCAACAGTACTGTCACGCTCACCGTCACGGGCGTGACCTAGGGCGTGACATCAACCTTTCCGACGACTAACGGATTTCCGACCAATGATATCGACATGACCTGCGTGTCACGCCCCCCCTACACGGGAGTGACCATGGGCATGTCGACCGACGTATAGAAGCAATCATCCCACCTACCAGATCCCACAACCTGAGGTCAACTTCATACATGTCACGCCCCATGACACGCCCCCCTAGGGCGTGTCGGAGGGCGTGACCAACCCGAGAATTTTGCCTATAAATTCAGGCCCCCTTCCATTTCAGCAAGCTTTTGTTGAGAGGGGGAGGTGCTGCCCATTTGTTTCTTGATCATTTTTATGCTTCTCTCTCTCTCTTTCTCTCTCTCTTTGTAATTTTCCTTTAACCCTATTTTAATCTTTACTTGTTTATGGTTTCTTTGTAATCTTTAGTGTTTATTGGTGCTAATTGTAGGGCTAGAATAGGTCTTAATTCCTTGCACTTGTAATTTCTTTTTCCAAAGTGTAACTTGCCTCTTTTCTTTAATAGAAGTGTTCTTTGTTTAGCTTGTGTAATTTTTATGCTTTACTACTCATCCCCCCTCCTCCACTTCACGATGATTAACTAATCCTCCTTGTACTCGATCTTGATGATCCGAGGTTCGAGTGATTAAGTTATGATGTTTTGATTAATCTTTTCTTTTTAGGTTAGGTCCTTGAATTACTCTTGATTAATCATGGGTTGGAGGTATATTATCGATATATACTCTCCACCTTTGCTTTCATTCTGGGCTAGCCGAGAGGCCTGATAGAATAAAGTGAGCATGCAAGAGTAAAGGGAGTTGTACGTACCCCTCGAGAGAGGCAGACGTCCAAATCTCCCGGATTGGAGTAAAATCCAATAGTGGGGTTCATCGCGTAAAGCGAGTTTTAGGCCTCCGATTTAGACGAGAGCCGGTCGGACCTTCCTAAACTCAGTTGGGCACGACTTTGAGAGAAGCGTGTTCAAGCTTTAGGAACCTCCACGGTCAAGGACCTTTATCCTATTAAGTTTAGATTTTTATGGCATTTTCTTAATCGTCTTTAGCCGAGGTGATTCTTGATCGAGTGTATTTCCACTTCATATTTTCAACCTTTCGCAGTAATCGATTTTCTTATGCTCTTTAATTAACTGTAATAGCTCTCTTTCTAGATTTAGCTTTATTTTCTTCCTTGCAATTAGATTCTCTAAAACCCTAGTTTTTCCATCGATATGGTAATAGTTTTTGTGTGAGTAAGCATACTCAACAGTTCCCGGATTTAAATACGACACTTGTGTCCCCTAGCTACAATTCGATAGGTATACTTGCCTCGTTGGATTGCTAGTTCGGTTGCGTTTATTTTCTTCAAACCCTAGCGCGCAACAAGTTTTTGGCGCCGTTGCCGGGGAACCAACTTCCATTGATATATTGAAAAACGAACCTATTAATTTTATCTCTTCTCTTTCTCATCCTCTTTCTTTAAATTTTAAAATTCAAAAAAGTTATCACCGCTCTTAATAGTAACCAACTTCCCAATTTTTCTACGCCACCTAATTCTCTCGAAAAGGGCAAAGGGCTTTAAGCGCCACTATCTTGTCTAGTACCTTATGAACCCTTCACGGGGTAGTCCTTGGGAAGTTTGGGAGTTAATCTATATATAAAAAAATCTATTTCAAAAAAAAAATCTAATCTAGCTTTCTTTCTAGTTTATCCTATTTCTCTTTCTTTTCTTCTTTTTCGTTATTTTAGTGCATGACCCGCGGGTGTCCGTCAGTTATTTTGGACTTGGACCACGAAATTGAGCATACTCTTCGGAGAAGATCGTAATTTCAAGGTCCTACTATCCAAGTGTCGGTTGAGGACTCCGAGTCATTTGCTACTTTAAGAATGGAAGAACCCAATGTAGATGAGGCTGTGCAAAGGATTATGTCCTATTATGCATGACCGAACCTCAAGGGAACAGAATCTTGTATAGTCCGCCATGCTATAGCAAATAATAACTTCGAATTAAAGCCTAGCATAATTCAAATGGTGCAATAATATGTGCAATTTGACGGACTTCAAGATGTTGTTCCGAACGCACATATAGCTAGCTTTCTTGAAATTTGCGACACCTTCAAGATAAATTATGTCACAAATGATGCAATTAGGATGAGACTCTTCCCCTTCTCTCTAAGAACTAAAGCTAAGCAGTGGCTAAACACTCTTCCTAAGAATAGCATAACCACTTGGAATGAATTAACTGAAAAAATTTTGGCGAAGTATTTTCCGCCAGCTAAAACTGCAAAACTTAGGAACGACATCTCTGCCTTCGGACAAATAGACTCTGAAACCCTATATGAAACCTGAGAGAGATTTAAAGAATTATTAAGATTATGCCCACATCACGCGCTGCCTGTATGGTTACAAGTGCAGACGTTCTACAACGGGCTAAATCAAAGCACGAAGAAAATGATAGACGCAGCTTCTGGCGGTACTTTAAATCATAAGACCCAGGAAGCAACTCTTGAGCTTTTTGAGGACATGGACATGAACACTTATCAGTGGAATGTGCCTAGGCCCTGTCCAAACAAGCCTGCAGGTATCTTTGAAGTGGACAACATCTCCTAGCTCGCTTTGCAAGTAGAAATCCTAAGCAAAAAGATAACGGAGATGACTGCTGCCTCCGCCCCTCGGGTATGGGAATCTGCAACCCCTACTCCAGAACATTTAGATTTTGTTAATAATATGCCTAGAAATGCTTTTAATAATTTTTCTTCTTCAAATTTTCATCCTCCTGGTTTTAATTTTCCGAATAGCTATAACCCTGCTTTAAGAAATCATCCGAATTTTTCGTGGAGTAATCCATCGAATGCTATGCGCCCGCCACCACAAAATGATTTTTTTGTACCACCACCACCACCACCTCTTCAAAATTATCCAAAACCTCCAAGCTTGGAGGAATTACTTTCTAAATATATCACAACAAATGAAGCTACTATAAGAACTTTAACCGGAAGCGTAAAAAGTCTAGAAAATCAGGTAGGACAGCTCGCGAAAATAATTTCTGAGCGACCCGCAGGGTCTCTTCCTTCCAATACCGAACCTAACCCGAGAGAGCAAGCGAAAGCTATAACTCTTCGGAGTGGGAAGCAAGTCGACGGTATGGTAAGTGAAGAGCCCGAAGAAAGCTCCGCTCCCGCCTTTAAAAATCAAAGCTCCGCTCCTCTTCCACCCTCTGCTAAAGAAGTTATCACCCCTATTTTAGAAAAAAATCTCACTCCACCACCCATCTTCAAAAATAATTCAACTCCTCCATACCCCTCCAAACTTAATAGAAAACATCAAGATGATCAGTACTCCCGCTTCTTAGAGATCTTCAAGCAAATCCACATTAATCTTCCCTTCCACGAGGCTATTTCGCAGATGCCGAAATACGCCAAGTATCTTAAGGATCTCCTCACCAACAAGAAGAAGTTAGAAAATCTTTTGCACGTCACGATAAACGCCGAGTGCTCTGTTGTTTTAACAAATGGTTTACCGAAGAAAATCAGTGACCCGGGTAGTTTCTCTATCCCGTGTGTCTTCGGGGATCTTTTTGTTAAACACACGTTAGCCGACTTAGGCACGAGTATAATCCTTATGCCCTTTTCGTTCTTTAAAAAGCTAGGAATTGGTAGCCTTAACCCCATGCGTATGAGTATCCAGCTAGCCGATAGATCCGTCAAATACCCGTTAGGAATAGTGGAGGACGTTCTAGTAAAAGTCGACAAGTTCATCTTCCCGGTGGACTTTGTCATTTTTGACATCGAAGAAGACGTCGAGGTTCCCCTGATCCTTGGCCGACCCTTCCTTGCCACCTCCCGAGCTATCATTGACGTAAGCAATGGTAAGCTCTTTCTTCGAGTAGGCGACGACGAAGTCACATTTTCTATCACCCCTTCGATGAAGAACACCTTAGCAAATGATGACTCATGTTTTTTCGTAGACGCCGTGAGTGATGAATCTTCCTACTGCCTCTCCAACTTTGAAAAAGAACTTTCTGATTTTTGTATTTCGTCTTCTCTTCCCGCTGAATCGCTGCAAGGAAGTGATGAATCTTTTGATTGTCTTTCTGAGTTTGAAAAAGAATTTTCTGATTTTTGTTCTTCCTCTTTTCTTCCAACTGAATCGCTGTAAGAAGCCGTCTTGGCTGCTAGCCCCACCCCTTATTACGTTCCTTATAAACAAGTTTATGAAGATATTATTTTTGAAAAAGAAAAATCTCTAAATCCTCTTATGAAGAACCCCCTACCCTAGAACTTAAAGAACTTCCTGAACACCTTAAGTATGCTTTCTTAGAAAAAGATTCCAAGTTACCAGTTATCGTTTCGGCCTACCTCACGGATACGCAAAACGATAAACTTCTTCTAGTTTTACGTAAGCATAGCTGGGCTATTGCTTGGAAAATTTCTGATATCAAGGGCATAATCCCATCTTTCTGTACCCATAAAATTTTAATGGAGGATAATTCGCGTAACTCTATTCAATCTCAGTACCATATAAACCCGAATATGAAAGAAGTAGTTAAGGGCGAGGTTATGAAATTATTAGATGCAGGAATTATCTACCCTATATTGGACAGTAAGTGGGTTAGCCCCATTCAGGTAGTGCCAAAGAAGGGAGGGATAACCGTAGTTAGTAATGACAATAATGAATTAATCCCAATACGGACGGTGATGGGTTGGCGTATGTGTATAGATTACCGTAAGTTAAATGACGCCACCCGCAAGGACCACTTTCCTTTACCGTTTATCGACCAGATTTTAGAACGATTATCCGGCCATAGCTTTTATTGTTTTCTCGATGGCCTCTCGGGGTACTTTCAAATACCCATCTCTCCCGAGGACCAAAAGAAAACTATGTTTACTTGTCCCTTCGGCACCTTCTGTTGGGTCTTGTTTCCACAATGACCTTAATTTGAAGAAGTCCTCCTAAAACTAAAGAGAATTGCAGTTGTATTTGATGTACTTGTTTAGATGTGCTTGCAGGACTCTATTGTCAAGTGTATACCAATGTCAGTCTACAGTGGGTCACCTAGCACAGGACCATACAATGTAATCCCTCATTGTGTGATCCATGGTGTTGACCCATGTGTAGCCTCTCTATTGGGATACACTTCACTTCACAAGCATTTAAACTCATGGGACCTTGAAGTGTTGCTGATCATTAGTAGGAGAAATGGATTTCCAAGGGAGAAATTATTCAAAGTCATATACTCGAGTAGTTCTTTGGATATACTCGAGTAGTCCAAAGAACATACACGAGTAGATACTATGATACACGAGTAGATGCTTTCACTTACTCGAGTATCTAGTTTTTCCTCTCTCGGAATTTTGCCTAAGTGTTCATACACGAGTGGTTATCTATATACTAGAGTAGTTAAACTAATATACTCGAGTATACCAAAGTCAAGTACTCGAGTAGTTAAATTTATATACTCGAGTTGATCGACTTACTCGAGTAGTTCAGCTGATATACTCGAGTATGTATTTACCAGATACTCGAGTCAGTTCTTCTAGATACTCGAGTAGGTTGCTCAGGATACTCGAGTCAGTTCTTCCAGATACTCGAGTAGGTTGCTCAGGATACTCGAGTAGTTTATTCCATACTCGAGTAGTCTGGTTTTTCACAGATTATTTTCTAAGTCCAGACTATACGAGATTATTTCATATCCTCTAATATGATTGGTCCACGTGTACAAGATTAAGGTTGGATTTGACCGTTATAGAGATCCTATAAATAGGTCTTGTCAAAACGTCAAACCGTAAGAAGTATTTCTGAATCTAATTTCTATCGCTCACATCGGGAAGCCGTCAAGTTCACGCCGACATATTCCTGTTCATCTTCTTCGTCGCCGTTCTTCTCTGATCCAAGGATTCAGACAAGAAGTTTCAGAAGATCAAGCTATTCTCAATCGACAGATCCAACTCTTGATCTTGCTGATTCTAGTTTTTCAGATCCAAGAGATTTCGCTTTGTCTTCCTCGATCTATTTTCTGCCGAGCCCTAACTCTGAAGAAGGAAGAAAGGATTGAAGATCCAGATCTGAATATCTCTGTTTGTATATTTTTGTATACATCTTTTATTCTTGTAGGAGTCTTGACTCCGAGTTCTGTAGATCCGGTTTGGATCGAGACTTGTAGGAAGTTTTATCTTCCGAGTGTAGATCCGGTTTGGATCAAGTTTTTTGTAAGAACGTTGTTCCGAGGTGTAGGATCGTTTTGATCCGAGATAGTGGAGTAGCCAAGTCTAGTGGTTTACTAGATTGGTGAGGAAACTGGACGTACCCAAGGTTGGGGAACCACTATAAATCTTTTGTCGTCTGTGATTGCTTGGTATTATGCTGTGCTTGTTCCTTAATTTTTTATTCCGCAAATAGGCGCACATCTCACCTATTCACCCCCCTCTAGGTGATTTAGGTAGTCAACTTCCTCTCTCAATTGGTATCAGAGGGGGGAGGTTGATCGTTAAAAGGTTAACACCTTGATCTGATCCTACCTGAGTTGTCTTTAGAGAAGTTTCAAGCATGGACAGAGCCAAGGATTTTTCTAAGCTCCCAGTGTGCAATAAGGCAAACTTTCCCACGTGGAAAGAGAGAATAAAACTTTACATGGAAGCTGTTGACCCCCGCTTATTCATGATAGTGGAGGAAGGCCCTTATATCCCTATGATTGCCTCCACTAGTGATCCTACAAAGGAGGTGCCAAAGAAGTTGATGGATCTTGATAAGAATGAGATTGCACTTGTCTCCTTAGACAAGAAAGCCAAGAACATCATCGCAAGTGCAGTCAATGATTCTATGTTGCAAAACCTCATTCACTGCCAATCTGCCAAGGAAATGTGGAGATCTCTAATTATCTTGATGGAAGGTACAGAAGAAGTAAGGGATGATAGAAGATCCCTTCTTAATCAGAAGTATGAAGCCTTCAAGCAAGGACCAAAGGAAGCTATTGCTGACACATATGAAAATTTCTTCAAGATTGTCAATGGTTTAAGGAACTACGGCAGAGTGTTCACAGATGGTGAACTAAACGACAAGTTCCTAAGATCCCTGACAAAGGATTGGGACAACAAGATATGTGCCATCAGAGAGTTTGGAAGATTAGCAGAGACTGACCCTCAGAACCTCTTCGGAAAGCTTATGTCATATGAGCTTCAAATCAATAATAGAAAAGCTGAAGAAGAGTGCAACAAGCCCTCATCCCAAGATATGTCAGTTGCTCTAAGGGTAGACAGCTCAAGGAAGGCCAAAGCTGCTTCCACTCAAGGAGACTATGAAGAAGAAGAGTCCGAGCCAAGCACCTCAGGCTCAGATTCATCAGATGAAGAGTTTTCATCTTCTCTCCCGACAATTCAAGAAGGTTCTTAGCAATAAGAAACAAATGAGAGAAAATGACTCCTCATCCAGAAGATCACGTCCTGATGGTGATCGTCACAGCAGACATGACAGGTATAAATCTAAACCAAACAAACATGTTTCTTCTAACGTTGTTTGTTATTTCTGCAGTAAGCCAGGGCATATAAGCACTGAGTGCCCTCTGAAGAAGAAAGAAGGAAGAGGCATAGAAAAGAATTCCCCTCAAGGGAAAAGGAAGAAAGAAAGAAGCTTCATTGCCAAAAAGCCAAAGACCCTCAGTGACACTAACTCATCTGAGTCAAGTGCGGGTGAAGAAGCCTACTTTGGGCTTATGGCTTTTTCTGACCAAGAGGACAAAGACAACGGTAACTCCTCATATACCGGGAAGGTAAATTCTCACACACCTCTTTCTGCCTCAGATTCTGACTCAAATGGTCATGATGGCTACTCTTCTGGGGAGGATGATTATGAATTGGTAAATCAGTATCAAGTCTTATTGACTGCATTTGACAAATGCCGGAAGGTAGTCAAATCGCAATCAAAAGAGATTGCATCCCTCAAAGAGGTGGAATCAAATCTGAGGGAGGAGATTGACCAAATGACCCCTCTCAGAGATGAAGTTCAATCTTTGAAGGAGGAAATTAAAGACTTTACTGAACTAGTAAATCATAAAGATTTTCTCCTGGAAGAATTGGAAGCAAAGCTAGTCATTGAACGAAAGCTGGTTGAAACTCTCACCATGCCTACAATTGTGCTTCCAATCACTAATGGAGAAACCTCCTTTGGGAAAAATAGCAGTATAGGACATAAATCAGCCAAAAGTAAAGGCAAGGCCTTCCCAAGCCAAACCGTTGCCTTACTGAAATATGATCATTACAATCATGGGCCAAATAAGAAGAAGACACCGAAAGCTAAAACGGGTGTAACAAAGGCCAAGGAGACAAGGAAGCCATGTACCTGTTGCAATCATGAGGCTTCCTCCTCCAGGTTAGTTGCTCTTGCTAGACCCCCCATCCATAAGGTAAAGCAAGAGAACAAAAGAAGATACAACAGGTTTAACTGTTGGTGTTGTGGCAAGGTTGGTCACTTCGCCATAGATTGCTGGTTTAATCCCAGCTCTGTTTTAACTCCTCAAGTTGATAATGTGAGAAAGACCACTCATAATGTTAACTCTCATAGGGGGAGGATACTAACAAGAGACCTAGGACCCAATCTTGTTTGGGCTACTAAGGGATTCTAATCTTGTTTATGCAGGTATGTCCATAGGCCAATAAAATTTTTATCTGGCAATTGGACAACTAATTGTTCCAGAAAATTCTTGGAACTAGAAGATTAAGGGGGAGTTTCTAGTGTCCCCTATTTAAAGAAATCAGAAAGGGGGAGAACAAAAGGAAATGGTTTATAGAGATGAAAAAGGAAAAGAAAATGCAAATCCAAATGAAGATTTCAGTAAGGGGGAGAAATGCAAAGCAATTCTAGTTAAGAGACGTAAGATAATGCATTCTCTTTTACGTCATATTGCTTTAATATCTCTAGCAATTCAATTTAGTAGATGGTGTTCTGACTTCTTCAAATAGGGGGAGATTGTTGGGTCTTGTTTCCACAATGACCATAATTTGAAGAAGTCCTCCTAAAACTAAAGAGAATTGCAGTTGTATTTGATGTACTTGTTTAGATGTGCTTGTAGGACTCTATTGTCAAGTGTATACCAATGTCAGTCTACAGTGGGTCACCTAGCACAGGACCATACAATGTAATCCCTTATTGTGTGATCCATGGTGTTGACCCATGTGTAGCCTCTCTATTGGGATACACTTCACTTCACAAGCATTTGAACTCATGGGACCTTGAAGTGTTGCTGATCATTAGTAGGAGAAATGGATTTCCAAGGGAGAAATTATTCCAAGTCATATACTCGAGTAGTTCTTTGGATATACTCGAGTAGTCCAAAGAACATACACGAGTAGATACTATGATACACGAGTAGATGCTTTCACTTACTCGAGTATCTAGTTTTTCCTCTCTCGGAATTTTGCCTAAGTGTTCATACAGGAGTGGTTATCTATATACTCGAGTAGTTAAACTAATATACTCGAGTAGACCAAAGTCAAGTACTCGAGTAGTTAAATTTATATACTCGAGTGGATCGACTTACTTGAGTAGTTCAGCTGATATACTCGAGTATGTATTTACCAGGTACTCGAGTCAGTTCTTCCAAATACTCGAGTAGGTTGCTCAGGATACTCGAGTCAGTTCTTCCATATACTCGAGTAGGTTGCTCAGGATACTCGAGTAGTTTATTCCATACTCGAGTAGTCTGGTTTTTCACAGATTATTTTCTAAGTCCATACTATACGGGATTATTTCATATCCTCTAATATGATTGGTCCACGTGTACATGATTAAGGTTGGATTTGACCGTTATAGAGATCCTATAAATAGGTCTTGTCAAAACGTCAAACCGTAAGAAGTATTTCTGAATCTAATTTCTATCGCTCGCATCGGGAAGCCGTCAAGTTCACGCCGACATATTCCTGTTCATCTTCTTCGTCGCCGGTCTTCTCCGATCCAAGGATTCAGACAAGAAGTTTCAGAAGATCAAGATATTCTCAATCTACAGATCCAACTCTTGATCTTGCTGATTCTAGTTTTTCAGATCCAAGAGATTTCGCTTTGTCTTCCTCGATCTATTTTCTGCCGAGCCCTAACTCTGAAGAAGGAAGAAAGGATTGAAGATCCAGATCTGAATATCTCTGTTTGTATATTTTTGTATACATCTTTTATTCTTGTAGGAGTCTTGACTCCGAGTTCTGTAGATCCGGTTTGGATCGAGACTTGTAGGAAGTTTTATCTTCCGAGTGTAGATCCGGTTTGGATCGAGTTTTTTGTAGGAACGTTGTTCCGAGGTGTAGGATCGTTTTGATCCGAGATAGTGGAGTAGCCAAGTCTAGTGGTTTACTAGATTGGTGAGGAAAGTGGACGTACCCAAGGTTGGGGAACCACTATAAATCTTTTGTCGTCTGTGATTGATTGGTATTGTGCTGTGCTAGTTCCTTAATTTTTTATTCCGCAAATAGGCGCACATCTCACCTATTCACCCCCCTCTAGGTGATTTAGGTAGACAACTTCCTCTCTCACCTTCGCTTACCGAAGAATTCCATTTGGATTGTGCAATGCGCCAGCTACATTCCAGCGATGTATGCTCGCAATATTTGACAAGTACGTAGAAAGCATTATGGAGGTATTTATGGACGATTTCTCTGTGTTCGGCGATTCCTTCGATAAATGTTTAGAAAACCTCAAAAAAGTCTTAGAACGATGCGAAGAAACTAACCTTGCCCTGAATTGGGAAAAATGTCATTTTATGGTAAGGGAAGGGTTAGTTTTTGGTCATAAAATTTCTGCTAAAGGTATTGAGGTATACGTTGCCAAGATAGAAGTTATCGAGAAGCTGCCGCCGCATATGAACATAAAAGCTATAAGAAGTTTCCTAGGCCACGCTGGCTTTTATCATCGTTTTATAAAGGACTTCTCCAAAATCACAAAGCTCCTCACCCATCTCTTATAAAAAGACGCTCCATTCATTTTTGAGGACTCTTGCCTTTCTGCCTTCGAATTAATTAAAGAAAAGTTAATTAACGCACCGATTATAATAGCTCTGGTGTGGGACCTTCCTTTCGAGATTATGTGCGATGCGAGTAGTTTTGCGGCGGGAGCCGTATTAGGTCAACGCATATCTAAAAACTTCCATCCATCTATTACGCTAGTAAAACCCTCACATCTACACAAGAAAATTACACCACAACCGAGAAGGAGCTCTTAGCTATAGTATTCGCATTTGATAAATTCCGCCCTTACATTACACTTCCAAAAATCATTGTTTTTACGGAGCACTCGGCCCTCAAGTACCTTCTTGCCAAAATGGATGCCAAGCCTCACTTGATTCGCTGGGTCTTACTCCTCCAGGAGTTTTACTTAGAGATCTGTGATAAGCATGGAGCCGAGAACATGGCAGCCGACCATCTATCCAGATTAGATAACCCCTTTATAGAAAAATTAAATGAAAAATCTTTTAATCATTATTTTCCTGATGAGAAGCTTCTTTTAGTTAACACATCTACTTCTCCTTGGTTTGCGCACATCGCCAACTATCTAGTGGCTCGGGTGCTAAAAAAAGAGTTCTCCTCTCAGCAAAAGAAGAAATTTTTTTCTGAGCTGAAGAACTAATTTTGGGAAGACCCGCATCTTTTCAGAATTTGTGCGGATCAAGTGATAAGGAGATGTGTTTCTTATGATGAAGGAATTGATATTCTAAAACATTTGCATGAAGGTCCGACAGGTGGGCACTATCAAGCTACTCGCACCGCTCACAAGGTGCTTTGCGCGTGTTTTTAATGTCCTAGCCTGTTTAAAGACGCGCAAGCCTTTGTAAGCAGGTGTGATAGTTGCCAATGGTCGGGCAACATTTCTAATAAAAATGAAATGCCGCAAAATTATTTCTTAGAGTGCGAAATTTTCGACCTCTGCGGAATTGATTTTGTTGTCCCACTTCCTTCTAGCTTCAGAAATAAATATATTGTAGTTGCTATTGATTATGTTTCACGATGGGCTGAGGCCCAAGCTCTTCCTACGAACGACTCCTGAGTTGTAGTCACCTTTTTAAAGAAATTATTTTCTAGATTCGGTACGCCTCACGCAATCGTTAGCGATAAGGGTTCCCATTTCTGTAACGCACAATTTTCAAAAATCCTTACCAAATACGGCGTTACGCATAAGCTTTCCACTGCCTACCACCCCCAAACTAACGGACAAGTTGAAGTAGTTAATAGAGAAATAAAAAGAATATTAGAAAAGACTGTTTCAACTTCTAGGAAAGACTGGTCAGCCAAACTTGACGATGCTCTATGGGCCTACCGAACAGCGTACCAAACCGCCCTCGGATGTACGTCGTATCGGCTGGTCTATGGAAAATCGTGCCATCTGCCCGTAGAGTTAGAACACCGCGCCTTTTGGGCCTTAAAATTTTTAAACTTCGATCTCCGCTCAGTCGGTGACCTTTGAAAATTTCAACTAAATGAACTCGATGAGTGGCGTTCTTATGCTTATGAAAATAATAAACTTTATAAAGAGCGGATGAAGCATTTACACGATAAACACTTAAGGCACACTAAAAACTTTAAGCCGGGCGACCAAGTCCTTTTATATAATTCTCGTTTATGTTTATTTCCGGGCAAATTAAAATCTCGCTGGTCTGGCCCATTTTTTGTTTTAGAAGTATTTCCTTATGGAACTGTTTTAATTTCTCACCCTGATAAGGGTAATTTCAAAGTGAATGGTCAGCATCTTAAACTCTATTTTTTGGTGATGATGATGTCAGTCCAAACATTATTAAGTTTCTGCTTCACGAACTTTAACTTTGAACTTTTAATTTTTGCTAAAAAAATTTTATTTATGGACAACAATATTTTTGGACAATATTATTTTTTTGATGCGTCGAGCTCAACGATGCTTTAAATAAAGGGCGCTCTTGGGAGGCAACCCAAGTTATCTTTTTTCTATTTTCTTTATTTTATAATTTTTGGCCTCGGCCAGCTCCGACAAGCTGAAGCTTCTGCGATCGCCTTCTCCAACGTTGCTGAATCCATCACGAAGTCCAAAGAAGACATTTGGGGGAGCGACATCACTCAGCTTTTACAGCAAATAAATCCGAGGAAGTACCTGTCTTTCAATTCTGTCTTTCAATTTTGTACTTTATTTTTCTCTCCTTCTCCAACCCCCTTCTTTTGCCATTGAGGACAATGTCGATTTTAAGCTAGGGGGAGGACTTCCTCCTTCATTTTTGCTTAGTGTAAATACTTTTTCTTTCCTTTTTTTTATTCTTCTTAAATATTTCCAAAATCAAAAAAAAAGTGAATATCTTAAAATTCCAAAAAAAAAGAGAAAAAATTTCCAAAATCCAAAAAAAATAGAATATTTCACAAAATAAAAAAAAATTGTGTTTTTGAATAGTTTAGACATTTTGGTATTTCAATAGTACCCCTAGTTTTTGTTTTTGTTTTACTCAAAATTTTCAATAAACAACGTAGTTAATTATAATATTTCTAATCGTCCTTTTTAATTATGTTTCACAAATAAAATGTTGGTCATACTGTGTTTCTAATTCACGGTAACATGTTAAGGTGAAATATTTTTCTAAAACTCGCATTTCTATTATGTTTTTTGTTTTTTATTTCCTTTATTTTCTCAAAAATTCATCATCCACTATTTTCTTTTTCATTTTTTAATAATTTTTGTAAAGTCAACTTTTGAATAACGTAGTAGTTGTGAACGATCCAAGTCACATATTATTTCTATTTTCAAGTTAATTTCATCAATCTTCTTTTTTTATCTAGAGCTCGCTTTTTGACATTTTTCAAATCTTTGTTTTAAATAAATTTAAAAGCGTGAAAATAATTTAGGCCGTTTTTGTTTTCGTTTGAGCTTTCCTGCCAACCTAAAATCTTTTACCACTAGCTAGCCACTTTTGAGCCTTTTTTCCGATTTCATTTGATAGCTCCTCTTTTCATTTCATTTTGCACCAAAACCAAAATTTTCAACCTATCGAATCACACTAGCCTTTTTGAGTTTCATAAAATATTTTGACGATTTTTATAGGATATTTTGTGATTTTTGTGGGAGAAAGGTTTTTGAAAAAAGTATGCTCAAAAGTTATGTTTATTTCTGTTTGACCAATTCAAAAGGAAAATAAAAATATTTATTGCCTTTGTTTTGAAAAAAAAAATTGGAAAAAAAGAAGAAAAAGAAAAAAAATTGTATATATATTTTTATGAAATTTTTTGAAACTCTTTGCTTCGGTTTATTGTGATTTTAAACCCTCACATTTATCTTTGAATTCCACTCCTAATCGTATTCCTAAACCAAACGTTTCTATCCTATTTAGTCCTTTTGATTCACGCTTTTTGTTTTTTATTTAACAACTAAGAAAAGAAGAAAAGTAAATCAGTTTTAGTTTTGGATTTAAACAGAGATTTTTGTTAATTAAATTGATATAATTATAATGCGTTGCTTGGATCTAGTAACAACTCAATGCGTTTTTATCATTTTCGTTGCTTTGCTTAAGTCTATTTAAAGAATTTCGTTAAAATTTTGGATGATTTGTTTTTTTTGAGTAAAGTTTATAAAAGTTTTACCATACCTAAATAATTGTTTCAGACTTACATTTCACCTTTTCCCTACTTAGAATTTCGCATAGTACTTGTGTAGGCATAATTAGAATTTTTTGATTAGTCTTTTTTATGATTATCTAATTTTTATATTTTTGCTTAAGGACAAGCAAAACTTAAGCTTGGGGGAATTTGATATTACGTTTTGTAGTCTAAACTATTATCGTATTTTCTATTTTATATTGTACAAATCATGTCTATTATTAGTTTATTTTTTATCATTTTTATGTAAATATTTTTTCCACTGACTTTTTCTTGTCTTTTTGAAGGTTTCCAGAAAATTGGCCAAAAATGACCTGACATGCCCCCCTGTCACGCCCTCCCTGGGCGTGACCTAGGGCGTGTCACCCGATCCCGAGGACTCCTGATGGAATGGATAGAAAAACGAACAAAACGTCTATCACGCCCCCTGACATGCCCTCCCCGGGTGTGTCGCCAGGCGTGACCAAGGGCGTGTCGCCCTCTACCGCAAAGCCTGCCGCCCAATGAATGCAGGTTCCGCCACAGCACGCAACAGTACTGTCACACCCCACGTCACGGGCGTGACCTAGGGCGTGACATCAACCTTTCCGACGACTGACGGATTTCCGACCAATGATTTTGACATGACCTGCGTGTCACGCCCCCCCCCCCTACACGGGAGTGACCATGGGCGTGTCGACCGACGTACAGAAGCAATCATCCCTCCTACCAGATCCCACAACCCGAGGTCAACTTCATACATGTCATGCCCCCCTAGGGCTTGTCGGAGGGCATGACCAACCCAAGAATTTTGCCTATAAATTCAGGGCCCCCTTCCATTTCAGCAAGCTTTTGTTGAGAGGGGGAGGTGCTGCCCCTTTGTTTCTTGATCATTTCTATGCTTTCTCTCTCTCTCTCTCTCTCTCTCTCTCTTTGTAATTTTCTTTTAACCCTATTTTAATCTTTACTTGTTTATGCTTTCTTTGTAATCTTTAGTGTTTCTTTGTGCTAATTGTAGGGCTAGAATTGGTTTCAATTCCTTGCACTTGTAATTTCTTTTTCCATAGTATAACTTGCCCCTTTTCTCTAATAGAAGTGTTATTTGTTTAGCTTGTGTTCTTTTTATGCTTTACTACTCATCCCCCCTCCTCCACTTCACTATGATTAACTAATCCTCCTTGTACTCGATCTTGATGATCCGAAATTCGAGCGATTAAGTTATGATGTTTTGATTAATCTTTTCTTTTTGGGTTAGGGCCTTGAATTATTCTTGATTAATCATGGGTTGGAGGTATATTATCGATATATACTCTCCATCTTTGCTTTCATTCTAGGATAGCCGAGAGGCCGATATAATAAAGTGGGCATTCAAGAGTAAAGGGAGTTGTACGCACCCCTCGAGAGAGGCAGACGTCCAAATCTCCCGGATTGGAGTAAAATCCAATACTGGGGTTCATCGCGTAAAGCGAGTTTTAGGCCTCCGATTTAGACGAGAGCCGGTCAGACCTTCCTAAACTAAGTTGGGCACGACTTCGAGAGAAGCGTGTTCAATCTTTAGGAACCTCCACGGTCAAGGACCTTTATCCTATTAAGTTTAGATTTTTATCGCATTTTCTTAATCGTCTTTAGCCGAGGTGATTATTGATCGAGTGCATTTCCACTTCATATTTTCAACCTTTCATTGTAATCGATTTTCTTATGCTCATTAATTAACTGTAATAGCTCTCTTTCTAGCTTTAGCTTTACTTCCTTCCTTGCAATTAGATTCTCTAAAACCCTAGTTTTTCCGTCGATAAGATAATACTTTTTGTGTGAGTAAGCATACTCAACAGTTCCCGGATTTCAATACGACACTTGTGTCCCCTAGCTACAATTCTATAGGTATACTTACCTCATTGGATTGCTAGTTCGGTTGCGTTTATTTTCTTTGAACCCTAGCGCGCAACAACACGCCCTCCCTGGGCATGTCATAGGGTGTATGACCCGATCCCGAGGAAGTCTGCTGCTAGAGCAACCATAACGAGAAAAACCACTATCACGCCCCCCTAACACGCCCTATGAGGGCGTGTCACCGGGCATGTCATCCTCATCCCGAAGCCTGTTGTCGCATTTACAGATTCTACATTATTGCACGTCAACAGTACTGAAACGCTCCCATACACGGGCGTGGCCCTGGGTGTGTTCAACCTTTATGAAGACTGATTGATTTTTGACCAATGATTGAGACTTGACATGCCTTATACGCCCCTCCTAAACGGGCATGGACCATGGCGTGTCCACCAACGTACTGAAGCAATCATCATTCCTGCCAGAATCCAGAGCACAAGGTCAACTCCATGAAAGTCATGCCCCCCTGACACGCCCTCCCTGGGCGTGACAGAGGGCCTGACCAACCCGATGATTTTGCTTATAAATACAGTGGTACCCCCTTATGTCCAGAATAGTTTGGGTTGAGAGGGAAGGTGCTGCCCTTTTGTTTACTTGTGTTTTTTCATGCTTTTTCTCCCCCACTCTCTCTTTCTCATTTTTGTTTTTCTTATCCCTAGTTTAGTTTAAGCATTTGTAATAGCTTTGGTAATTGATTTAGTTGTTTAATGTAATGCTAGCATAGTTTCATTTCCAAGCAAATGTAATTTTTCTTTCAAGTGTAGCTCTCTTTCATTATCAATATAAAGTGCCCTTTTAATTTGTGTTCTTAATGCTCTTCTACTCATCCCTCCTACTCCAATTCGCTATGATTAACTAATCCTCCTTGTACTCATTCTTGATTATCCAAGGTTCGAGTTGATTAAGTTATGATGCTTTGAATTTAATTTTTCTTTTTAGGGTTTAGGCCTTCGAATTACTCTTGATTACTCTTGTTTGGAATTATATCATCGATATATAATTTATATATCTATTTTCACTCTTAGCTAGCTGAGAGGCTCGTAGTTTTAAGTGAACACTCAAGAGTAAAGAGAGTTGCACACACGCCTCGAGAGAGGTAGACGTCCAAATCTCCCGAATTGGAGTGAAATCTAATAGTGGGGTTCATCACATAAAGCGAGCTTTAGGCCTCCGATTTGTACGAGAGTTCGGTCAGACCTTCATAAACTCAGTTGGACACGACTTCGAGAGAAGCGTTTTAAGGTTTAGGAACCTCCACGGTCAAGGACCTTTAACCTATTAAGTTTATGTTTTTTGTCGCATTTTTAGACAACTCTTGCTGAGGTGATTCTCGATCGAGTGCTTTTCCATTTCATTGTTCCAACCCTTCGTTGTAATTGTTTTTAATAGCTCTTTATTTACCTACAAGTAGTTCTCTTTTTAGCATTATATCTCTTTTCTTAATCGCATTTAGATTTCTCTCTAACCCTAAAACCATCCTTCGATAATAAATTAGTTTTCGTGTGAGTAGGTTTACTCAACAGTTCCCGGATTTCAATACGACACTTGTGTCCCCTAGCTACAGTTCGATATGTATAATTGCCTATTTGGATTGCTAGTTCGGCTCTCATTTTTCTCGACATCTAGTTTTGGCGGCGTTGCCGGGGAGCAACTTTTGTTGATAATTTGAAAACACGAACCTATTACTTTTATCATTTCTCTATCTCATCCTTTTCTTAAAAATTTTAAAATCAAAAAAATATTAACGCTTTTAATAGAAACCCACTTCATAATTTTTCTACACCACCTAACTCTCTCAAAAAGGGCAATGTTGCTTAAATACCATTATCTTGTCTAGTAACTTGCGAACCCTTCATTGGGTAGCCGTTGGGAAGTTCCGGAGTAAAAACATAAAAAATCTATTTTCAAAAAAATGTTGTAGTTCTTTTTTTTTCTAGTTTATTTCTCTTCTTTATCTTCTCTTCTTCTAGTGCATGACCCGCGGGAGTCCGACGGTTATTTTGGACTTGGACCAAGAAATTGAGCGTACTCTTTGGAGAAGATCGTGATTTCAAGGCTCTGCTTTCCAAATACTGGTTGAGGATTCCGAGTCATTTTCTTCTTTAAGAATGGAAGAACCCCATATGGAGGAGGTCGTGCATAGGCCTATGTCCTATTATGCATGACCGAATCTAGAGGGAACAGAATCAAGCATCGTTCTCCCTGCTATAGCTAATAATAATTTCAAACTAAAGCCTAGCATAATTGAAATGGTGTAGCAGTATGTGCAATATGACGAACTTCAAGATGACGATCTGAACGCATATATAGCAAGCTTTCTTTAGATTTTTGACACCTTCAAGATAAATTGTGTCTCAAATGATGCTATTAGGCTAAGATTATTTCCTTTCTCCTTAAGAACCAAAGCTAAATAATGGTTGATGACTCTGCCAAGAGGGAGCATCACCACCTGGGATCAACTAACTGAAAAATTTTTGACGAAGTATTTTCTGCCAGTTAAAACTGCAAAACTTAAGAATGATATTTCTGCCTTTGGACAAATAGACTTAGAAACCTTATATGAAACTTGGGAAAGATTTAATGAACTATTAAGACCATGCCCCCATCACGCGCTACTTGTATGGTTATAAGTGCATACGTTTTATAACAGGCAAAATCAAAATACAAAGGAAATGATAGACGCAACTTCTGGCAGTACATTAAACCATAAGACCCCAGAAGTAGCCCTTGAGCTTTTCGAGGACATGGCCATGAACACCTATAAGTGGAATGTGTCTAGGTCCAACCCAAACAAACCTGTAGTTATATTTGAAGTGGACAACGTCTCTCAGCTAGCTCTGCAAGGGGAAATTTTAAGTAAAAAAAATTACGGAGATGACTGCTGCCTCCGCCCCTAAAGTATGGGAATCTGCAACTCCTACTCCCGAAAGATTAGATTATGTTAATAATATGGCTAAAAATTCTTTTAATAATTTTTCTGCTGCGAATTTTCATGCTCCTAGTTTTACTTTTCCGAATAGTTATAATTTAGCTTTACGTAACCACCCGAATTTTTCGTGGAGTAATCCTTCGAACGTAATGCGACCGCCACCACAAAATGAATTTTCTGCACCACCTCCACCATTTAAAAACTATCCAAAACCTCCAAGCTTGGATGATTTACTTTCTAAATATATAACCACTAATGATGCTACTATAAGAACCTTAATCGGAAGCATTAAAAATCTAGAAAATCAAGTAGGACAACTCCCAAAAATTATTTCTGAGCGACCCGCATGGTCTCTTCCTTCCAATACCAAGCCTAACCCGAGAGAGAAAGCTAAAGCTATAACTCTTCAGAGTGGGAAGAAAGTTTTTGGTATGGTTAGGGAAGAGCCTGAGGCAAACTCAACTCCCTTTTTGAAAATTCCACCATCCGCTGAAAAAGAAGTTATCACTCCGCTCTCTATTTTAGAAAAGATCTCGCTCCACCACCCATCTTTAAAAATAATCCAACTCCACCATACCCTTTCGAACTTAGCAAACAACATCGGGATGATTAATACCCTCGCTTCCTAGAAATATTTAAGCAAATCCACAAAAACCTACCCTTCCATGAAGATGTTTCCCAGATGCTGAAGTACGCTGAGTATCTTAAGGACCTCCTGACTAACAAAAGGAAGTTAGAGAACTTGTCGCACATAATGGTAAATGTTGAGTACTCTACTGTGTTGACAAACAGTTTACCAAAGAAGATCAGTGATCCGGGTAGTTTTTCTATTTCCTGTGTTATTGGTAATCTTTTTATCAAGCACGCATTGGCCGACTTAGGTGCAAGTATCAACGTGATGCACCTCTCATTATTTAAGAAGTTATGAATTGGTAGCCTCAACCCCATGCATATGAGTATCCAGCTCGCAGATAGATCTGTTAAGTACCTGTTAGGAATAGTGGAGGATGTTTTAGTCAAAGTCGACAAATTCATCTTCTCGGTCGATTTCGTCATATTGGACATCGAAGAAGACGTCGAGGTTTCCCTGATCCTTGTCTGACCCTTCCTTGCCACCTCCTGAGCTATCATTGACGTAAGAAATTGTAAACTCTTCCTTTGAGTAGGCGATGATGAAGTAACCTTCTTTATCACCTCTTCAATGAAAAATACCCTGGAGAATGACGACTCTTGTTTCTTCTTAGATGCCTTAAGTGATGAATCTTCCTACTGCCCTTCTGATCGTGAAAATGAATTTCTGATTTTTGTCCTCCCTCTACTCTTCCAATGGAATCTCTATAAGAAGCCGTCATGGCCACTAGCCCCATCCCCTTTAATTTTCCACATAAAAAAGTCTAGTTTTTGAAAAAGAAAGAATTTCTTAAATCTCATATGAAGAACCCCCTACCCTAGAATTAAAAGAACTTTCTGAACATATCAAATTTTCCTTCTTAGAAAAAAAATTCCAAACTACCAGAGATAGTTTTGACCTACTTATCTGAAGTGCAAAATGATAAACTCCTTCTCGTTTTACGTAAGCATCGCCGAGCTATTGCCTGGCAGATATCTGATATCAATGGAATAAGCCCATCTTTCTGCACTCACAAAATCTTAATGGAAGATAATTCACGCAACTCCATCCAAACTCATCGACGTATAAATCCAAACATGAAAGAAGTCGTAAAGGGCGAGGTGATGAAACTCTTAGATACAAGAATTATCTATCCTATATCCGATAGTAAGTGGGTTAGTCCTATCCAAGTAGTGCCGAAAAAGGGAGGGATAACTGTAGTTGTAAATGAAAATAATGATTTAATCCCGACACGGATGGTGATGGGGTGGATAATGTGTATCAACTATCGTAAGTTGAACGACGCCACCCATATGGACCACTTCCCCTTACCGTTCATCGATCAAATCTTAGAGCGATTATTCGGCCATAGCTTTTACTATTTTTTCGATGGGCTCTCTGGGTATTTTCAAATCCCCATCTCTCCCGAGGACCAGGATAAAACTACGTTTACTTGTCCCTTCGACACCTTCGCCTACCAAAGAATGTTGTTTGGATTGTGCAATGGGCCAGCTACATTCCATTGATTTTTGCTCGCTATCTTCGACAAGTACGTAGATAGCATTATGAATGTATTTATGGATGATTTCTCCATGTTCGGCGATGCTTTTGATAGTTGTTTAGAAAACCTCATAAAAGACTTAGAAAGATGTGAAGAAACTAACCTTGCCCTAAATTTGGAAAATGCCATTTTATGGTGAGGGAATGGTTAGTTTTGGGTTATTAGATTTCTGCGAGAGGGATTGAAATAGATATAGCAAAGATAGAAGTTATCGAGAAGCTGCCGTTGCCTACGAACATCAAAGCTATAAGAAGTTTCCTAGGACACGCTGGCTTTTACCGTCGTTTCATTAAGGACTTCTCCGAAATCATTAAACCCCTTACTCAGCTCTTAGAGAAAGATGCCCCGTTTATTTTTGATGACCTTTGTTTATCTGCCTTCGAACTAATAAAAGATAAATTAATTAACGCCCCCATTATGATAGCTTCGGTGTACGAACTTCCCTTTGAAATTATGTGCAATGCGAGTAGTTTCATAGTGGGAGCCGTATTAGGTCAACGCATATCTAAAAACATCAACCCAATCTATTATGCAAGTAAAACACTCACATCTGCACAAGAAAATTACACCATGACCGAGAAGGAGCTCCTAGTTGTAGTGTTCGCTTTCAATAAATTCCACTCTTATATTACGCTTTCCATAATTATTGTTTTAATGGACCACTCGGCCCTCAAATACGTTCTTACTAAAACGGATGCCAAGTCACGCTTGATTCGCTGGGTCTTACTCCTCCAGGAGTTTGACTTAGAGATCTGTGATAAGCGAGGGGTGATAATACGTTTTGTAGTCTTAACTATTATCATATTTTTCTATTTTATAATGTACAAATCTTGTATTTTAAGCTTTAATTTTATCTTTCTTATGTTAATTTTATTACCCCTAACTTTTTCCTCTCTTTTTGCAGCTTTTCAAAAATTGGTACAAATTGACCTGACACGCCCCCCTATCACGCCCTCCCCAGGCGTGACCTAGGGCGTGTCACCCTTTCCAAGAGGATTCCAGAAGCCAGAGGAAAATACCATGAAAAATTGTTGTCACGCCCCCCTGACACGCCCTCCCCGGGAGTGTCCCCGTGCATGACCCGGGGAATGTCTCCCTCTGCCCGAAGCCTGCCACAACATTAAATGCCATTTCATCTCAACACGCTAACAGTACTATCACGCCCCCTGTCATGGGCGTGATACAGGGCGTGACACCACATTTTTCGATGATTGACAGATTTCTTACCAATGATTTCGACGCGACGTGCGTGTCATGCCCCCCTACACGTGCATGACCAAGGGCGTGTCCACCGATGTACAGAAGCAATCATCCTTCCTGCCAGAATCCAGAGCCCGAGGTCAAACCTGTTCCTATCACGCCCCCTGACACGCCCACCCCTAGGGCGTGTTGAAGGGCGTGACCAACCCGTGAGCTTTTCCTATAAATTCAGACCCCTTCCCATTTCAACAAGTTTTAGTTGTGAGGGGGAGGTGCTGCCCCTTTGTTTCTTGTTTTTTTCATGTTCTTTTCTCTCTCTCCCTTTCTCTTTTTGTAATTTTATTAACCCTTGCTTAGGTCTTAGTTTGTTTAAGCTTTCATTGTAATTTATGCACTTGTTCTAGTTGCTTAATGTAGGGCTAGAATAGGTTTTAAATTTCATGCAATTGTAATTTCATTTTCTTGCAAGTGTAGCTCTCTTTTTCATTAATATTAAAGTGCCCTTATCTTCATTGTGTTCTTAATGCTTTATTACTCATCCCCCCTCCTCCACTCCATTATGATAAACTAATCCTCCTTGTACTCGATCTTGATGATCCGAGGTTCGAGCGATTAAGTTATGATGTTTTAAATTACCTTTTCTTTTTCGGTTTTAGGCCTTGAATTACTCTTGATTTTTCATGGGCTAGAGGTATATTATCGATATATACTCTCCACCTTTGCTTTCATTCTGGGCTAGCCGAGAGGCCGATAGAATGAAGTGAGCATTCAAGAGTAAAGGGAGTTGTATGCACCCCTCAAGAGAGGCAGACGTCCAAATCTCCCGGATTGGAGTAAAATCCAATAGTGGGGTTCACCGCGTAAAGCGAGCTTTAGCCCTCCGATTTCGACGAAAGTCGGTCGGACCTTCCTAAAATCAGTTGGGAACGACCTCGAGAGAAGCGTGTTCAAGCTTTAGGAACCTCCACGGTCAAGGACCTTTACCCTATTAAGTTTAGGTTTTTATCGCATTTTCTTAGTCGTCTTTAGCCGAGGTGATTCTTGATCGAGTGCATTTCCGTTTCATAGTTTTAGCCTTTCGTTATAATCGCTTACTTTATGCTCTTTAATTAACTATAGTTGTTCTCATTCTAGCATAACTTTATTTCTTTAATTGCACTTAGTTTCTCAAACCCTAGTTTTTCGTCGATAAAATAATATCCTTCGTGTGAGTAAGTTTATTCAACAGTTCCTGGATTTAAATACGACACTTGTGTCCCCTAGCTACATTTTGATAGGTATACTTGCCTTATTGGATTGCTACTTAGGTTGCTTTTATTTTCTTCGAACCTTTGCGACCATCAAGTTATTGGCGTCGTTGCCGGGGATCAACTTTCGTTGATATATTGAAAACAAGAACCTATTAATTTTGTCTCTTCTCTTTCTTACCCTCCTTCTAAAAAAATTTTAAAATCAAAATTTTTTTTATTACCACCTAATTCTCTTGAAAAGGGCAATGCGGCTTTAAGTGCCGCTATCTTGTCTAGTACCTTGCGAACCCTTCACCGGGTAGTCCTTGGAAAGTTTGGGAGTTAATCTATTAAAAAAATCTATTTCAAAAAAAAATCTAGCTTTTCTTTCTAGTTTATTTTATTTCTCTTTCTTCTCTTCTCTTCTTTTAGTGCATGACACCGGGAGTCCGTCGGTTATTTTGGACTTGGACCACAAAATTGAGCGTACTCTTCGGAGAAGATCGCGATATCAAGGCCCTACTTCCCAAATACTAGTTGAGGACTCCGAGTCATTCTCTTCTCTAAGAATAGAAGAACCAAACGTAGATGAAGCCTTGCAAAGGACTATATCCTATTATGCATGGCCGAATCTCGAGGGAACATAATCTAGCATAGTTCTCCCTGTTATAGCAAATAATAACTTCGAATTAAAGCCTAACATATTTCAAATGGTTCAACAGTATGTGCAATTTGACGGACTTCAAGATGAAGATCCGAACGCACATATAACAAGCTTTCTTGAAATTTGTGACACCTTCAAGATAAATGGTGTCACAAATGATGCAATCAGGCTAAGAATCTTCCCCCTCTCTTTAAGAACAAAAGCTAAGTAGTGGATGAACACTCTACCTAAGAATAGCAAAACCACCTAGAATGAATTAACTGAAAAATTTTTGGCGAAGTATTTTTCGCCAGCTAAAACATCAAAACTTAGGAACGACATTTCCGCTTTTGGACAAATAGACTCCGAAACCTTATATGAAACTTGGGAAAGATTTAAAGAATTATTAAGACGATACCCACATCACGCGCTGCCTGTATGGTTACAAGTTCAGAAGTTCTATAACGGGATAAATCAAAGCACAAAGCAAATGATAGAGGCAACTTCTGGCGGTACTTAAAATCATAAGACCCTGAAAGCAGCTCTTGAGCTTTTTGAGGACATGGCCATGAACACTAATCAGTGGAATGTGCCTAGGTCCCGCCCGAACAAGCCTGCAGGTATCTTTGAAGTAGACAACGTCTCCCAGCTCGCTCTACAAGTTGAAATATTAAGCAAAAAGATAACGGAGATGACTGCTGCCTCCTCCCCTCAGGTATGGGAATCTGCAACTCCTGCACCAAAACAATTAGATTTTGTTAACAATATGCTTAGAAATGCTTTTAATAATTTTTCTGCTGCGAATTTTCATCCTCCTGGTTTTAATTTTCCGAATAGTTATAATCCTGCCATAAGAAATCATCCGAATTTTCATGGAGTAATCAATCGAATGTTATGCGCCCGCCACCACAAAATTATTTTTCTGCAGCACCACCACCTCTTCAAAATTATCCCAAACCGCCAAGCTTGGAGGAGTTACTTTCCAAATATATCGCCACAAATGATGTTACGATAAAAACCTTAACTGGAAGCGTAAAAAGTCTAGAAAATCAAGTAGGACAGCTTGCTAAAATTATTTCTGAGCAACCCGCAGGGTCACTTCCTTCCAATACCGAGCCTAACCCGAGAGAGCAAGCGAAAGCTATAACTCTTCGGAGTGGGAAGCAAGTTCTCGGTATGGTTAGTGAAGAGCCCGAGGAAAGCTCCGCCCCCATTTTAAAAAATCAAAGCTCCGCCCCCGTTTTAAAAATTCCACCCTCTGCTGAAGAAATTATCACCCCGATTTTATAAAACAATCTCACTCCACCACCCATCTTTAAAAATAATCCAAATCCGCCTTACCCTTCCGAACTTAATAAACAACGTCAGGATGATCAGTACTCTCGTTTCTTAGAAATGTTCAAGCAAATCCACATAAATCTGCCTTTCCATGAAGCGATTTCACAGATACCGAAGTACGCCAAGTACCTTAAGGACCTCATGACCAACAAGAAGAAGTTAGAGAACCTTTCGCAAGTTACGTTAAATGTCGAGTGCTTCGCGGTTTTGACAAGCGGCTTACCAAAGAAAATACGTCACCCGGGTAGTTTTTTTATTCCGTGTGTCTTTGGTAATCTTTTTGTCAAGAACGCATTAGCTGACTTAGGTGCGAGTATTAACCTGATGCCCCTCTCGTTGTTTAAATAGTTAGGAATTTGTAGCCTCAACCCCACATACATTAGCATTCAGCTCGCCGACACATCCGTTAAGTACCCGTTAGGAATAGTGGAGAATGTCTTAGTAAAAGTCGACAAGTTCATCTTCCCGGTGGACTTTGTCATTTTGGACATCGAAGAAGACATCGAGGTTCCCCTGATCCTTGGCTGACCCTTCATTGCCACCTCCCGAGCTATCATTGACGTTTGCAATGGTAAGCTCTTCCTTCGAGTAGGCGATGACGAAGTCACTTTCTCTATCACACCATCGATGAAAAACACCTTAGCAAATGATGACTCCTACTTTTTCGTAGATGTCGTGAGTGATGAATCCTCTTATTGCCTATCTGATTTTGAAAAAGAATTTTCTGCTTTTTGTTCCTCCTCTTCTTTTCCAACTGAATCGCTACACCTAAGTGAAGAGACTATAGAATCCTCTTGTCTTTTATCTGATTTTGAAAAAGAATTTTCTGATTTTTGTTTCTCTTCTACTCTTCAAATTGATTCGATGCAATAAGCCTCCTTGGCCACCAGCTCCACCCCTTTTAATTTTCCATATAAAAAAGTCTACGAAGATTTAGTATTTGAAAACGAAAGAATTTCTCAAACCTCTTATGAAGAACCTCCTACCCTAGAACTAAAATAACTTCCTGAACATATCAAGTACGCCTTCTTAGAAAAAAACTCCAAGCTGCCAGTTATAGTTTCGGCCTACCTTACGGATGTCCAAAATGAAAAACTTCTTTTAATTCTACATAAACATCGCCGAGCTATTGCTTGGCAGATTTCCGATATCAAGGGCATAATCCCATCCTTCTGCACTCATAAAATTTTAATGGAAGATAATTCGTGTAACTCCATTCAACCTCAGCGTCGTATAAACCCGAACATGAAAGAAGTAGTTAAGGGCGAGGTTATGAAATTATTAGATGCAGGAGTTATCTACCCTATATCAGATAGTAAGTGGGTTAGCCCTGTTCAGGTAGTACAAAAGAAGGGAGGGATAACGGTAGTTAGTAATGAAAATAACGAATTAATCCCGACACGGACGGTGACGGGTTGGCGTATGTGTATAGATTATTGGAAGCTGAATGACGCCACCTACAAGGACCACTTTCCTTTGTCGTTTATCGACCAGATTTTAGAACGATTATCCGGCCATAGCTTTTATTGTTTTCTCGATGGCCTCTCGGGGTATTTTCAAATTCCCATCTCTCCCGAGGACAGGGAGAAAACTACGTTTACTTGTCCCTTCGGCACCTTCGCCTACCGAAGAATGTCATTTGGATTGTGCAATGTGCTAGCGACATTCCAGGGATATATGCTAGCTATCTTTGACAAGTACGCAGAAAGCATAATGGAGGTATTTATGGACGATTTCTCAGTGTTCGGCGATTCCTTTGATAGATGTTTAGAAAACCTCGAGAAAGTCTTAGAACGTTGCGAAGAGACTAACCTTGCCCAAAATTGGGAAAAATGTCATTTTATGGAGAGGGAAGGGTTAATTTTGGGTCATAAAATTTCTGCAATAGGTATTCAGGTAGATATTGCGAAGATAGAAGTTATCGAGAAGCTGCCGGCGCCTACGAATATAAAAGCTATAAGAAGTTTCTTAGGTCACGCTTGTTTCTACCGCCGCTTCATAAAGGACTTCACCAAGATCACCAAGCCCCTTACCCATCTTCTAGAAAAAGACGCCCCATTCATTTTTGATAACTCTTGTCTTTCTGCCTTCGAATTGATTAAAGAAAAGTTAATTAACGCACCGATTATGATAGCTCTGGTGTGGGACCTTCCATTTGAGATAATGTGCGATGCGAGTAGATTCGTGGTCGGAGCCATATTAGGTCAACGCATATCTAAAAACTTCCACACTATCTATTATGCTAGTAAAATGCTCACATCTGCACAGGAAAATTACACCACGACCGAGAAGGAGCTCCTCGATGTTGTATTCGCATTTTATAAATTCCGTCCTTACATTACGCTTTCAAAAATCATCGTTTTTACGGACCACTCGGCCCTCAAATATCTTCTTTCCAAAATGGATGCCAAGCTGCGCTTGATTCACTGGGTCTTACTCCTCAAGGTGTTTGACTTAGAGATCCGTGATAAGCGAGGAGATGAGAACTTGGCCGTCGACCATCTCTCAAGATTAGACAATCCCTTTATAGAAAAATTAAATGAAACAATTTTTAATGATTATTTTCCTTATGAGAAGCTGCTTTCAATTAACACATCTACTTCTCCTTGGTTCGCACAAATCGCCAACTATTTAGTAGCCTGGGTGCTCCCAAAAGAGTTCTCCTCTCAGCAAAAGAAGAAATTCTTTTCTGAGCTGAAGAACTATTTTTTGGAAGACCCGCATCTTTTCAGAATCTGTGCGGACCAAGTGATAAGGAGATGTGTTTCTTATGATGAAGGAGTTGATATTTTAAAATACTTACATGAAGGTCCGACATGTGGGCACTATCAAGCTGCTCGCACCGCTCACATGGTGCTTTGCGCGGGTTTTTATTGGCCTAGCCTTTTTAAAGACGCACAAGCCTTTGTGAGTAGGTGTGATAGTTGCCAACGGTCGTCCAACATTTCAAATAAAAATGAAATGCCGCAAAATTATTTCCTTGAGTGCTAAATTTTCGACCTCTTGGGAATCGATTTTGTTGGCCCCCGTCCTTCTAGCTTCAGAAATAAGTATATTTTAGTTGCCGTTGATTATGTTTCACATTGGGCCGAGTCCCAAGCTCTTCCTACGAACAACTCCCGAGTTGTAGTCACCTTTTTGAAAAAATTTATTTCTAGATTCGGTATGCCGCGCGCCATCATTATCGATAGGGGTTCCCATTTCTGTAACGCACAATTTTCCAAAATCATTACCAAATACGGCGTTACACATAAGCTTTCAACTGCCTACTACCCCCAAACTAACAGACAAGTCAAAGTAGTAAATAGAAAAATAAAAAGAATTTTAGAAAAGACTGTTTCAACTTTTAGGAAAGACTGGTAAGACAAATTAGACGATGCTTTATGGGCCTACCGAACTGCGTACAAAACCGCCCTCGGATGTACGCCGTATCAGCTGGTCTATGGAAAATCGTGCCATTTACCCGTAGAACTCAAGCACCGCCCTTTTTGGGCCTTAAGATTTTTAAACTTCGATCCCCACTCTGTCGGTGACCTTACAAAATTTCAACTACATGAACTCGACGAGTGGCGCTACTATGCTTACGAAAATTACAAACATTATAAAGAGTGGACGAAGCGTTTACACGATAAGAACTTAAGGCATCCGAAAACCTTTAACTGGGCGACCAGTTTCTTCTTTATAATTCTCGATTACGTTTATTTTCGGGCAAATTAAAATCTCGTTGGTCGGGGCCCTTTTCTGTTATGCAAGTTTTTCCTTATGGAACTGTTTTAATTTCTCACCCTGATAAGGGTAATTTCAAAGTGAATGGTCAGTGTCTTAAACTTTACTTCTCTGGTGATTATGATGTCAGTCCAAACATTTTTAAGTATCTGCTGCACGAACTCTAGCTTTGAACTTCTATTTTTTGTTAAAAAATATTTTATTTCTGGACAATAATATTTTTGGAAAATATTATTTTTGATGCGTCGAGCTCAACGACGCTTTAAACAATGGGCGCTCTTGGGAGGCAACCCAAGTTATATTTTTCTGTTTTCTTTTTTTTACAATTTTTGGCCCCGGACGGCTCCGACAAGCTGAAGCTTCTGCGATCGCCTGCTCAACCGTTGTTGAATCCATCACAAAGTCCAAAGAAGACATTTGGGGGAGCGGCATCACTCAGCTTTCGCAGCAAATAAATCCGGGGAAGTACCTGTTTTTCAATTATGTCTTTCAATTATGTACTTTTATTTTCTCTCCTTCTCCAATCCCCTTCTTTTTCCATTGAGGACAATGTCCATTTTCAGCTTGGGGGAGGACTTCCTCCTTCTTTTTGCTTAGGGTAAATATTTTCTCTTTTTGTGTATATTTTTTTCAAAAAACCCAAAAAATGAAGATCTTTAAATTCCAAAAAAAAAGAAAATAAAATATTTCTAACATCCAAAAAAAGAGAATATTTCAAAAAATAAAAATAATAATAATAATAAAATTTTTTTTCTTACTTTAATAGTTTAGACATTTTGGTATCTCAATAGTACCCCTAGTTTTTGTTTTACTCAAAATTTCCTATAAACAACTTACTTAATTATAATATTTCTAAACGTCCATTTTAATTATGTTTCACAAGTAAAATGTTGGTCATGCTGTGTTTCTAATTCACGATAGCATGTTAAGGTGAAATATTTTTCTAAAACTCGCATTTCTATTATGGTTTTTCCTTATTTATTTTCTTTGCTTTATCAAAAATTCATCATCCACTATTTTCTTTTTCGTTTTTGGATAATTTTTGTAAGGTCATCTTTTGAATAGTATAGTAGATGTGAACGATCCAAGTCACTTATTATTTCTATTTTCAAGATAATTTCATCAATCTTCTTTTATTATCTAAGACTTGCTTTTTGAAAATTTTCAAATCTTTGTTTTAAATAAATTTAAAAGCGTGAAAATGATTTAGGCGGTTTTTGTTTTCGTTTGAGCTTTTCGTCCAACCTAAAAACTTTGACCACTAGTTAGCCGCTTTTGAGCCTTTTTCCAAATTCATTTGAAAGCTCCTCTTTTCATATCATTTTCACCAAGCCCAAAATTTCCAACCTATCTAATCACACTAGCCTTTTTGAGTTTCATAAAATATTTTCATTATTTTGATAGGTTATTTTGTGATATTTTTGGGAGAAAGGTTTTGAAAGAAGTATGTTCAAAAGAGATGTTTGTTTTTGTTTGGCCAATTCAAAATGAAAATAAAAAAATTTTATGGTAATTTTTTTGAAAAAATAAAAAGAAAAAAAAATGAAAAAGAAAGAAAAAATATATTTTTATTTTAAATAAAATTTTTTGAAACTCTTTGTTTTGGGTTTTGTGTGATTTTAAGCCTTCACGTTTATCTTTGAATTCCACCCCTAATCATATTCCTAAACCAAACGTTTCTGTCCTATTTAAGTCCTTTTGATTCACGTCTTTTGAATTTTACTTAATAAAAAAAAGAAGAAAAGTAAATCAGTTTTAGTTTTGGATTTAAACATAGATTTTTGTTAATTGAATTGATATAATTATAATGCATTGCTTGGATCTAGTAACAACTCAATGCGTTTTTTTCATTTTTTTTGCTTTGCTTAAATCTATTTAAAAGAATTACGTTTAAATTTTGGATGATTTATTTTCGTTAAGTAAAGTTCATAAAAGTTAAACCATACCAAAATAATTGTTTTAGATTTACGTTTCATCTTTTCCCTACTTAGAATTTCGCATAGTACTTGTGTGGGCATAATTAGAACTTTTGATTAGTCCTTTTTATGATTATCTAGTTTTTATATTTTTGCTTGGGGAAAAGCCAAGCTTAAGCTTGGGGGAATTTGATAATATGTTTTGTAGTCTTAACTATTATCGTATTTTTCTATTTTATAATGTACAAATCTTGTATTTTAAGCTTTAATTTGATCTTTCTTAAGTTAATTTTATTACCCCTATCTTTTTCCTTTCTATTTGCAGCTTTTCTGAAAATTGGTCAAAATTGACATAACACGCCCCCCTGTCACGCCCTCCCCGGGTGTGACCTAGGGAGTGTCAACCTTTCCAAGAGGATTCCAGAAGCTAGAGGAAAATACCATGAAAAATGGCTGTCACGCACCCCTGACACGCCCTCCCTGGGCGTGTCCCCGGGCATGACCTGGGGCGTGTCGCCCTTTGCCCGAAGCCTACTGCCGCATTAAATGCCATTTCGTCTCAGCATGCCAACAGTACTATCACGCCCCCTATCACGGGCGTGACACAGGGTTTGACCCCACCTTTTCCGATGACTAACGGATTTCCGACCAATTATTTAGACGTGACGTGCGTGTCACGCCCCCCCCCCCTATACGGGCGTGACCAAGCGCGTGTCCACCGACGTACAGAAGAAATCATCCTTCCCGCTAGAATTTAGAGCCCGATGTCAAACCCGTACCTATCATGCCCCCTAACACTCCCCCCTAGGGCGTGTCGAAGGGCGTGACCAACCCGTGAGAATTTCCTATAAATTCAGACCCCCTTCCCATATCAACAAGTTTTGGTTGTGAGGGGGAGGTGCTGCCCTTTGTTTCTTGTTTTTTTCATGTTCTTTTTTCTCACTCTCTCTCTTTCTCTTTTTTTAATTTTATTAACCCTAGCTGAGGTCTTAGTTTGTTTAAGGTTTTATTGTAATTTATGCACTTGTTTTAGTTGCTTAATGTAGGGCTAGAATAGGTTTTAAATTTCATGCAATTGTAATTTCATTTTCATACAAGTGTAGCTCTCTTTTTCATTAATATAAAAGTTCTCTTATCTTCATTGTGTTCTTAATGTTTTACTACTCATCCCCCCTCCTCCACTCCATTATGATTAATTAATTCTCCTTGTACTCGATCTTGATGATCCGAGGTTCGAGCGATTAAGTTGTGATGTTTTAAATAACCTTTTCTTTTTGGGTTTTAGGCCATGAATTACTCTTGATTTTTCATGGGCTGGAGGTATATTATTGATATATACTCTCCACCTTTTCTTTCATTCTGGGCTAGCCGAAAGGCCGATAGAATGAAGTGAGCATTCAAGAGTAAAGGGAGTTGTACACACCCCTCAAGAGAGGAAGACGTCCAAATCTCCCGGATTGGAGTAAAATGCAATAGTGGGGTTCACCGCATAAAGCGAGCTTTAGGCATCCAATTTAGACGAAAGTCGGTCGGACCTTCCTAAACTCAGTTGGTCATGACTTTGAGAGAAGCGTGTTCAAGCTTTAGGAACCTCCACGGTGAAGGACCTTTACCCTATTAAGTTTAGGTTTTTATCGCAATTTCTTAGTCATCTTTAACCGAGGTGATTCTTGATCGAGTGCATTTCCATTTCATAGTTTCAGCCCTTCATTATAATCGCTTACTTTATGCTCTATAATTAACTGCAGTTGTTCTCTTTCTACCATAGCTTTATTCTTTAATTGCACTTAGTTTCTCAAACACAAATTTTTCCGTTGATAAAATAATAGCTTTCGTGTGAGTATGTTTATTCAACATGTTCCCGGATTTCAATACGACACTTGTGTCCCCTAGCTATTGTTCGATAGGTATACTTGCCTCATTAGATTTTTATTTCGTTTACTTTTATTTTCTTCGAACCTTTGCAACCATCAAGGAGCCGAGAATTTGGCCGCCGACCATCTCCCCTTATTAGATAATCCGTTTATTGAAAAATTAGATGAAAAATCTTTTAATGATTTCTTCCCCGATGAAAAGCTGCTTTCAATTAACACTTCTCCTTCTCCTTGGTTTGCACACATAGCCAATTAATTAGTGGATCGTGTGCTCCCAAAAGAGTTCCCCTCTCAACAAAAGAAGAAATTCTTTTCTGAGTTGAAAAACTATTTTTGGAAGGACCCGCATCTTTTCAGAGTCTGTACAGACCATGTGATAAGGAGATGTGTCTCTTTTGAAGAAGGTTTAGATATTTTAAAACATTTGCACACAGGACCAACTGGTGGTCACTATCAAGCTGCTTGTACTGCTCACAAGGTGCTTTGCTCAGGTTTTTACTGGCCTGGCTTTTTTAAAGACGCGCAGGCCTTTATGAGTAGGTGTGATAGTTGCTAACAGTCGGGCAATATTTCCAATAAAAATGAAATGCTGCAAAATTATTTCCTCGAGTGCGAAATTTTTGACCTCTGGGGAATTGATTTTATTGGCACTCTTCCTTCTAGATTCAGAAATAAGTACATTTTACTTATCGTAGATTATGTTTCGCGTTGGGCTGAAGCCCAAGCTCTTCCTACTAACGACGTGAGAGTCGTAATTACTTTCTTAAAAAAATTATTTTCTCGATTCAGTACACCGCGAGCCATCGTTAGCAATAGGAGTTCACATTTCTATAACGCACAGTTTTCAGAAATACTTATTAAATACAGGGTTACGCATAAACTTTCAACTGCCGACTAACCCAAAACTAACGGCCAAGTCCAAGTAGTGAACAGAGAGATTAAAAGAATTTTAGAAAAGACTATTTCAACTTCGAGGAAAGACTGGTCAGCCAAATTAGATGACGCTCTATGGGCCTACCAAACAGCGTACAAAACCGCCATTGGATGTATGCCGTATCGATTGGTTTATGGAAAATCGTGGCATTTACCCGTAGAATTAGAACACCGCACTTTTTGGGCCTTGCGATTTTTAAATTTCAATCCCCACTCTGTCGGCGACCTTAGAAAATTTCAGCTTAACGAACTTGACGAGTGGCGCTCTTACGCTTACGAGAACAACAAATTTTATAAAGAGCGGACGAAACGTTTTCACGACAAGAACTTAAGGCACCCAAAAACCTTCAAACCGGGCGACCAAGTACTTTATTATAATTCTCGTTTATGTTTATTTCCGGGCAAATTAAAGTCTCGTTGGTCTGGCCCGTTTTCAATTTTGCCTGTTTTTCCATATGGTATTGTTTTAATTTCACACCCTGATAAGGGTGATTTCAAAGTGAATGGGTAGTGTCTTAAACTCTATTTTTCTGGTGATGATGATGTCAGTCTGAACAATGTTAAGTTTCTTCTACACAAACTTTGACTAACTTAGAACTATTTTATCTTGTTAAAAATTTTAAATACTATTTTGGACAATAATATTTTGGATAATATTATTTTGTTGCGTCGAGCTCAAATGGCATTTTAAACAAAGGGCACTCTTCGGAGGCAACCCTCGTTACTTTTTTGTTTTCTTTAGTTTACAATATTTGCCCTGGATTGCTCCGATAAGCTGAAGCTTCTGCTTGCCTGCTCCAATTCTTTTGATTCCATCATGAAGTCTAATTCAGACATTTCATGAAGATCCAAAGCGCGAGCATATGGGAGCGACGTCGCTCAGCATTTGTGACGTATAAATCCGGGGAAGTACCTTTTTTCAATTCTGTACTTTCTTTCTGTTTAATTTTTTTTCTCTCTCTCTCTAACCTCCTTTCTCCATTGAGGACATATCCATTTTTAGCTTGGGGGAGGATTTCCTCCTTCTTTTTGTTATTTGTGTATATTTTAAAAAAAGCGAATATCTTAAAAATCCAAAAAAAATAGAAAATATTTCAAAATAAAAAAATATTTACTTTTTGTTTTTACTTTAATAGTTTAGATGGTTTTTTTGGTATTTCAATAGTATCCCTTGCTTTTGTTTTTTTTTTCTCAAAATCCAATATAAATAACTTAGCTAATTATAATAATTCTAATCGTTTTTTTAATTATATTTAACAAGTAAAATGTTGGTCATGTTTTGTTTCTAATTCATGATAGCACGTTAACGTGAAATGTTTTTTCAAATACTCGCATTTTTATTATGATTTTCGTTCTTTATCTTCTTTACTTTCTCGATTATATTTCATCCACTATTTTCCTTTTAATTTTTGGATAATTTTTATAAAGTCAACTTTTGATTAGCGTAGTAGATATGAACGATCCAAGTCACCTATTATTTCTATTTTCAAGATAATTTAATCAATCTTTTTTAATTATCTAGGACTTGCTTTTTGAATTTTTTCAAAACCGTGCTTTAGATAAATTTAAAAGCTTGAAAATGATTTAGGCCATTTTTGTTTTCGTTTGAGCCTTCTTGCCAACCTAAAATTTTTATCCCTAGTTAGCCATTATTGAGCTTTTTTTCAATTTCAATTGATAGCTCCACTTATCATTTCATCTTAACCAAAGCCAAATTTTCCAACTTATCTAATCACATTAACCTTTTTGAGTTTCATTCAAAAAATTTCATGATTATGATAGGTTATTTTGTGATAATTTTGGAGAAGTTTTTGAAAAAGTATGCTCAAAAGAAGTGTTTACCTTTGTTTGGCAAATTTTTAAATGAAAAGAAAAATTATTTTTGTTCTTTCTTTTGAAAAAGAAAAAAAATTTGAAAAGAAAAAAAAATGGAAAAGAAAGAAAAAATAATTTATTTTTGAAACTCTATGTTTTGGTTTAGTGTGATTTTTAAAGCCTCCTTGTTTATCTTTAAATTCCACTCCTAATCATAATCCTAAACCAAACGTTTCAGTCCTAATAAGTCCTTTTGATTCATATAGTCATAATGTGTTGCTTTTGAATCTTATTTATTAGTTGAGTAAAGAAGAAAAATAGATCATTATCAGTTTTGGATTTAAATTTAGATTTTTGTTATTTAATTTATATAGTCATAATGTGTTGCTTGGATCTAGTAACAACTCAATGCATTTTTCATTTTGTTGCTTTGCTTAAATCTAATTAAAGAAATTTGTTAAAATTTTGGATGATTTATTTTCATTAGTAAAGTTTATAAATTGTAAACCATGTTTAAGTAATTGATTAAGGTTTACGTTTCACCTTCTCCCTACTAAGAATTTTGCATAGTACTTGTGTAAGCATAATTAGAACTTTTTGATTAATCACTTTTTATGGTTATCTAGATTTTATATCTTTGCTTGGGGACAAGCAAAGCTTAAGCTTGGGGGAATTTGATAGTTCGTTTAGTAGTCTAAACTATTAGGGTATTTTCTAGTTTATAAAGTGCAAATCATGTATTGTATGCTTATATTTTTACTTCCTTATGTATACATTAATACCGCTAATGTGTTCTTCTCTTTTTCAAGGTTTCCAAAAATTTTGGCCAAAAATGCCCTGACACGCCCCCCTGACACGCCCTCCCTGGGCGTATCACAGGGCGTGTTACCCGATCCCGAGGAAGTCTGTTACCAGAGCCAACATAACGAGAAAAACTATTGTCACGCCCCCTAACACGCCCTCCCTGGGCATGTCACAGGGCGTGCACCCTCATCCCGATGCTTGCTGCCGCATTTAAAGATTCTCCGTTGCTGCACGTAAACAGTACTGACACGCCCCCCTACACGTGCGTGTCCCTGGGCGTGTTCAACATTTTTCGAAGACTGATGGATTTCCGACCAATGATTGATACTTGACGTGCCTTACATGCCCCTCCTACACGGGCGTGGTCCAGGGCATGTCCACTGAAGTACAGAAGCAATCATCATTCTCGCCAGAATCTAGAGCCCGAGGTCAACTCCATGCATGTCATGCCCCCCTGACCCGCCCTCCCTGGGCGTGACAGAGGGCGTGACCAACCCTAGGATTTTTCCTATAAATACAGTGGTACCCCCTTGTGTCAAGAACAGTTTGGGTTAAAAGGGGAGGTGCTGCCCTTTTGTTTACTCATGTTTTTCATGCTTTTCTCCCCCTTTCTCTCTTTCTCATTTTAGTTTTTCTTATCCCTAGTTTAGTTTAAGCTTTTGTAATAGCTTTAGTAATTGATTTAGTAGTTTAATGTAATGCTATCTTAGTTTTATTTCCATGCAATTGTAATTTTTCTTTTAAGTGTTGCTCTCTTTCATTATCAATATATAGTGCCCTTTTAATTTGTGTTCTTAATGCTCTTCTACTCATCCCTCTCCCCCACTTCTCTATGATTAACTAATCCTCCTTGTACTCGATCTTGATGATCCAAGGTTCGAGTTAATTAAGTTATGATGCTTTGAATTTACTTTTTCTTTTTAGGTTTAGGCCTTCGAATTACTCTTGATTATTCTTGTTTGGAATTATATCATCGATATATAATTTCAATCTCTTCACTCTTAGCTAGCCGAGAGGCTCATAGTTTGAAGTGAACACTCAAGAGTAAAGAGAGATGCCCGAATCCCTCGAGAGAGGCAGACGTCGAAATCTCCCGGATTGGAGTGAAATCCAATAGTGGGGTTCACCGCGTAAAGTGAGCTTTAGGCCTCCGATTTGGAAGAGAGTTCGGTCGGACCTTCCTAAACTCAATTGGGCACGACTTCGAGAGAAGTGTGTTCAAGCTTTAGGAACCTTCACAGTCAAGGACCTTTACACTATTAAGTTTAGGTTTTTTTTCGCATCTTTAGTCAACTCTTGCCGAGGTGATTGTCGATCGAGTGCTTTACAATTTCATTGTTCCAACCCTTAGTTGTAATCGTTTTTAAAAGCTCTTTTTTTAACTGCAAGTAGTTCTCTTTTTAGCTCTATATCTCTTTTCTTAATCCCATTTAGATTTCTCTCTAACCCTAAAACCATCCTTCGATAAGATAATAGTTTTCGTGTGAGTAGGTTTACTCAACAGTTCCTAGATTTCAATACAACACTTGTGTTTCCTATCTATAGTTCGATAGGTATACTTGCCTAGTTGGATTGCAAGTTTGGCTCTCTTTTTTCTCGACATCACAAACCCACACTGCTGACCACATGGGTGAACAATTGAGCTCATCACTACAGTGGGGCTACCACAACCCTTTCGATAATTAAACTAAGAACCACTTATAAACTAGAAACAAAGAGTACATACCTTTAAAAAAAAGAAATAATAATCTAGATAACGTATGGGTTTATTGTCTCCCAACAGGACTTATTCAAGGACCATGCACTCTCTTAACTAATGGGCATATGATATTGGAAGTGCTCGGGTAGTTGTTCAAGTTCACATTTCGGTAGCGGGTACAGAAATGGCGACATAACAAATACCCACATTGCTATGTAGTTATACCTGTCTTGAACATCAGGCATGGGTAGAATAAATGTTTTGAAGCTCGATGAATATGACTCCACCTGCACCCAATCTCCATCAATGCTAAGCTGCATTACAGGCCCTTGCACTAAGTGGACTGATTCCACGATGTGGTCCTGCAGAAAAGTAGGCACGAGAGTGGGGTTAGGAAATAAATTAAAAAAATGACAAAAAGTAACCTCAATCATAGGGATGATTCTGGTGTCATCTCCCATCGGCGGAATTGTAGGTGAATCTATATAGCTGTCTAGGCTGGTGCAAGAATGTGCTGGAACTGCATCTGCCTCATCCACGCATTGGACTTCCTTATATGGGACTGAGGCAGCAACATCGGCCATGCAAATGTACTCCTCGACGTTATCTAGCATAATAATACAAACATATGCTTCTCCTTGCGAATCAACCTACACAACACTGTCAGAAACAAAAATAATGCGTTACAAAGTATAGGATAGATGGGCAGTGCTCGCTAAAAAGTCAAGCACAGGCTCCTCACAATAAACAGACTCTATAAAAGATGATATATGTACTTTAGGAGTAAAAATATACGTGTTAGGTTTTATATCGACACATGTATCTGTGCAAATACTAGTATTTCTCCCATCAAAATCTCAAGGTGGCACTAATATGTACCCAGATACAAAAAGTGTGTTTCAATTTGTCGGAGTGGAGACAATCCGAACATCTGGTTTATCATCCTCCTCCAACTGCGCCAAGTAAGCAGCACACTCCTTCAAAGAGTGATCCCAACTCCGACAAAATAAACACTGCTTAGCCGGCTTTGTCAGTACAACCGGTACTGACGCAAAAAGAATATTGTGCGGCAATGGAAGAGCAGATGAGTAACTAACTGGCTTATGTATACCATATTGAGTACCAGATGAGGTTGGTGCTCCATATGTAGATCCTTGAGTTTCTTGGCTACCATACTCCTTAGGACATCTATCACTAGCATGAGAGATATCTCCACACCAGTGGCAATGGATATTAAAATTGGCCCACATTGCAGTGATCACTAAATTCGCGGATTAAACTACCTTGCATAGATTCTCAATAAAAATCTAATAATTTCAATCCATATAAAAAGTAAAAATAGACTGGGATAAAACAAATTCAAAACAAGCAACTTTTTCGTAACTCTCATAACAAAACACAAATCAACAATACACCTGCACTCCCCGGAGACGGTGCCAATAACTTGATGTGTCGGCAAGTGCACCAGTCACTGTCAAGAAATAATTTTGGGAATAGCTTCCGTGAATGTCGATCTCAAGGGAATGCAGGATGGGTATCGTGATAGCATCATAGAAAGATCGTTACTAAGAGCTAAACGAAACAACAAAGTTGGATTTTGATTTCTAATGCTACAAAAGACAAAAAAGAAAACTAATGCGGGTCGTAAGCACCGCTTATTTTGGTGGAAGGAACTAGTGCAAGCCGCTATGTCGTGCTTCATTAGGCGAATGGACGGAGAGCAAGCGGATGTACTGAACACACGTGCGGAGAGCAATGGTCATAATCACCTCTTCAACTACGAACACTAGACTTTGCTAGAGTGGTTCTACTGCACGAGTGGAGTGCATGTGAATGGAGGCGAATGCATCACAGCTAACAATAAAGGGTGTAACTAACCAAAGCAAACTTCATTCATAGACAAATATAAGCAAGTTTATGTTCATTACAAGCTTTAGAATACACTTCACTATGGAGGAGAGGTAGAGTAAACTGAAAGGGGGAAACCCTATTCGTGGTTCTTGGCCGGAGTGATGGGTTGTCAGTCCACTTCTCCACTCGAATGGTGGATGCGTCCGGAGGTAAATGGGTTATCAATCCACTTGTCTTCCTCCGTCTTCTACCTTGCCATCAGTCATTTCTCCCTATTTCCCCAAGTGAATAGTACGAAAAACCTCTGCTGCACACTACTGGTGGCAAGAAACTCTCTGAAAGGTTGAAGATGACTTCAGATCACTAGAGAAAGCTTCCTGGATGGTGGAGATGAGTGGAGGACCTGTGGGGGCGAGAAACGACGCTTTCGCGCGCAGTAGCTAGGCGGAAAATGAAAAGCATTGACCTAATTCGTGGAGCACGAGCTTAAATACAGACAACAGAAAATCAGAGCGCACGATCAGCGGCGCACGACCAGTACTGACGGTTGATGATCGTGCGCACTGCTCTAGAGAAACATGCAGCTGGACAAAAAAATTAATATATATACACACGATTAGTATCGCACGACCAGAGGTCATGCGCACAGGATCACATGATCGTGCGATTAGAAATGGCAGAACTCCAGAAATATGGATAAACGCGCACGAGCAGTGGCGCATGAATAGTGTTCGTGCGCACTATGTACAATGGTCGTGTGACTGCCCAAGACAGAACTTGGAAAAATGGAGAATACTTCGCACGATCAGTGGCTCACGACCAGTGGTCGTTCATTATAGATCCAATGATCGTGCACAGTGTTCCGGTACCATATGGGGTTCGTTGAACTAACCGCGCATGACCAACGGTCATGCGCTAAGGAGTGCACTGATCGTGCGGGTGTAAAAACACACGATCAGTGGTCCTTAGGCAAAAAAACATTCCCAAACAATCCCGAAACACTCACACGACCTTTGTACCTGCATCAAAAATAGAATAGATACCGAAATGGGTATACCACATTCTCGAGACACAGAAAAACACCAAGTATAGGGGCAAAAGTTCAAAAACTACAAAATCACACTAAAAACAGGCCAAAAGTGCACTTAACATAGAATGGACGTAATGAAAAACAAGAATAATTAAGGCACTAAAGTGTAGTGCATCAACGATAAAACTAGCCCAGATGAGTCCAAAAATATGTATATAACTTGGAATCATCGCACCCCCAGACTTAACTATTTGCTCGTCCCGAGCAAATCATCACTCCATGGACTAGAAAATAGTTAGCTGGCTTAGTAGTTTCCAAATAAAGTAATGAGAGAAATCAAATATATCATGGGCATAGAAAATATAATAGATAAACTTTTTAATTATACTATAGAATTTATACTTTTTGACAGGAATAAATAAATATTGTATCTACTCAAAATTGGAATCCTGGAGAATCGTTCGGTCATACATAGGAAGAAAGTAGTCAAGCCACTCAGGTGAGCATTGCCAAAGACCGGGGCTCAAGATCACCTCCAAAGAATTCCATCAATGTCGGGGACCAAATGCTTGCCAGTTAACACTCTCTCCACGGTACTAGTTCGTCTCAAGAGTGAATCCATAGGAATTTAGGATAATCATGGGGCTTAGGATAAGGTTTTGTAGTGAAAGATAAACATGGAGGCTACACGCAACCCAAGCGAGCAAACAACAAGCTAAACCAATACATCCCCTCAGAATTGCACGTGTGACACACCCCCAAACTTAGCTTGAAAACCGACCAATATCAAGATAAACATGATGGGGATTCTATTTCTCATTGTAATTCTATTTAGATTTTCTTTTTCAATTATCTCCTTTTTCTTTATTTTCTTTTTGTGCAATCCCTAAATTTTTAGCAAATAAAATTTCTTTTAATCATCCACCACATTACTTGAATTCCACATATCACACCTTGTCAAAATATTAAATTCATAGGAGCTCAAGGATTTGGAAACGATAGGAGGATTGGCTTTAGGCTTTGGTGAATGAAGGTGAAGCTGAATCAAAAAAGGGGTAGGCAAAAACTGGGCTTGCAACGGTTAGCAGCTAGGATAAGGTAAACAAGGCTCAAACTAGCCAAATGGTTAGTCACGCTCACGTTTGACTAACCATGCACTAATGCTTGGAGACTAGCTTGGGGCATGTTCTTAGCCACCGATAAAGATGATTCTTCCTCCCGACTCGAGCAAAACGAGTCTACTGACGGCTACACATATTCCTACACTACCGTTCGATTTCACCAGATTCAACATTATTTTGAGTAGTACAAACAATATTTACATCTGCAGAAAAAGTATAAATCTACGAGTATAAAAAAAAATTAAACCTATACTATTTCTACACAGACCATGTGTACTAGATTAGGAGCACAGAACGAGTTTCGCACTACTCTATCCGAAAATCCTAAGCCAACACAACTATTTTAAAGTTTACACACAAGCAATCCATTTGACTCGAGCTACGCGCGTGGATAAGATCACACTCAAGTGGGTGATTCAGTGGGCTATAGTGATCATGAAATAAATAACTAACAAACTGGTATTCTATAATATGTGTGCTCGTGTAGTGACCACATGCATGCTTTCCCCCAATACTTGAGTGTGACAACTCATAAAACTAAACATTCCAAATAATATAATGAGTTAGTGGTAAGAAGTACCTATGCTCAAAACTGAGCATACCAGTCGTGTTGCGAGGTTGTCTGTTGGCGGAAAATTTGTCGTGCTTCAAAAATTTCTATCACCTGCAAATTTGAGATCCCACGCAAAATAAGAAAATAGAAATACAAATATAAAAATAACACAGCACACAAAATAGGACCAAGTGGTCATACTTGAGTTGTCTCCCATAAGCCCCTTTTCTTTACAGTTCTTAAGGTGGACTGAATACTTATATTAAGCATGATATAAAAAAATAACATTCGGCACCCAGATGGGCACCCACAGAAATATAATTGTTCCAGGACCGAACCTTCTAAATAAAGTACAATACAATTCTATAGATGAATAAAACACTAGAAGATGATTAGATGTGGTAAACTCGCTACATGGCAAACTCCCCTCACTCCTCCGCGCTATCGCTGTCGCGAATCTCGATGGGAGATAGACAACGAGCTGGTGCGGATTGAGTGAAACAAGCAGGAGGCGGTGGAATATTCAACCTGCCTCTCACCACTTGCTGAAAAATAAAGTCATGCATCTAGTACTGTGAGACTTCCAAATAAGCTAGGCGCTCATTCAGATATGGAACGCTCCGCTCCTGAGCTAGGCTATACTGGCGGATAGTCTGCCCCTCATGCTTTACTGAAGGCCACTGCTGCTGAAGACTCGGCTGCGGTGGCTCTGCTGCTCTCCACCTACCCATGGTGGAAGACTCGGCCGGTTCTCCCTCATCTTCCTCCTCATCTCTTCCCCCAGGAGCATCTCCAGACGTGATAACAACAAACATCCAGATAGCCTTCCTCCCAACCACTCACAACAAATGGAAACTCACCATATTGGCCCCGGTGATCATGGTAGGAGCAATGACCTGCACCACCGGAGGTAGCTGGCTCAAAATCTCCAAACTCTTTGCAATGCGGGTAATGTAGTAAGCACCACCAATCACACACCTGAGTCAATAAGTAGCCTCGTGAAGGAAGAAATGGGCAAGCATATACCCCAGATGAATGTGGTAGTACTACTATATGCTATACAGGGAGATAAAATCTTGCTAACCCACAACGTTCTTGCTCAGGGCCCTTGCGGTGAGCGAGTGACTGAGTAAGTGCAGTATATACCTCAGAGCGGTGGAGAAAGGAATTGAAGCGCTAGGTGTGCTTGACCTTGGAAAATGTCGCCATTCTTCCCAAACTTTGCGCAGAAGTTGTCGAAGAATGGTTGGAGTGTTGGTAGGCTTTCATCACACGGCGGCTTCCCGGTTCCATGGCAGCACAACAAGGATGAAGGAGGCCGGAAAATTCAAGAGCCTACCGTAGAAGGGACAGATCTCACCAGAGAAGTGGCGGATTGACGAGATACGACACACGCTCAGCGGAACGATGTGATAGGAGTTAGGGCACACACACAGTGGTCAGTCGGCTGGGTTTTTAAAAGAAACTGGGCCAGCGCACGACAGGTGGACTTGTGTTGTTAAATAGTGCGCATGACTAGTGGTCGTGCGCCGAGAAATTTTTCGCGCGTCCTGTTTCGCAGTAAAACCCCCAATGCTGACCACATGAGTGCATAATTTTGCTCATCACTACAGCAGGGATACCACAACCCTTTCGATAATTAAACTAAGCAACACTTATAAACTAGAAACAAAAAGTATATACATTTAAAAAAGAAATTCTAATCTAGATAACTGATGGAGTTATTGTCTCCCAACAGGACTTATTCAAGGAACATGCACTCTCTTAACTTATGGCCATATGAAATTGGAAGTGCTCGGTCAGTTGTTCAAGTTCACGTTTCAGTAGCGGGTACTAAAATGGCGACAGAACAAATACCCACGTTCCTGTGTAGTTATACCTGTCTTGAACATCAGGCATGGGTAGAATAAATGTTGTGAAGCTCGACAAATCTGACTCCACCTGCACCCGATCTCCATCAATGATAGGCTGCATTACAGGCCCTTACACACTAAGTGGACCGGTTCCATGATGTGGTCCTGCAGAGAAGTAGGCACGAGAGCGGGGTTAGGAAATAAATTAGAAGAATGACAAAAAGTAACCAAAATCTTGGGGATTATTCCGGTGTCATCTCCCATCGGCAGAATTGTGGGTGAATCTACACAACTATCTAGGCTGGTGCAAGAATGTGCTGGAGTTGCATCCGCCTCGTCTGCGTAATGGACTTCCTTACATGGGACTGAGGCAGTAACCTCAGCCATGCAAATGTCCTCCTCGACTGGATCTAACATAATGCTAAAACACCAGCTTCTCCCTACGAATCGACCTACACAATAGTGTCAAACAGAAAGAATGCTTTGCAAAGTAGAGGATAGAGGGGTAGTGGTCGCTAAAAAGTCAAGCACAGGCTCCTCACAACTAAAAGACTCTATAAAAGATGATATATGTACTTTAGGAGTAAAAACATTCGTGTCAGTGTTTAGATCGACAAATGTATCTATGCAAATACTAGTTATTCTCCCTTCAAAATCTGAAGGTGGCACTAGTACGTACCCAGATATAGAATGGGTGTTGCAAGTTATCGGAGTGGAGACAAACCGAACATCTGGTTCATCATCCTCCTCCAACTGTGCCAAGTAAGCAACACACTCCTTCATAGAGTGATCCCAACTCTGACAAAATAAAACTGCTTAGCCGGCTTTGTCGGTACAACGAGTACTGATGCCGAAAGAAAGTAGTGCAACAATGGAAGCGCGGATGAGTTGTTAACTGACTTATGTATACCATATTGAGTACCAGATGAGGTTGGTGCTCCATATATAGATCCTTGAGTGTCTTGGCTACCATACTCCTTAGGACATCTATCACAAGTATGAGAGATATCTCCACACCAGCGACAATGGATATTAAAATTTGCCCACATTGCAGAGATCACTAAATCCCCTGATTAAACTACCTTACATATATTCTCTTTAAAAATCTAGCAATTCCAACCGACATAAAAAGCAAAAATAGACTGGAATAAAACAAATTCAAAACAAGCAACTCTATCGTAACTCTCATAACACAACACAAATCAACAATATGCCTGCATTCCCCAGAAATGGCGCCAAAAACTTGATGCGTCGGCAAGTGAACCGGTCGCAGTCAAGTAAAAATTTTGGGAATAGCTTCCCCGAATATCAATCTCGAGGGAATGCAGGATGGGTATCGTGATAGAATCATAGAAAGATCGTTACTAATAGTTAAACGAAACAACAAGGTTAGCTTTTGATTTCTAATGCTACAAAAGACAAAAAGAAAACTAATGCGGGTCGTAAGCACCGCTTCGCTTGGTTGATGGAACTAGTGCAGACTGCTTTGCCATGCTTCGTTAGGTGAATGGACGGAGAGCAATCAGATGGAGTGAACACACGTGCGGAGAGCGAGGGTCGTAATCACCTCTTCAAATACCAACACTAGCCTGTACTAGAGTGGTTCTAGTTCGCGAGTGAAGTGGATGTGAATGGAGGCGAGTGCATCACAGCTAACAACAAAGGGTGTAACTAACCAAAGCAAACTTCATTCATAGACAAATAAAAGAAAGTTTAGGTTCATTACAAGCTTTAGAATACACTTCACTATGGAGGAGAGGTAGAGTAAACTAAAAGGGTGAAAGCCTAGCCGTGGTTCTTGGCCGGAGCGGTGGGTTGTCAGTCCACTTCTCGACTCGGGCCGTGGTTGCGTCCGGAGGTAAATGGATATTCAATCCACTTGTCTTCCTCCATCTTCTTCCCTTGCCTTCAGTCTTTTTATAACACCCCAAATTCTAATTTGGAGTTCAGGCTGGGTGACACGGCCTGGGACACGGGCGTGTCCCAGGGCATGTCCAGCTTTGGTTACTCAAGTGGGTCTCTAATAGGACTCGAGAGGGAGTTGAGTGTGTCTCGAGTGAGGCACATGGCCTATGACACAGGCATTTCCTTCACTGTGCGTGTCGAGTTGTCGACATAATTCAGTCGACGGCCTTTGAGAGATGACAAGGCCTAGGACACGGGCGTGTCCCTGGGCATGTCCTGCTCGGGTTGGTAACTGGGTAGCATTGAGTGGCGTTGAGTGTAGAACATAGCCTTTGACACAGGCATGTCATAGGGGCGTGTTTGGCACACGGCTAAGTACACGGGCATGTGCCTTAGCCGTTTCCTTCTCAGGGAAGTTGGTCCTGTGTCGATTTAGGGACACACCCCTAAACACGGGCGTGTACCTTGTAACACGGGCATGTCAGGGCATGACAGCGACGTGTCTAAGCCCGTGTACTAGTCTGGATTGATTCGGTTAACTAGACGCTTAGGGAACACATCCTGTGACACTGGCGTGTCATAGGCCGTGTCAACCCAAAAATAGATATTTGGGGGCAGATCAAGGTCGTTCAATTCCTTCTACTTAGATCCTGTGGCCCAAGCTCTTCCCTGCTGGGTTTAACTCTAGATTAGATTGAAGTTTTCATTCATAACTTGGACAATCTCTTTCTAAAGAGACGAGAGAGAGAGGAGAGCTTGGAGTAGGAGAAGGGAGAAGGATTCCGGCCGCCGGTGGAGCTGTAGCGGTCCGACTCGAGATCCGAGGCCAGCATTATGGAGGTAAGGCCGTCGTTGTTATTTCCATCCGGCTAGTTTCTCCATGGATCTGAAGCGATCGTCAAGGGTAACGATCTCCTTCTTGGATAAGTGAAGTCCTACTTTATGCATATGCATGGGATCCTCCACCAAAAGGTGGAAAGTGTAAGCGATTCCAGCGGTTGAGTCTGCATTTAGATTTGGAAGTGCTTAGTACGGAATAGGCATGATGTGTGAAGTCCATCTGGAAGGGTAGTCTGGATTGGTGATGTTGCGAACCAGAGAAGACTCCGAATATAAAACGCGTAGTTTACGGAGTTGGTTAGGAAGTATGTGAATTTATTATTATTTAAACTCATTTTATTGTAGGCTCTGCATGAGTTGTATGTTATTTGGGGAAACTTTGCGTAAGCTCCTTGTGTTGTGAGTGCATGCATGCACTGGATGCTCTGCGTGTGCTATGAAGCTGCGGCTGACCGGGAGAGGATAGCCGACCCCCGTCAAGATGTGTGATATTGACGAATTGGGCAACGGGAAAGTGTTGTCCTATCACTGGTTATTTGGGAGATCTATTAGTGGCAATGCAATTGGGGGATGCGGCCATACCCAGCTCTTTACACTACTGTGGTAGGTCGGTCTGAAATGCTCAAGTATTGTTGGGAGGTGAACACCTCTGAGTGGAATATGTACGAGAGATCTCCAACATGTGTGTTATAGTAGACTATTTCCCATATCCAACAAGTTAAGCACCTCTGATCGGTGGTGTTACCAAGGGTTATTTGGTACACCGTAAATATGCCCTGAGTGTATAGAGCATCGGGCTGCGGCCGACGTTTTTGATGTTGTTGAGATTTTGATCATTTGATGTGATATAAAGATATCTGTTGGGATTGAAATGCATGCAGGGAAGGAACCACTACCACGGGTAAGGGGTTGGGTCGTTATAATTGTTCAGCTGAATGCTGATCGTTGCTTTGTTTATCACCTGTGGGGTGAACGTCCATATGCAGGTGTTGCGGGCTGACTTGGATTGAGCAGGCTAAAGCCCTTGCTGCTGCTGCTTGTAGGCCCTTGAAGGCCATGCGAAGCTTTGGATTTCATGTATGGCTGGCCTGCATGCTGATGTATGAAACCACCTTTTGTAAAGAGAAACTTGTAAGGCCTTAAGGCCGTGAGCGGTGTGTGCTTGTATACATTCCTGTTATTATATATAAATGTGATATTTATATAGTTATGGACATTCATTGATTGAGTTCTTGCCAGTAATAATCTTCCGCTAGAATGCTCTGAGTTAGGATGCGCATAGAAAGTATTTTGGTATTAACCTGTGACCTCACCGTCTGTTTGTGGCATATAGTGTGGGGCCCGGCCAGACCTTCTATTATATGTTATTTAACGGGTGGAGTCGTTACACTTTTCTCCCTATTTTCCCAAGTGAATAGTACTGAAAACCTCAGTTACACACTTCTGGTGGCCGAAAACTCTCCGAATGGTTTAAGATGACTTTGGATCGCCGGAGAAAGCTTCACGGAGAGTGGAGATGAGTGGAGGACCTGTGGGGCCCAGAAAAGGCGCTTTCGCGCGCAGCAGCTTGGCGGAAAATGAAAATTGTTGACCTAATTCGCGAAGCACGGGCTTAAATACGAGCAACAGAAAATCAGAGTGAACGATCAGTGGCGTACGACCAGTGGTCGTGCGCACTGATGAATGACGATCGTGCGCATTTCTCTAGAGAAACCTGTAGCTGGATAGAAAAATTAATATATATGCGCACGATTAGTGGGACACAAGCAGAGGTCGTACGCACAGGATCACATGATCGTGCGATTAGAAATGGCAGAACTCTAAAAATATAGATAAACATGCATGAGCTGTGGCGCACGACCTAAGGTAGTGTGCACTATGTCCAATGGTCGTGCGATTGCTTCAGAAAGAACTTGGAAAAATGGAGAATAGTGTGCACGATTAGTGGCTCACGACCATTGGTCGTGTGCTATAGATCCAATGATCATGCGCAGTGTTCCTGTATCGTTTGGGTTCGAAGAACTGACCGCGCACGACCAGCGGTCGTGCGCTAACGAGTCCACTAACCATGCGCGTGTAAAAACACATGCTCAGTGGCCCTTAGGTGAAAAAGATTCCCAAACAATCTTGAAAAACTCACACGACCTTTGTACTTGCAGCAAAAATAGAAGAGCCACCGAAATGGGCATACTACATTCTCCAGACACAGAAAAACACCAAGTATTGGTCAAAAGTACAAAAACTATGAAATCACACTGAAAATGGGCCAAAAGTGCACTTAACATGGAATGTACGTAATAAAAATTTGAACAATTATGGCTCTAAAGAGTCGTGCATCAATGATAAAACTAGCCCAGATGACTCAAAAAATATGTACATAACTTGGACTCATTACCTCCACGATTCCTAACGGGTACTTAACGGATCTATGAGTGAGCTGGATACTCATGTGTATCGGGTTGAGGCTACTAATTCCTAACTTCTTGAATAATGATAGGGGCATGAGGTTGATACTCGCACCTAAGTCGGCCAATACGTGCTTAATAAAAAGATCACCAAAGACACACGGTATAGAAAAACTACCCGGATCACTAATTTTCTTTAGTAAACCATTTGTTAAGACCACAGAGCACTCGACATTTAGTGTGACATGCGATAAGTTTTCTAACTTCTTCTTATTTGTAAGGAGGTCCTTAAGATACTTCACATACTTCGCCTCTGGGAGATTGCTTCGTGGAAAGACAGATTTACTTGGATTTGCTTAAATATTTCTAGGAAGCGGAAGTATTGATCATCTTGATGTTGCTTGTAACGTTTGGAAGGGTATGGTGGAGTTGGATCATTTTTAAAGATGGGTGGTAGAGTGAGATCTTTTTCTAAAGCAGAGAGTAGATTGATAACTTCTTTTTCAACAGATGGTGGAATATAGAAAATGGGGGAGAAGCTTGCCTTGGTCTCTTCGCTAACCATACCAGAAACTTGCTTCCCACTCTGAAGAGTTATATATTTCTCTTGATCTATCGGGTTGGACTCGGTATTGGCAGGAAGAGACCCGGCGGGTCGCTCAAAAATAATTTTGCGAGTTGTCCTACTTGATTCTGTAAACTTTTAACGATCCAAGCTAGGGTTCTTATAGTAGCGTCATTTGTGTTTAAATATTTAGAAAATAACTCCTCCAAGCTTGGAGGTTTTGGATAATTTTGAGGAGGTTGAGGCGGTGTAGAGAAATCATTTTGTTGTGGCGGGTGCATTGCATTCGAGGGATTACTCCACGAAATATTAGGGTGGTTTCGTAAAGCGGGATTATAACTATTCAGAAAAGCGAAACCCGGAGCAGGAAAATTAGCAACAAAAAAATTATGAAAAGCATTTCTATGCATATTATTAACATATTCCAATTGTTCAGAAGCAGGAGTTGTATATTCCCATACCTGAGAGGCGAAGGCTGCAGCCATCTCCGTTATCTTTTTACATAATACTTCCATTTGCAGAGCTAGCTGGGAGACATTATCAACTTCAAAGATACTTGCAGGTTTGTTTGGGTGGGACCTAGGCACATTCCACTGATATGTGTTCATGGCCATGTCCTTGAAAAGCTTAAAAGATTCTTCTGGGGTTTTATAGTTTATGGTACCACCGGAAGCTGCGTCTATCATTTGCTTTGTGCTTTGATTTAGCCCGTTATAAAATGTCTGCACTTGTAACCATACAGGCAGCGCGTGATGGGGGCATCATCTTAAGAATTCTTTAAATCTTTCCCAAGTTTCATACAAGGTTTCAGAATCTATTTGTCCAAAGGCAGAAATATCTTTCCTAAGTTTTGCGGTTTTAGCTAGCGGAAAACACTTCGCTAGAAATATTCAGTTAGTTGATCCCTTGTGGTGATGCAATTTTTTGGTAGAGTGTTCAACCATTGCTTAGCCTTAGTTTTAAGAGATAAAGGGAAGAGTCTTAGCCTAATAACATCATTTATAACACCATTGATTTTAAAGGTGTCACAAATCTCAAGAAAACTAGCTATATGCGCGTTCGGATCTTCATCTTGAAGTCCGTCATATTGCACATACTGCTGCACCATTTGAATTATGCTAGGCTTAAGTTAAAAATTATTATTATCTATAAAATGTATAACTATGCTTGATTTTGTACCCTCTAGATTCGGTCTTGCATAATATGACATAGGCCTATGCAGGGCTTCCTCTACGACGGGCTCTTCCATTCTTAGGGTAGAAAATGACCCGGAATCCTCAACCGGTATTTGGAGAGTAGGGCCTTGAAATCGCGATCTTCTCTAAAGAGTATGCTCAATTTTGAGGTCCAAGTCCAAAATATCCGACGGATTTTTGTGGGTCATGCACTAGCAGAAGAGAAGATGAAGAAAGAGAATAATAAATTAGAAAAAGAGAACTACTAAATTTTTTTGGAAAAGAATTTTTTATGTGTTAACTCCCGAACATCCCAATGGCTACCCGATGAAGGGTTCGCAAGTTACTAGACAAGATAGTGGTATTTAAGCCACATTTCCCTTTTTGAGAGAGTTAGGTGGTGTAGAAAAATTGTGATGTTGGTTTTTATTAAGAGCGTTATTATTTTTTTGAATTATTAATCTTTAAGAAAGAGGGTGAGAAAGAGAAATGATAAAAGTAATAGGTTCGTGTTTTCAAATTATCAACAAAAGTTTCTCCCCGGAAATGGCGCCAAAAACTTAGTGGATCAATTATTCGCAAAGAGAATTAAACCGAACTAGCAATCCAACTAGGAAAGTATACCTATCGAATTGTAGCAAGGGGACCCAAGTGTCGTACTAAAATCCGTGAACTGTGGAGTAATCTTACTCACACGAAGACTATTATCTTATCGAAAGATTGTTTTAGGGTTTGTTAACTAAATTAAAAGGGAAGACTTGTTGCATAAAGAAAAGCACTTGCACTTAATCAGAGAGACAACAAATAGCGATTAAAAATGAGGGGCTGAAATGATGATAAAGAAGAGCACTTAATCGAGAATCACCTCATCAAAAGTTGATTAAAATGCGATAATAAACTCTAACTTAATAAGGTAAAGGACCTTGACTGTGGAGGTTCCTAAAGCATGAACACGCTCCTCTCAAAGTCGTGCCCACCTGAGTTTAGGAAGGTCTGACCGAACTCTCATCCAGATCGGAGACCTAAAGCTTGCTTTACGTTATGAAACCCGCTATTGGATTTCACTCCAATCCAGGAGATTTAACGTCTGCCTCTCTCAAGGGGTGTGTGCAACTCTCTTTACTCTTGAGTGTTCACTCCAAACTACGAGCCTCTTGGCTAGCTAAGAGTAGAAACAAAGATGGAAAATATATATCGATGATATATCTCCAAACACGATTAATCAAGAGTAATTCAAGGTCTAAATCTTACAAAGAAACAGAAAACTAGAGCACCATAACTTAATCAACTCGAACCTCAGATCATCAAGATCGAGTATAAGGAGGATTAGTTTCTCACGGTGAAGTGGAGGAGGAGAGATGAGTAGGAGTGCATGGATACAAAAATAGAGACAAGAAAAATAAATAAGCTTTATATTAAATTCAAACATAGAGCTACACATGGAATACAAAAATATTACACTATAGGAAAATTAAAAACTTGCTAGCACTAACACTGAAATTGAAACTAAACTAAACTAAACTATAACAGAAAACTGAAATAAAAACTAATGAGAAAAACTTAAATAAAAATAGGAGAAAGGAAGAACACTAAGGGAGAAATGAAAATGGCAGCACTTCCCCTCTCCTAAAATTTCTATATTTTTTCTCAAGGACAGGGGCTCTACTTATAGATTTTCAAGGAGTAGGAAATGATGTAAGCCATGCACAGAAGTTAACCTTAGTACGGGTTCTAGCGGGAAATGATGATTGCTTTTGTATGGGTGACGTGCATTAATGGCAGCAACATGATTTTATTAAAGAGCTAGACTTGTCCTCTGGCAGCAGTAAGCTCGACGAAAGAAGGAGAGAGGGCTCGACAAAATAAGAAAAGAGAAGGTGAAGGGGAGGATCATCGAACGCTAAAAGATGAGGTCAACGAAATGGCGAAAAATACCGTTCGTCTAACGCAAAAAATGAGTTCGACGAACATCGAACTGAGAAGGGGAAAAGCTTGACAAAAAGGCTGAGCTCGACGAATTCTTGCGAAAAGAACCGTTCGTCGAACACAGAAAATGAGGTCGACGATCGTCAAAGAGAGAAGGTGAGGTCGACTAAATTTGCTGAAGGCGAGGTTGATGAATTCTGGATGGCAGGGGAGTTTGACGAACAGAGCTCGACAAAAATCTAGGGTCGACGAAATTAGAAATGAAATGGTGTGGTTTGACGAATGCTGAGCTCGACGAACTGGAGCTAAAGGCGAAGCTTGACGAATGTTGAGGACGTTTGTCGACCGCAGAACTGAAGGCTGAGCTCGACGAACAGCTGAGCTTGACGAAATGAGCTCGACGAACTGGGGCTGATGGCGAAGCTTGACGAATGTTGAGGACGTTCGACGACTTCAGAACAGAAGGATGGGCTCGATGAAAGTCGAACTGAGAGGGGGAAATGAGCTCAATGAAATGAGCTCGATGAACTGGCTGAGGTCGATGAATTTTTCTGAGTTCGACAAATTTGCTGATAACCTGCAAAAAGAAACAAAAAACATTAGTGCTATTAAAATATATACAAAATGAGGTAAAAATAAAACTTAAAAAAATGATTTCAATAATAAAAACTTGTAATTTCCCTAGTAGTTTAAACTACAAAATGTATTTTCAATTCACCCCCAGTCTAAGGGCACTGTAAGATCCAACATATTTCACCTTTTTTAAATTACCTGGATTGCTGATCTGGAGACCAACAGTATCACGATGTGATAGAGGTAGTGCTTGGTTGTAGCAACCAGTTTCATTATGAATTGTGATGTCATCGCAACGATAATACACTTTATGGCAATCAATACTCTTCATGTCAAACCCTTATTCTAAGCAATATAGCTAGCACCCAACAATAAGCTTAGTGCGTGATGATAATATTGTCTTCACAATGACTCAAAATGTCTTTATGTGGTCTATCTTTACGACGACATCATGCTTTAAGATGATCCATACACTTCTCGATGGCTAGAGTTATCTTCACGATGACATGAGGCCTAGTCACGATGGCATGCAACCTATCACACCAATATGTGGAACTATCATGGCGATATTTGCCTTATACTCGAACAAGTTGGTTGTCATGAAGAAATTGCACTAGCGCCAGGCGATACCCTACCGATGGTAGTAACTAATAGTTCTTTGAGTTTTTACCTTACTTCACACAGGTAAACCTGCACACAATACCTAAACCATGTATTATCATATACATCTTGGGGTTTTCTATTATCAAATATGAGAGATGCAAAACACATATTCTAATAAAGCCAACCCTACCGAAGATGTTGTACACACAATGAGTCTGAAGATACATCGTAAGGGGAGAGAAACCAAGCACACAAGGGCATAACACAAGTACTACACAAGTACTTGCGCATGCAACCATCACCCTCACCCCACCCCTATGCATGCAGATAACAACACATATGCACTGTTTGACCCATACACATGCAGTCTTGTGCACGATCCTTGTGTGTGCATTATGCGCCCCACGCATGTAACATCTCATTTTGAGCGAGATCCCTTGTGTGACTTGTGTCACTATGAGTTGTCGTGGACTGGGTAGTAGTCCTAAGGCCTTCAGGTGATCATGGATGACTTATGGTCAACATGAGAGGGTGTACCGCTGTATTTCCCAATGGTAAAAAATCAAAAGGATAATCGTGTGGCAGAAAAGATAACACCATGCTATAGCTATACCATTGGAGGTAGTGTTTGACTACAAGATGTATTGGCTAGATGAGAATCCGATCGGATAGAAATATTATACGGGCATGCCATTCATGGAACACGGGTGTGACATATTAAGTATCAGTTAAATGTTAACGTGGTTGCAAATAACATATTTATCCAAAATGGTGAAATCGACCAAACGGCCTCAGAATTAACCTTAGCAAATTTTGTTTGATTCATGAAGTCAATACAATTTCAAATAAACTTTATGCTCTCAATTCCAATGAGTATTGGAGAAATTATTGTGTGTGCACAAGTTTTAAATAATGTTATTTTCCAAAGAAGTGTAAAATTGAGCAAATAATGTTAGATTTGATAGTTGACCACACTCTGTTTTGTTAGACTCATATTAATATTGTGAGTCCAACAGAGTCAACCATTCACGATTCCGACATCATTTGTTTAGTTTTGAGGTTTATGTCAAATTAAGTGTGAACACTACGATCAACATAAAATGAGCAAACAATCTTGAATTTATAGGAACTAAATGATCTTACTAGTAATCCTGCACACTACTCTAATTGAGTTCCTCCCCTCTCCGTCTCCCTCTCCCTTGGTGCTAGTTTCCTCCCCTCTCACTTGGTGCTAGTTCCCAAGATATAACTAGGTGAGAAATCAAACTCAATTGAGTTTGATTTGAGTGCAAGCAATGGAAAATTGGTGAATTCCATGTTCCTATTTGTTATTCTGGCCACCTCCAGTAGCTAGAGTGCCAACGATCATTGCACTTCAATAAGAGGAAGGTGGTTTTGGTTTTGGTTGGTTGAATGTGGGTTCAGGTGGATATAGAGGAGAGACTTATTAGGCTCTAGGTTAGGTAAATCATAGCCCTGAGATAGAGGAAGAAGATGACTGGTTGTTGTCTGATCTACTTTAAGATTTGTGTAAGATCTACTATTTATATACCAAACTGAAATGCTCTTGTGTTAGGTTCTAGCCAATATTTAGGCATGATACACATAGATGTGAACATCAGGCTCAACATGAAAGTTGTAGCCCTTAGAAAGACATTTTTAGAATGGGTAACATAATATTTTAGATGGTCTGTAGCTCCCTGAATTCTATTTTTAGTATACAACATTGCAAAACATAGTGGCTCAATGTTTTGTGTAAAAAATTACTTGGATTATAATGAAATTTGTACATTTATGTTTGATAATTTTGATTAAATTTTGGTCCACCCGGTTAAGTTTAAAAAATTTTGGACATGTAGTTGCTATAGTTTTATAATAATATCATTAAAATTAAATGTTCTTTAAATCATTATTACGATGTCTAATGGATAACATGCACGTAGCGATAATAGGGCGTAACTTGATTATACTCATTAAAACTGAATGCTTGGTCATCTACTTCATGGTTTATTCTTCAATGTCATTGGACTTATGAAGATCTTTGTTCATGATGAGATTATTATACAATCATATTTGTGAACTCTTTTTGAACTTATAAGACATACAAGTTGCCACTCATGTAGAGGATAATATCGAAACAATATAGGTGTTTGTACCCGAGGATTATACTATTCATGAAGAGACGTGATAAGTTGTAATTGTACCTACTTTTATAGTATTGTTATTATGATATTTTACTTTATTTTTGCCTTTTTTTGTTTGTTTTGTTCAATAAATTGTTCATATTTTGTAAATTTTATTTCTAACTTAGTTATTTTTATTTTCCAGAAAAATTCAGAAAAAAAGTCAAAATTTGACTTGACACGCCCGTGTCATTGACTTGACACGCCTGTGTAAAGAACTCAATGCCTTCGGCCAGTCGACACTCAACGCCTTCGGCCAGTCGACAGTCAACGCCATCATGTCACGCCCGTGTCAAAGCCCCGTCACGCCCGTGTCGATGTCGACACTCAACGATTTTCCACACTCAACGCTGCCGGTGTCAGACTGCCAGCTGTCCAAGTCACGCCCCCCCCCCCCCCGCCCCGACACGCCCGTGACATGCTTGTCACACCCGTGACCGCCACGTGTCACCTTCCTGAACCTTCCAGAACGGTGCCAGCTCGCCGAAGTCACCAAGTCAAACACGGCAGCTGTGACACACCCCCTGACACACCCGTGATCAGGGCGTGTCACACCAGAAATTTTGCCTATAAATAAAAATTTTCTGTAATGCCCAAGGGTTCACTTTTTTAAGCCAAATTTAGTGTGTTTTGTAGGCTGCACTTATGGACTCCATTGCCATGTAAGGAGAACTTTCTCCCCCCTTCCTTTTATGTTTGGTATTACTTTAGTCTAGCTTTGTATTAGCTTTGTAATAGTTATTTTCATTCAATAAAAATGTTAACTTTTCTCTTCTTAATTGGCTTTGGAATGAACATGTGTGCCCACTTTATTCTCCCTTTTTATTCTCATGTTTTTCCTAGTTTTTCTCTTTATGGAAAAGTGTGTGTGTGTTTAGGAGTGATGTTTTCATTTCTCTTATTTTATCTTCATTATGCAGAAGTGTTAGGATAGCTTTTATGTTTTAAGTTTTAATTTCAAGTTTTATGTTTCTTTGTTATGATATATATATATATATATATATATATGTTAAGTTATAAGGATAGTTCTTCCCTCTTTTCTTAAGCTTTATGTCACTTTCAAATTATAACCCTTGCATCCTTGGGAGTTTTGTAAAAGAGGTTTTATAAAGGTGATTTTACTTTTCTTTAACTTAGTTTTTGTTTATGTTGTAAAACTTTTTGTTCCTTTATATTTTATTTTCACTTTTTAATCACTTTTATGAACTCTTAAGAATGGAAAAGTTATAATTTTGATTTTTAATAACTTTGATTTTAGCAAAGTTAAGGTAGTTTATATTTTATTTCCTTTATGTATTAGGATTTGGGATTTTATGTTTTCATCCTTAGGATTTTACAAAAGTGAGCAAAGAGTGAGTTTGATTTTTTTTCTTACTTAGCTTTTTAGGAATGTAAAACTTTTTTGTCATTTTAGGTTTATTATCACTTTTTCCTCACTTTTGTAAGACCCTAAGAATAAAAATGTTATCATTTAAATTTTTCAAGTCCTTGTACTTTTGTTTTAATTTCAAAAAACCATTTGCTCATTTAATTTTTATTTCATCTTTTTTATTGTTTTTAACAAGTTGTAATGGTAGAAAAGTTGTAGTTTTAATTTTTAGGTAACTTTCATTTTGTGTTATTTCTATGTGTGTGTGAGTGTATGAGGATAGTTTCATTGTTTTCATTCTCCCGCCAACTCATTTGAGCCGGGACTCGCTATTTTACTGCTTTATTCACTTATGTAGAGTGTGTGAGTGTAGGTGATAACTTTTCATGCTTTGTTTATTGCTTTCTCAATTATGTAGAGTGTGTGCGTGTGTGCATTTATTTCCGCCTACTCGTTAAGTGTTAAACGACACTCTGCTTTAATTTTCTTCCCACTCAGTTTTGAGTAGGACTTGTACTTGCATTTATTTCCCCCCTACTTATTCGAGTAGAACTTGCTTTATTTAATTTCTTTATGGTTTTGAAGTGTGCGTGAGTGCCTGCATCAATTAGCTTTCCTTCAATTTATCTAAATGTCCTGTTATTTTTATGTTTTCCCTTATAACTGTTTAGTTCTCACGCTTCACTAAAAACAATAATGTCGTCCCCATACCGATGAGTGGCTAATCTCTATTAGCCTTCATCATCGAAGAGCATTGAGACATATAAAATGATTTGAAATAATTAAAGAACTTTATTTTTTTTATTTAAGAACTTAAGGTTTTCCCCGAGTTAATGACGCATAGGACAACATAATCGATGTGTGGGCTCTATTTCCGTTATCCATATGCAATGCCAAGAGGCGTCACATATGGACCGATCCCCCTTGGGTAAAGAGAACTGCGTACGCAACCTCGAAAGAGGAGAAGCGTAGTTCTACCTGATTGGGTTCCCCACCCAATAGCGGGGTTCTTAGCATAATGCGGGCATTAAGGGGAATCCTTCGTCGGACTAACGTTCGGTCGAATAGCCTTAGCATCTAGGTGAGCGATATCCCTAGACCTAGGTGAGCTCATGTCTTTGGAACCTTCACGGCCAAGTAGCTTTTATTAATTTAAAAACAAAGTTCAATAATTGTTAAGAATTATTTTAGTCTTAATCCGATTCGATGCCGAGCGTTAACCCGTCATCGAACTAACTTAGTAAAAAACTGCTCTCTTTCTTTCCGTTTTAATTTAACTAAAATTCCCACCTTACTGATAGTAAGATAATAGTCTTCCTTGAAGAGTAAATATAATCAACGCGCCCCCGAGAACAATACGACCTCGGTATTCTCCTGAATACCGAGTACTACGTGATAAGTGCACTGTCCTCCTCTCGTTAGAAAACTTGATCTTCTAACTCGGCCCGCGGAATCTGACCATTTCGAACCACCCACAGTCGGTCTCTGTTCTGTGGCCATCAAGTTTTTGGCGCCGTTGTTGGGGAGCACGATTGTTATATTGAATCCGGGACTCTATTAATTTTACTTTATTTTCAAATAAAAAATTTTATAACAAAAAAAAATCCTTCCCCCTTTGTTGTTTTTTTTCTTGGGTGCATGACCCGTGGACAACCTTTGAGTTCTGAAAATCTCGAATTCGACCCTGAGATCGACCGCTCTCTTGCGCGTATCCGATCTCTACGTCGAATTCCCTTTTTAGACCCCGCAGAATCCATCGGAGAACCCTCTTTCTCTTCCATGGCCGACCCAAATAATGCCCAAGCATCCGAGCGTACAATGTCTTACTATGCTCGACCCAACTTGGATGATACGGGGTCGAGTATTGTTCGGCCTGCTGTGGCGAACAATAATTTTGAAATTAAGTCAAGTGTTATACAAATGATCCAAAATGTCGTGCAGTTCGACGGACAGCCGGATGAGGACCCTAATAACCACTTGTCAAATTTTGTAGAAATTTGTGATACTTTCAAGATTAATGGCGTCACTGATGACGTCATTCGTTTGCGCCTCATTCCCTTCTGTCTTAAGTCCAAGGCCAATGAGTGGTTGGTCTCCCTCCCGCTGGGATCCATCACGACCTGGGGGAGTTGGCAGAGAAATTCCTTACTAAATTTTTTCCGCCCGCAAAAACTGCTAGATTGCGGGCGGACATATCCTCCTTTGTGCAAAATGACTCCGAGTCTCCTTATGAAACTTGGGGGCGTTTTAAGGAATTTCTTCGCCGGTGCCCGCACCACGCGCTGCCAACGTAGTTGCAGGTACAGATTTTTATAATGGACTTAACAGTCAGACGTGTCAAATAATTGACGCGACTGCCGGGGGCACTCTGAATAATAAGACCCCCGAGGCCGCCCGGGCTCTTTTCGAAGAAATGGCTATGAATGCCTATCAATGGAATGTCCCGCTGGCACGCAAAAAGCAGGCGGGACTTTATGAAGTGGATGCAACTGCTCAGCTAGCACTTTAAGTCGAAAGGCTAACTAAGCAGGTGGCGGAGATGTCTGTTACCTCCTCCACTCCGCCTTGTTTTCTCCCCCCTAATGCCTGCGTGGTCGACAAATTCATGGACTATATGGGGAATCTGGTGCGTCCCTCCTTTCAAAACAACCCTTATAGTAGCCACTATAATCCGGGTTGGAGGAACCACCCGAATTTCTCATGGAGTAACCCGAATAATGCGCAGGGCCCTCCTCCCCCTCCTTTTGTTCTCTCTTTTCCGTCCCCTCCTCCGAAGCCTCTTCCGGTGGAGGAAAATTTTAATCGATATGTCGCGTCCAATGAGTCCAATATCCGGAATATCACCGGATCGCTTAAAAATTTAGAAATACAGGTTGGATAGCTGGCGCGACTTATGTCGGAAAGTGCTCTGGGGGCACTGTCAGGGAATATGGAGCCCAATCCAAGGGAGAATTCCAACGCTATAACCCTCCATAGCAGTAAGGAGGTGGTCGATCCAAAACGGATCGATCCTTAGGTACATATTTCACCTCCGACCCCTCTTCCCTCTTATTCGATTACGCAGCCCTTGCCAAATTTAAACAACAAAACTATTTTAAGCAAGGCGTTGCCCTACCCGCATAAATTAGATACCGAGCGAGTGAACGCGCAATATGAAAAATTTATTTTATTACTTAAACAAGTTCATATTAATGTTCCTTTTTGCGAGGCCATCTCGCAAATGCCTAAGTATGCAAAATTTTTAAAAGAGCTTCTTTCTAACAAATGAAAACTTGAAGATATTTCGCATATTTCTCTTAACGTTGTCTGCTCGGTGGCTCTTACTAATAAGTTGCCCTCAAAACAAAACGACCCGGGATGGTTTTCCATCCCGTGCCTTTTTGGCAATGTATTAGTAAAATACGCTTTGGCAGACTAAGGCGCGAGCATTAATTTGATGTCGTTCTCGCTTTTCCTGCGTTTAGGTTTGGGTGCTCCTACTTCTACCAATATGCGCATCCAACTAGCGGATCGCTCGGTTAGGTTCCCCATCGGGGTAGTTGACGATGTCCTTTTCCGAGTAGACAAGTTCACCTTCCCGGTGGACTTCGTCATCTTAGACATTGAGGAAGACGCTGAGGTACCAATAATACTCGGTCGCCCTTTCCTCGCAACCTCACGTGCGCTAATCGATGTAAGTAACGATCATCTTCTCCTTCGAGTAGGAGACGACCAAGTAACTTTTTCTATTAACCCCTTAATGGAAGACTCGTTGCCAAGCGACGATTTCTACTACTCTTTAGATTCTTTTTATGGAGATTGTTCTTCTCCGGTTTTCGAGTATGAGTTTTTAAACGAAGATATATTTTCCCTTGAAAATTTTTATTGCGATGAGGATGCGTCTACGGATATTCCTTTTGAACCAATTGGTTCAAAAGACATTAGCACTAAAACCTCGCTAGAAGAACCGCCCGCCCTAGATCTCAAACCATTACCCGAATCCTCAAATACGCATTTTTGGAGAAAAATGATACACTCTCGGTAATCATTTCTTCGCATTTAAGCAATTCAGAGACCTCCGATTTATTGGAGGTTTTGCTTAAATATGGCCACGCAATTGCGTGGCAAATTTTTGACCTTAAGGGGATTAACCCTTCTTTCTGCACTCATAAAATTTTCTTAAACGATAATTGCCGCAAAACCATTCAGCCGCAACGACGTCTTAACCCAAACATGAAAGACGTCGTGAAATCTATGATAATTAAATTATTAGATGCGGGGATTATTTATCCCATTTCTGATAGTGCATGGGTTAGTCTCATTCATGCCGTGCCCAAGAAGGGCGGTCTGACCGTAGTGGCGAATGAGCACAACGAGCTCGTCCCAACTCATACTGTTACGGGCTGGCGTGTGTGCATCGATTATCGCAAACTTAATCATGCCACCCGCAAGGACCATTTCTCACTACCGTTCCTTGACCAGATTCTCGAGCGTCTTTTCGGTCATCCATTTTATTGTTTTCTCGACGGTTTATTGGGGTTTTTCCAAATCCCCATTTCCCCCGAGGACCAAGAGAAAACAACATTTACTTGCCCGTTTGGCACCATCGCCTACTGAAGAATGCCATTTGGCCTCTGCAATGCGCCAGCTACATTCCAAAGATGTATGCTAGCAATCTTTGGCGAGCTAGTAGAAGAGATTATGGAAGTATTTATGGATGACTTTTCTGTATTCGGATGCTCATTCCCGGATTGTCTTCGTAATCTTAATCGTGTCCTCCAGCGATGCGAGGACACGCATCTTATTTTAAATTTGGAGAAGTGCAACTTTATGGTTCGAGGAGGTTAGGTCCTCAGCCATAAGATTTTGATTAAGGGGATAGAGGTCGATAAGGACAAAGTAGAAATCATAGAACAGCTTCCTCAGCTGACTAACGTAAAATCTATTAGGATTTTCTTAGGCCGCGCAGGCTTTTACAGGCGCTTCATTCAAGATTTTTAGAAAATAACAAAGCTGCTTACTCACCTCTTGGAAAAGGAATCACCTTTTGTCTTTAGTAGTGATTGCGAGTCTGCCTTTAATTTTACAAAACAAAAACTTATTAATTCTCCAATTCTAGTGGCCCCTAATTGGTCCCTTCCGTTCGAAATCATATGCGACACTAGTGATATTGCCTTAGGCGCCGTTCTTGGCCAATGCGTAAAAAAACATTTTCATTCTATTTATTACGCTAGCAAGATGCTCACTTCCGCACAAGTGAATTACACGATGAATCAAAGAACTCTTAGCCGTCGTTTTCGCTTTCGATAAGTTTCGCTCGTATTTAACGCTTTCTACAGTTATCGTTTTTACCGATCACTCCGCCCTTAAGTATTTACTAGCCAAAACCGACGCATAACCCCGTCTTCTTCGATGAATTCTCCTCCTTCAAGAATTTGACTTGGAGATCCGGGATAAGAAGGGCGCAGAAAATCTAGCGGCAGACCACCTCTCCCATTTAGAAAATTCGGGGGCGGAAGCGCTCGTCGAATTTGAAATAAATGACAGATTCCCCGAGGAACGCCTTCTTGCCCTTCGTTTGTCTTCGTCATCTTCGCCTTGGTTCGTAGATTTTGCGAACTACTTAGTCGCGCGGGTAATTCCAAAAGAATTTTCAAGTGATCAAAAGAAGAAATTCTTTTCCGACTTGAAAAATTTCTTTTGGGAGGACCCATTTCTTTTCCGTATCTACGCGGACCAAACGGTCCGAAGGTGCGTCGCGGGTGTGGAGTGCACACAAATATTGAGGCACTGCCACGAGGGTCAAGCCTGGGTGCACTATCAAGCCAACCGAACCGCTAGGAAGGCGCTAGAGGCAGGCTACTTTTTGCCCACTATCTTCAAAGACGCGCACAATTTTGTGCGCGCATGCGATAACTGTCAGCGGTCGGGTAACATCTCACATCGAGACGAGATGCCCCAAAACATGTTTTTATAAAAATACGTATATTTTAGTGGCGGTCGACTACGTATCAAGGTGGGCGGAAGCACAAGCTCTCCCCACCAACGATGCGCGAGTCGTCGTTACATTTCTAAAAAAATTATTTTCTCGCTTCGGCACGCCTCGCGCTATTGTTAGTGATAGGGGAACGCATTTCTGTAACGCTCTAATGGCTAAGAAGTTATCTAAATACGGAGTCACGCATAAACTTGCCACCCCCTACCACCCGCAAATAAGTGGCCAAGTCTAGGTAGTAAATCGAGAGATAAAATGAATATTAGAAAAAACCGTTTCACTTAATAGGAGAGATTGGTCCGTTAAGCTTGACGATGCGTTATGGGCGTATCATACAGCATACAAAACTGCTACCGATTGTACTCCATTTCGATTAGTCTATGGCAAAGCGTGTCATTTACCCGTAGAACTGGAGCATCGCGCACTTTGGGCATTAAAACTCTTAAACCTCGACGCTAACTTAGCCGCTCAGAATAGAAAACTGCAACTAAACGAGCTCGATGAATGGCGTACGAATGCTTACGAGAGCAATAAATTCTATAAGGAGCATTCTAAGTTATACCACGATCGAAAAATTAAAGCCCCAAATTTTTTTTCTCCGGGCGATCTACTCCTTCTGTACAATTCACGTCTTACGCTTCTCCCAGGTAAACTAAAATCGCGATGGTTCGGCCCCTTCAAGGTTGAAGAGGTTTTTCCATACGGGACCGTACTCGTCTCCCACCCCGAAAAAGGCACTTTTAAGGTGAACGGTCAGCAGTTAAAGTCTTATATAGCGGGCGACCCTGTGATCGGTAGGAGCGAAACCATAACCCTTCTCCATATATAATCCCCGCCAATATAGTCAAGCTACGCGACTATAAACAGAGCGCTCCTGGGAGGCACCCCACGCTTATCTTTTTTACATCTTTATTTATCATGTTTTCTATTTTTTTAATAACTGCAGGGTTTCTAATGGGCTTCCCCGAGCGCGGATCAGGGATGTATTCTGCCGCCCTCTTCCTTTTTTGTACATATAGCTGCTATTTTGTTCCTCATGCTAAGCATACAACATTGGGGTTAATGTTGGAACTAAGTATGTGGGTGTTTTCGTATTTTCGTACTTTCTTTTTCACTTAAAAAAACAAAAAAACAAATAAAAAACTTAAAAACAAAACTTCAAAAATAATAAAAATATATATATAAAACACAAAAATTACAAGAAAATTTTGATGTTTCATTTTTGAAACTTTGATTTATTTTTAACTCGGTCCGCGAGATCCGGCTCATCGAGCCATCCACATAACGAGTCATCTCGCGGCAACCTAGTTTATATTTTTGTGAATATTTTTGTAAATATTTTTTGTAAATAATTTTTGTAAGCACTTTTTGTAAATATTCTTTCTCTTTCCCCTCTCCCTTTTTCCCTCTCATCCTTGTAAATAATTTCTCTTTTTCTCCCAAATTTTTGTAAATAGAATGAAAATTTTCTTAAAAATACAAAAAAATAATTCACAAAACTTAAAAATACAAAAAAATTCGCAAAACTTAAAAATCCAAAAAATTTTATTTTCGCATTTTTCTTTCTTTAGTATGTATATATTAAAGAAATAAATACAAAAATACAAAAAAAGATAATAACTTCAAAAATTCAAAAAAAATAATATATATATATAATTTATGAAACAAATAAATCAAATATATCATTCTTAAGTTTCGTGCTATCCAAAACTTTTTTTTTGAGTTTATTTATATGCGAATTTGATCAATTCTTTGTCCACTATTCGTTTGTTAATTATAGATTGAAAAATCTAAATGGCCGGGGTTAAATTTTAAAGAATTTATTATACTTTGTTAAAAATAGCGGACTCGCTTTAGGCACTACTTCTAATTTTTTATAGATAGGACCACATATACTATGTTAGAAAATAACGACTATAGAATTCAATTATGCTTACTTTTAGCTTTCTGAAAAATTGGAACGTATAATTTATAAAGGTTGCTCTCAAAAATTTTTTAATTAAAAATCGAGTTCTCTTTTCTCCCCTTACTTATCATAACCTACTTGGTATGATAAAAAATTTTCCCCCAAAAAAAGATCATATGTCAATGGAAATAAGATTTTGTTCCGTAAACATAGGCACCCAATAAATTAAAAGATTATATGTTACGGAGTAAGAGGATAAAATTCATTACTCCTACACATATACATTGGGTTAATTCTTATTATGAAGAAAAAAAATTCATGTTAAGGAAAATAAGATTTCGTTTTCCTATAACATCCAACATCCAAATCCAAATCCAAAAAATTGGAGGTTCGAGAAAAAATTACCTCGCCTCAAAATCCAAGCATCTTCATAAACCAACATCAACCCCCTTAGGCAATTTCATGACTCTAGAATTAATTCAAAAATCTTTTTGAGAGCATAATTCGTAAATTGCATTATTTCTGGTAAAACTCCTATAAGCTAAAGTTTATATAATTCCAAACTATTTTTTGTTAATCTAACCAATACAATTATTGCTTTCTAATTGATTACATCAAGAAGTCTTTTGGACAAAACTTTTTCCCTGTTTAAATCATCTAAATGATTTTAGGACTTAACTCTTACACCCCGTATATTTATTTAGATCTCTTTGATAATTAATTTAGCGGTAGCAGAACTTAGGGTTTTTTATTATTCCTTATAAGTCCACCTCAAACTTTTGCTCTGGAATAGCAAAAGCTTAAGTATGGGGGTATTTGATAAGTTATAATTGTACCTACTTTCATAGTATTGTTATTATGATATTTTACTATATTTTTGCCTTTTTTTGTTTGTTTTGTTCAATAAATTGTTCATATTTTGTAAATTTTATTTCTAACTTAGTTATTTATATTTTCCAGAAAAATTCAGAAAAAAAGTAAAAAATTTTACTTGACACGCCCATGTCATTGACTTGACACGCCCGTGTCAGGCACTCAACGTCTTCGGCTAGTCGACACTCAACGCCTTCGGCCATTCGAAACTCAACACCATCATGTCACGCCCGTGTTAAAGCCCCATCACGCCCGTGTTGATGTCGACATTAAACGATTTTCCATACTCAACGCTGCCGGCGTCAGACTGCCAGCTGTCCAAGTCACGCCCACCCGACAGGCCCGTGACATAATTGTCACGATCATCACCGCCACGTGTCACCTTCCCGAACCTTCCACAACGGCGCCAGCTCGTTGAAGTCACCAAGTCAAACACGGCAGCTGTGACACTCCCACTGACACGCCTGTGACCAGGGCGTGTCACACCCAAAATTTTGCCTATAAATAAAAATTTTCTGTAATGCCCAAGGGTTCACTTTTTTGAGCCAAATTTAGTGTGTTTTGTGGGCTGCCCTTGTGGACTCCATTGTCATGTAAGGAGAACTTTCTCCCCCCTTCCGTTTATGTTTGGTATTGCTTTAGCTTAGCTTTGTATTAGCTTTGTAATAGTTATTTTCATTCAATAAAAATGTAAACTTTTCTCTTCTTAATTGGCTTTGGAATGAACATGTGTGCCCAGTTTATTCTCCCTTTTTATTCTCATGTTTTTCCTAGTTTTTCTCTTTATGGAAAAGTGTGTGTGTGTTTAGGAGTGATGTTTTCATTTCTCTTATTTTATCTTCATTATGCAAAAGTGTTAGGATAGCTTTTATGTTTTATGTTTTAATTTCAAGTTTTATGTTTCTTTGTTATGAAAAAAAAATATATATATATATATATATATATGTTATGTTATAGGGATAGTTCTTCCCTCTTTTCTTAAGCTTTATGTCACTTTCAAATTATAACCCTTGCATCCTTGGGAGTTTTGTAAAAGAGGTTTTATAAAGGTGATTTTACTTTTCTTTAACTAAGTTTTTGTTCAGGTTATAAAACTTTTTGTTCCTTTAAATTTTATTTTCACTTTTTAATCACTTTTATGAACTCTTAAGAATGGAAAAGTTATAATTTTGATTTTTAATAACTTTGATTTTAGCCAAGCTAAGGTAGTTTATATTTTATTTCCTTTATGTATTAGGATTTGGGGTTTTTATTTTTTCATCCTTATGATTTTACAAAAGTGAGCTAAGAGTGAGTTTGATTTTTTTTTCTTACTTAGCTTTTTAGGATTGTAAAACTTTTTCGTCACTTTCAGTTTATTATCACTTTTTCCTCACTTTTGTAAGACCCTAAGAATGAAAATGTCATCATTTAAATTTTTTAAGTCCTTGTACTTTTGTTTTATTTTAAAAAACCATTTGCTCTTTTAATTTTTATTTCATCTTTTTTATCGTTTTTGACAAGTTGTAATGGTAGAAAAGTTATAGTTTTAATTTTTAGGTAACTTTCATTTTGTGTTATTTCTATGTATGTGTGAGTGTATGAGGATAGTTTTATTTCCTTCATTCTCCCGCCCACTAATTTGAGCCGGGACTAGCTATTTTACTGCTTTATTCACTTATGTAGAGTGTGTGATTATAGGTGATAACTTTTCATGCTTTGTTTATCGCTTTCTCAATTATGTAGAGTGTGTGCGTGTGTGCATTTATTTCCGCCTACTCGTTAAGAGTTAAACGGCGCTCTGCTTTAATTTTCCGCCCACTCATTTGAGTGGGACTTGTAATTTTCATTTTTTGTAACTTAGTTTCTTTTTATTTATGCATTTATTTCCGCCTACTCGTTAAGAGTTAAATGGCGCATTTCTTTAATTTACCGCCTACTCAGTTTTAAGTAGGACTTGTACTTGCATTTATTTCCCCCCTACTCATTCGAGTAGGACTTGCTTTATTTAATTTCTTTATGGTTTTGAAGTGTGCGTGAGTGCCTACATCAATTAGCTTTCCTTCAATTTATCTAAATGTCCTGTTTTTTTTTATGTTTTCTCTTATAACTGTTTAGTTCTTAAATTCAACTCATGCTTCACTAAAAACCATAAAACCGTCCCCATATCGATGAGTGGCTAATCTATATTAGCCTTCAGCATCGAAGAGCATTGGGACATATAAAATGATTTGAAATAATTAAAGAACTTTACTTTTATTTTAATTTAAGGACTTAATGTTTGCCCCGGGTTAACGACGCATATGACCACATAATCGATGTGTGGTCTGTATTTCTATTATCCAAACGCAATGCCGAGAGGCTGCACATATGGGCCGATCCCCCTTGGTTAAAGAGAACTGTGTATGCCCCCTCGAAAGAGGAGAAGCGTAGTTCTGCCGGATTGGGTTCCCCACCCAATAGCGGGATTCTTAGCGTAATGCGGGAGTTAAGGGGAATCCTTCGTCGGACTAACGTTCGGTCGAATAGCATTAGCGTCCAGGTCAGCGATATCCCTAGACCCAGGTGAGCTCATGTCTTTGGAACCTCCACGGCCAAGTACCTTTTATTAATTTAAAAACAAAGTAATTGTTAAGAATTATTTTAGTCTTAATATGATCATTCCTGGAAGAGTAAATATAATCAACGCGCCCCCGAGAAAAATACGACCTCGGTATTCTCCCGAATACCGAGTACTACGCGATAGGTGCAGTTGCCTTCTCTCATTAGAAAACTCGATCTTCTAACTCGGCCCGCGGAATCTGACATTTCGAACCACCCACAGTCGGTCTCTGTTCTACGGCCATCAAGACGTTCGTTGAATGATCATACTAGTAACACCACTCATTTTTAGCCAAGTGTTTAGATTTTTTTGTGAATGCTCCATTGCTTAGCATGAATATATATATACACATATAATTGGGGAGTTATGCATTTTGTGATGAAACTTACCAAGCGACCTTATTACATCACTAGACAAACAAGTAGTCTTATATGAACTCAAGTAAATATTCCCATAACTTACACATTCCACCACACTAGAGTTATCTCAATGGGTTTTTGGCAATGATGACTCAGTACTGATAGTAATGGTGGTCTGATGTAGCTTAATGGAAGTGATTTTATCCTATTGAGCTATGCTAAGTACTCTGTTGGCATTCTATGGGTGCTAATTAACATGGTAATATTTGTTAAATTCATATTACATTTAGTACTTGAGTGAAATTCCTTGGGTGCTAGTTCGCATGGTTGTATTTGGTAAATTCTTATTACATTATGGTCTTGGGTGGAGTCCTTGGGTGCTTGTTTTCACAATTATATTTGGTAAATTCTTATTATATTATGAACTTGTGTGAAAGTCCTTGGGTGCTAGTTATCACAAGTTTGCACTTAGTAAATATCATAAAATAATAAAGATTCGGTAGGATGTCCTTAGGTGTAACTTAGCATGAGTTTATTAATGGGAATACATGGATGTGCTGGTATACACTATAATATAGAGATACTTGTTAGAGGACTACTTTTGAGGATTCTACAGGCTTATCGATTGTCACACTAACAGTGGCTGATAGATAGACTCTACATCGGTTGGGCTGTGTTATTTGGTGCTTTTATCCCAAAGACCCCTTTCTTATGCCTTTACACTTAGCTAGTTTTAGCAAGCAAGAGTACATAGGGTCTCCTCTTTTTGGTTCTTAGTGTTGAGACGTTAGTTAGACCTAGGTCTGGTAGTCTGCATAATCACCTAATATTGGAGAAGCCCGCTCTACTGTCTCCATCTTACCACAATGAGAGGTGCCTGAGAGGTTAGATACCATCTAAAAGTTGGAACTTAGGTGTATATTGATATAAAAAATAAGAGTGTATGAGTAATTCATGGGTGTGCCAACATATAATCTTACACTGCATTATATAGCATAAAAATATTCATCATATAAATTTGTATGGGCACTTTTATATAAATATTATACCAAATCCTTAACTTATAAATTTATGAGAGCATATTTATATGTTAGGTTCATTTATGTTCTTTTTACCCTTCTTGAGTTATGCTCTTTATTATATGGCAGTACCATCCGCTATTTATACGTTCTTCCAATTTTGTATTATTAATATATTAACTGATAAATTATGAAAAATGACTTACCGCCTGTTTCATTATATATATACTGATTATATTGTAGATCCCTTTCCCCCCTTCCGTACTGTACCTAAGAGTCATCGGAGGACAGGATGAGAAGCCATTTGGTCGTTTTTACTAATGTTTGGCATACCACACTTTTTATGAGCACACCCAGCAGGAGCAGCAGCAACACACTGTGCTTGGGAACAACCAGGCAAAGGAGATGAGGCCCGAGACTATGATGCTGCCTTTACCATCGTTCCCTTCTGTTACAGATGCGAGATTACGAGTTATTTTGAAATAACTACTTTTGAAATTTTGTACTCTGATATATATATATATTCAGGAGCTCTTGTTGCTTCTTATTTTCTTTGTTTTTTTTTGTAGACTTATATACTATTGTCGATCAAGGACTCTTGGGGTCATTTTATTGATGGGTTAGCATGTGATATACTTAGTTAGCCGGCAGGATAGATGTCTTTGAGTAGTGGTTAGCCCTAGTGTTGGCACTATAATAAGTCAAATATTTTTGTCATGGGAGAGCTCTGGCAAAGTCCAATTCTAGTGGAGGGGGACTTACATTTTGCACGTGCTGCAAACTGGCGACTGACTCTGGGCATTGCCATCGTCGGCCAACTTACCCCAGTCATCTGTACTATAAGGGAGGCATGTACGCCATTTTGTAATAATTTGTGATCCAGGCGACCGAAATAGAGCGATGCCATTCATTAATGCAAGACTCAACCAAACGTAATTAACAACACATCCATCCAAGAAAACTATGAAAGGCCCTAGGGACTTCATTTGAAAAGAAGCCATTTTAGAGACTAGAGAGAGCTTTGAGGTTTTTTTGGCGAGAACATAAAACTTATATCATTCCTCTGATCAGAATTCACTCTGCTTCCACTCAAGTCCGCTCAATGCTCAGTGCTTGCTTGGATGCTTTAGTGAAACCTAGAGATGGCCCATTAGAATGCTCTATCAGACAATATCAAGGATGTATTGTAAAACATTTAAGGTCTTGGCATTTTTCATTCTTTCCCTTGTTCTCCAAGATTCTGATGGAGAGGTGGCCTGTCACCCTCCGAGGAAGTTCAATCACTTATAAACAAAGTTGAATAGTGGGTTTTTTCGCTTGACACAAAATTAACCATATAGTTTTTCACCATTTTCAGGATTTCCATTACAAAAAAGCTTCATATTATTGCTTCTTGGTTCTCACTTGACTATTTGAGTGTCCGACTTAAAGTTAAGGTTGTCTGATTCTCCAGAATGGAGGAAAACCAGGAAACCCACAACAGTTTGGTGTCGTCTATTGGAAGGATGTTCCTAAATCACTAAAAAAATTTCTATGGATAACACTTGTATAACACAAGCACTCCTAACCAGCAACAACAACGCATGAAACCACTTTTGCTTGGCCCGCACATTGATTCCCATTAAAGAAGCTTCACATATCACTATGACAAAAATCACCCTGGTTTGAATGAGCCCCCAGCTTGGGCGCACTTCAAAGTGCAGGAAATTGGTTTGTAAATAAGGAAGTTGGGATGATTAAAAGTTCCTATGCCCATGAAAACTAAGTTTTCGCAATTGTACGACATAAAGAAAATCACATTTATGAGAATGTGCTCTAGAATAACACCATTCACTTCGAGGATAAGGGCCCAAAAGATGTGTTCATGCTAGATCGAGACCCTCTCATTATCAGTAAAGGGGATGGGTGACCCTGTTTCAGAGTTAAGAAGATTCTCATGGACAATGGGAGTTCGGTCGATGTCCTTTTCATGTCTGTATTCCGAAGCATAAAGGTTGGCAAGGGATCTATTTGTTTGACAAGTAGACCCATCTACGGATTCACCAATGAACCATCAGGTCTTGGTATGTGGAATGATCATCCTCCCAATAACAATAGGGGAGTACCCGAGGCAGGAAATCCAGAACATCTAGTTCAAGGTTATTGAATTCAACTTTGCCTACAACAACTCCTACAGCACGCCTCTTGTAACGACCCTAGCCGATCCAACGTGGCAGTGCCACGGCTCCGCTCTAGGCGTCGTTACCGGGCTGCAGCCCAAGCACCCCAACCCCTCTCCCTCCACAGGCGGGTTATTGGTGGCCACAGCCTCCCTTTGATGAGCGAACTCGACAGTTAAGTTGGGCCGTACGGGCACTTCCCAGGAGGTCACCCATCCCAGTACTACTCTCGCCCAAGCACGCTTAACTATGGAGTTCTTTCAACCTTCATCACCAATTGAGCTGAGCTCAATTGGTGATGAAGGTTGAAAGAACTCCATAGTTAAGCGTGCTTGGGCGAGAGTAGTACTGGGATGGGTGACCTCCTGGGAAGTCCCCGTACATCTCAATTGGTGATGAAGGTTGAAAGAACTCCATAGTTAAGCGTGCTTGGGCGAGAGTAGTACTGGGATGGGTGACCTCCTGGGAAGTCCCCGTACGGCCCAACATAACTGTCGAGTTCGCTCATCAAAGGGAGGCTGTGGCCACCAACAACCAGCCTGTGGAGGGAGAGGGGTTGGGGTGCTTGGGCTGCAACCCGGTAACGACGCCTAGAGCGGAGCCGTGGCACTGCCACGTTGGATCGGCTAGGGTCGTTACAATAAAAAGTGCACTTTTTGTAACGGCCTCCCCAGCACCATGCTCGCAAGGACGGCCGTCGGCACCCCCAGCACCACGCTCGAAAGGGTTCAGCCTAACCAGGTCTGCAAACCATGCACCCCAACCCCTCTCCCTCCACAGGCGGGTTGTTGGTGGCCGTAGCCCCCCTTAGATGAGTCAAACTCGATAGTCAAGCCCGCACTACGGGGACTTCCCAGGAGGTCACCCATCCCAGTACTACTCCAGCCCGAGCACGCTTAACTATGAAGTTCTTTCAACTCTCATCACCAATTGGTATCAGACTTCTGGTTTCGGTCACGCTTAAATGAATTCGTGGACGAATTCACTTTAAGGGGTGGTGAGCACATTGTGTGCGTCATCGTTATAACATGAAAAGAACCCATGAATGTCCACTTAGGAATGAAAATACACATGTTTGAGGAACCTGCGTGTTCCTATAATTGCTGTTTGCAGTAATTTTTGGTCGCTTATCGGTGTTTTGCACGATTTTAGGTGACCAGAAGTGGTGCTGGGCCGTCTGAACGGCCAGGTTCTGAGGCGAGCAGTGCGCCAAGCGATGCGCCTGCAACACCTTTGTCTGCTGAGACCATTAGGTTGGTGGCAGAAGCGGTCATGGCAATGATCAATGCGCAGCCTGCAAGGCAGGTGCAGCAGCCTGCTCCTGCTGTGGAACAGGTACCGCTTCAGGCGGCAGAGCAAAGGAGGGTTGAGCAAGTATTTTTGGAGCCAGAGTTGCCTAGGAGAGCTACTGAAAGACAACTGAAGCACGTGATGGGCTTTCACCCACCGGTATTCACGGGGGCAGAAACCCTGACCCAAGCAGAGGATTGGCTCTCAAGGGTCAACAGGGTGATGACTGCGACGGAAACTGAAGAGTGGCAGAAGACCACTATAGCGACGTTCCTTTTGGATGGGGACGCAAGACTGTGGTGGGAGGGCCTAGAGCTGCATCAGTTGAGGGGAAGGCCATTGGCCGAAGTCCCGATGGAGGAGTTTGCGAGACTATTTATGGCTCGATACCTCCCCTCGGCGCAGAGGATCGCGCTAGAGAGCGAATTCCAGAAGTTGGTGCAGGGTGATAGCACCGTTGATGAATACCTCCACGAGTTTACTCGGTTGGGGAGATATGCCGGCGCTACCTTCGCAGACGAGGAGCACAAGACGAGCCGCTTTTATGAAGGGCTAAGGGATGATTTGAGGTTGCTGCTATCGGGGCCCAAGGCGCAGGGTTTCATGACCCTGGTCAGTTCGGCCCGGTCCTTGGAAAAGGATATGAGAAACGTGCAAGCGAAGAAGGAGAGGGAATCTGGTGGCAAGAGATCAGAATTCAAGGCGCCGACTACGTCGAATTCGGGCTACCGCAGATTCTCCAAGAAGTCTAGGACGTCGGGTCCAGCTTCTTCTGCAGGTGCCTCGGGGGCAACTACCAATCGAACCCCGGGCGCTTGCTTCACGTGCGGAAAGCCAGGGCACTTTGCCCGTGACTGCTGGAGTGGACGCTCAAAGTCCGAAAGGAAACAAGGAGCTACCTACGAGGAAAAGGGCAAAGCGGTGGAGTCGACCGCGTCCCACTATGCTCCGACTCAGCCTAGAGTCTACAACTTGGGCCAACAGGAGGCCATCAAGCAAGCGGATGTGGTGACAGGTATGAGTTAATTTATGCAAGTTGACTTGAGAATACTATTACCTATTGCTTGTTAAGCTAATGTCTTTTGCTTAGGCTTTGTGGTGATTAGCGATAGTTCGGCACGGGCACTGTTCGACACCGGTGCTTTGCATTCTTTCTTGTCCGAACAGTTTATATCGCGTATCGGAGTCCCTTCTTCGATGGTGAAGGACAAGTTAGAGGTGTTGCTACCGAATGGGTGCTCGATGCATACGGACAGAGTGTGCGCCGTGAAGGTTCACAAAGGGAGCCAAGAGTTCGACTTGCTAGCGTCATTATTGCCGTTGGTAGAGTTCGATGTTATCTTTGGAATGGATTGGCTGTCAGAGCAGAAGGCTTGGATCGATTGCGACCGTAAGGAGGTCAAGCTGGGTGTTGGGCGGGAGACTACTTTCGAGGGGCTTAAGGGGTCGAGCAAGACACTAATGTCTGCTCTTTAGGTGGTGAAGGCGGTTCGTGCTGGTGCAGAGCTATTCTTTGCGATAGTGGGGGCGTGGAGCCAAAGTCCCCGTTGGATAGCATCCCCGAGGTTTGCGAATACCCCAATGTGTTCCCGGATAGACTTCCCGGAGCCCCACCGCAGCGAGAGATTGATTTTACGATCGAGCTCGTGCCGGGTGCCAAACCCGTGTCACGTGCTCCTTATAGGTTGGCGCCAAAGGAGATGGCGGAGTTGAAGGTTCAGCTAGAGGAACTGATGGAGCAAGGTTATGTGCGTCCAAGTTCGTCGCCTTGGAGCGCACCGGTCCTCTTCGTTAAAAAGAAGGACGGTAGTATGCGGCTGTGCATCGACTACAGATAATTGAACAAGTTGACGGAAAAGAATAAGTACCCGATCCCGAGGATTGATGATCTCTTTGATCAGTTAGTCGGATCGTCGGTATACTCCAAGTTGGACTTGAAGTCGTGGTACTATCAGCTGAGGATCAGGGAGTGTGATATCCCGAAGACGGCGTTCAGTACGAGGTATGGGCATTTCGAGTTCACGGTCATGCCGTTTGGACTGACGAATGCGCCATCGGTGTTTATGGATCTGATGAACAGGACGTTCAGAGATTTCCTGGATCGCTTTGTGATCGTCTTTATTGACGATATTTTGGTATACTCGCAGTGCGAAGAAGACCACTTCAAGAATTTGCATTTGGTGTTGGAGACTCTGAGGAGGAATGAGCTTTACGCGAAGTTCTCCAAGTGCGAGTTCTGGCTACCCTCGGTAGCGTTCCTTGGTCATATAGTGAGTGGGGAAGGTATAGCGGTGGATCCGGCGAAGATTGTTGCGATACGGGAGTGGCCTGCGTTATCTTCTGTCGCGGAAGTCCGTAGTTTTCTCGGGCTTGCCGGATATTACAGGCGCTTCGTAGAGAACTTCTCGCGGGTAGCATTACCCCTCACGAAGTTGACAAGGAAGGATCAGAAATTCTTGTGGACGCAAGAGTGCGTGCAAGCTTTTGAGGAGCTGAAGAGGCGGTTGACCACGGCGCCAGTGCTTAGTTCGCCGAGTGGGACCGAGGGCTTTGAGGTGTATAGCGACGCTTCGGGTAGCGGTTTGGGCTGCGTGTTGTTGCAGCATGGTAGCGTGATAGCGTATGGATCGCGTCAGCTAAAGGTGCATGAAAGAAATTATCCGGTGCACGACTTGGAGTTGACGGCCGTGATATTTGCACTCAAGTTGTGGAGGCACTACCTATACGGAGTAAGGGTCGACATATACACCGATCACAAGAGCCTAAAATACTTGTTGGATCAAAAGGACCTTAATATGAGGCAGAGGAGGTGGATGGAGTTCCTGGGGGACTACACCTTCAAGATACATTATGTACCCGGGAAGGGCAACGCAGTTGCGGATGCGCTGAGCCGCAGGGCTCCCGCCCAAGCAAACTGGTTGTCGGTGCATGATGAGCGGCTAGTACGGGAGTTGGAGGAGCTTGAGATCTGTTGCGTTGACAGGCAGACGAGCGCCAAGGCAATGTTAAACTAGACAGAGGTGCAGTACGACCTGGCTGACCGGGTTCGGCAGGCATTGGAGTTAGATGACTCCATGAAGGAGCTTTTGGAGGCCGCTCTGGATGGGTCAAATTCCCAGTTCTCGGTAGAAGATGGGTTATTAAGGAAGGATCATCGTTTGTGCGTCCCAAGTGGGGGTAACCTCCGGGCGGAGTTGATGTATGAGGCTCATCATACCAAGTACTCAATCCACCCAGGGAGCACGAAGATGTATCGTGATCTTAAAAAGTTGTTTTGGTGGCCGGGGCTTAAGAAAGATGTGGCGTTGTACGTGGCTAAATGCCAAACGTGCGCCTTGGTGAAGGCGGAGTGCCAAAAGCCAGGAGGATTTCTGAAATCCTTGCCTATACCGGAGTGGAAATTCGACGACATATCCATGGACTTTGTGCACGGGTTGCCAAGGTCACAGAAGGGGAACGACGCCATCTGGGTGATCGTAGATCGACTAACCAAAGTGTCGCATTTCATTCCGCATAGGAAGGATGATTCTGTGGAGAGATTGGGAAAATTGTATGTCGACAATATTGTTAGGCTACATGGTGTGCCCCGTAGCATTGTGAGTGATCGCGATGGGCGGTTCACGTCAAATGATTGGAGGTTGGTGCAGCAGATGTTGGGAACAAAGTTAAAGTTCAGCACAGCTTTCCATCCGCAGACGGATGGGCAGACCGAGAGGGTTAATAGAATGATGGAGGACATGCTCCGCATGTGTGTTCTAGACTTAGGGAAGCATTGGGAAGACCACCTTTATTTGGTGGAGTTCGCGTACAACAACAGCTACCAAGCGAGTATACAAATGGCGCCCTTCGAGGCCCTGTATGGTAGGAAGTGTCGCACGCCGTTATCGTGGCTTGAAGCGGGTGAGGTAAGGTTGTACAAGAAGCAGGAGGTGGAGAGTGCTACCTCGTTAGTGCGGATCATTCGGGAGCGCTTGTTGATCGCTCAGGACCGGCAGGCGAAGTATTACAATGCCAAGCACCGGAACGTGGAGTTCGCGATAGGCGATTGGGTATACTTGAAAGTGAAGCCGTTCAAGGGGGTTTCGCGGGTGAGACGCTTGAAGAAGCTGAGCCCAAGATACCTTAGACCTTTTGAGGTCCTGGAGCGAGTCGGCGAAGCTGCATACCTTTTGAAGCTATCAGTGGAGTTGAGTGGATTACATGATGTGTTCCACATTTCTGTGTTGCGGAAGGCGGTGCAAGAGCCTTCGCAGGTGATCGCGGCTGACCAAGTACCGGTTGAGGAAGGGTTGACAACGAAAGTCAAGCCCATATCTATTGAGGATTTCGAAGTCAAGCGGCTTCGGAACAAGGAAATCAGAATGGTGAAGGTCCGTTGGGATAACTGCGGGCGCGAGGAGCTCTCTTGGGAGCGAGAGCAGACAATGCGCGAGGAGTACCCCGAGTTGTTCCCCTCAGGTACTCGATTTGTTTATTTTTGTGTAGTCTCTGTTCTTAATTTCGGGACGAAATTCTCTTAAGGGGGAGGGAGTTGTAAGACCCCAACCTCGGAGTTGATCGCGTGGCGATCAATCAACGCTTTTGGAGGTCTGAACAGGGGCACACGGCCAGGCACAAGGCCGTGTGCCTACCCGTGTTCAGTGATTTATTGTGTTTTTTATGCGTCTCGAGTCAGAGAAGTACACGGCCTGAGACACACGGCTGTGTCTCAAGCCGTGTGTGGGGCACACGGCCTCGAACACGGCTGTGTTCGAAGCCGTGTTCTGGAAGCCCGACGATCGTTCCTGAAGCTCCAGGTAACACGGCCCGTGGCACACGGCCGTGTCAGGACCCGTGTCGATCGGCGAATGAGCTACACGGCCAGACACACGGCCGTGTGTCAACCCGTGTTCGGCCCAGTTTTTGGATTTTTAGATCTAATCTCGGCCGTTCGTTCCCTTGGATCTAAATCCGACGGTGGGGGCTGCTCCTGGGGGGTTATTAGACGGGAAATGGGGGGAGAAACCCTCATTTTCATCTTGATTTTCTCTTTCTTCATCTTAGAGAGAGGGGAGAACTCCCTTGGTGGTGTGAGCCCAAGATCCGGCCGCCGGAGGAGTTTTGAAGCACCGATTCGCGATCCGAGTCCGGATCCTCGAAGGCAAGGGCGAGGCGAAGCTTTCCATCCGACTACATCTTCATGGCGCCGCGGAAAAATGCGAGGGTAACGATCCTCTTCATAGGGCATGTGTAGTCGCCCTTCTTTCTATGCATGGGGAAATCCCCCTCTCGCGAGTGAGCGTTGAGGCGCGGAATCCCTTCGGGTAGATATGTAAAGTCCCCGTTGTTAGAGCCCGGAATCGGAGTACGGGCGTAGGCATTGTGTGTGAAGCCTATTCGGGTTTAACCCGGATCGGTGATGTTTGCATTGCATGGCCGGAGAAGACTCCGCGCCGATGATTTCAGTTTTCCGAAATTTCTACGCGATAGATTGCATACAGGGATCCTTGGGGGTTAACCTCGAGGCGCACCCGGAAAGCTTGGGCGGAATCGCATTGCCGCCACGATGTTGCCTTGGAGGGCAAATCGGTACATAACGGGGTTATGTGCGTGTTTTGATCGATTGTGGGAATGAGGAGAAACTTGGCCCGCACCGATGGCTAAATGGCCGTGGTGAAGTGAGCAACGGGCGGGTGGAACTCTACCCATTCCAAGTGGTCTCGGTAGAAGCGACCTAAAGTACATGGGACTTCCCGGGGGGCTGGAAACGGGCCTAGGCTTCGGCTGAAAGGGCTAAATGCTCACGTGTGTTGCCATCCGAGGGATGGTGGTGGAATCGCGGTGTCGGACTGGGTCCGGACCAGGTTCACCGATTAGTGCCCTGAGAGCACGGAGTGTGCGGCCGTGCGTGCCGACACTTGTGGCGAATAGAATACTTTATAGAATTGCTATGATAGTTTTATATGCAGGGAAGGAGCACCGCCGTCCCGAGAAACGGGACGGGGTCGTTATAATTTGGTCAGCTTTGCTGACCGTTGCCCTTTTGTATTGCCACCTCTTGGGTGGATTGCTTTCTACAGGTGCTGCTGCGGAGCCAAGCGGCAAATAGCGGGCTAAAGCCCAAGTTGCAGTGCCAGCCCTCGAAGGCTTAGTTATTAGCTTTTTCATATTCATGTATGGCCGGCCTGCGTGCCGATGTATGAAAGACGCTATTTTGTTAAGCGAACACTTCTGTAAGGCCTTAAGGCCGTGAACTCTTTTGTGTATGTACTCATTCCTGGGTAGTAGTGGACATTCATGCTCTGTGGCAGGGTTCTTATCTTTTTGCAACTTAATTAAATTGCTTCCGCTAGGTGTTGTGTAGGACGCTCTGATTGGTTGTGTGGTTTCAACGCGTAACCAACCGGTCTGTCCGTACTATATGGCGTCGGGCCCCGGCCAGACCTACTGCTATATGCTATGTGACGGATAGGGGTGTTACACCTCTAAAAGCTCAATTCAGTGGGATTCCTCTCCATACCCAACCTCGTGATGAAGTTCGTAATGCCCGATAACATAGGCATTGTTCGGTGGGTTCTAAGGAAAATGCAAATATGTTATCTGAACCAGACTTGATCATATTGGGGCACAACTCTTCACATTGACAACTTCAACCTTCAGGAATAGGCAACAATACAGTGGGCCATGCCAGTGGAAGGATTAGTTTAAGTTCCGCTCCTCATAGATGACTCCACCCATACGGTGCAGATTAGCTCACTCATGTCCTTAGAGGAGCAAGAGGAATACATGGTCTTCCTACGCATAAATCAAGACGTGTTTGCATGGAGTCCAGATGACATGCCAAGAGTAGATGCTCAGTGATGCAGCAGCCCCGAGCCGCCCCTCTCGGTCGGCCCTACTCGGCCTAGCTAGCGGGCCACAAACTAGAAACTACTGTCGGGCTGCAGCCCAAACACCCCACCCATGACCGCACCTATTCTCAGCGCAGCGGGATGTTTAGGCGAGGTCTCAAACCCTGCCCCCTTGATAAAGAGCTTTCCTAGCAGCTCAGTTGGTGATGAGAGCTGTTAGGAAAGCTCTTTATCCAGGGGGCTGGGTTCAAGACCTCGCCTCAACATCCAGCCGTGCTGAGAATAGGTGCGGTCATGGGTTGAGTGCTTGGGCTGCAGCCCGGCAGTAGTTGCTAGTTCGTGGCCCGCTATCTAGGCCGAGTAGGGCCGACCGAGAGGGCGGCTCGGGGTTGCTGCACTTTTTGATGCAGCAGCCCCAAGCCGCCCCACTCGGTCGGCCCTACTCGGCCTAGCTAGCGGGCCACGAACTAGCAACTACTGTCGGGCTGCAGCCCAAGCACCCCACCCATGACCGCACCTATTCTCAACACGGCGGGATGTTGAGGCGAGTTCTCGAACCCAGTGCCCTTGATAAAGAGCTTTCCTAACAGCTCTCATCACCAACTGAGCTCGGCGGGATGTTGAGGCGAGGTCTCGAACCCAGCCCCCTTGATAAAGAGCTTTCCTAACAGCTCTCATCACCAACTGAGCTGAGCTCAGTTGGTGATGAGAGCTGTTAGGAAAGCTCTTTATCAAGGGGGCTGGGTTCGAGACCTCGCCTCAACATCCTACCGCGCTGAGAATAGGTGCGGTCATGGGTGGGATGCTTGGGCTGCAGCCCGGCAGTAGTTGCTAGTTCGTGGCCCGCTAGCTAGGCCGAGTAGGGCCGACCGAGAGGGCGGCTCGAGGCTACTGCATCACTCAGATAATTACACATTCATTAAATATTAACCCTTCTTGTCAACTTGTGATCCAAAAGAAGCACAATTTTTCTCCCAAGTGGCTCCATGCCATAGAGGAGGAAGTGCACAAACTTTTGATGTCACGATTCATCTGAGAGGAGGAACACTATACCTAGCTCGCCAACGTGGTCATGGTAAAGAAGGCCTCCAAAAACTGGATGATGTGCGTCTACAAAAGTAATCTCAACCAAGCCTTTCTGAAAGACCTCTTCATGCTTCCCCATATCAATAATCTCATGGAAGCTACGGCCGAACACAAACTTCTTAGCATCATAGACGCTTACTACAGGAATAACCTGATCCAGATGAACCCAGTGGACGAAGAACACACCACCTTTCGCACAGACAGAGCGATATACTACTATAAAGTAATGCCCTTCAAGCTAAAGAACATCGGGGCTACTTACCAGAGGCTGATGAATGATGTGTTCAAAGATCTCAATGCGTAGTCCATGGAGGTTTATGTCGACGACATTTTGGTGAACAAAATTTGGCGTTCCGACCACCCGGAAGACCTAGATAAGTTTTACCAACTCCTTCTCCGCTTCTGGATGTACGTAAACCCCTTTGTGTGCTCATTCAGAGTGATCGCTTAAAAGTTTTAGGACTTTATTGTAAAAAAATGAGGGATATAGTTCAACTCTAAGAAGATTAAGGTACTAGAAAATGTGGCTCCTCTTCACACCATTAAGGATGTTCAATTCCTCAATGGGAGGATAACTGCGCTCTCTCTTGTCCTGGCTCAAACTGGGGATAAATACCTCTTACTCTTCAAAGCCCTCTATGGATAATAAAAACTGGGTTTCAATAGATAGATGGGTGGCATGCTACCATCAAACAACTCAAGCAATATCTAACCACTCCCCCGCTACTCTTTAAGCCCGCTACAGGGGAGGCCCATTTCCTATATTTGATTGTATCACCACATGCTCTTAGCTCAATCTTGCTTAAGCAAGAGGGAGTAGTTCAATGCCTACTCTATTACCTTGGTAAGATCCTATGAAATACTTAGAGTAGAAACCCCAGAATAGATATGACAATTCTACCTTTAGAATTCTCTACGAGAAAGCTCTGATCGCACTTCTAGGGCTACAACATCAAATTGCTCACATAACCGCCACTCCACTTAATCTTATAAAGACTATAGTTATCAGGGAGTCTTATCAAATGGGCAGTGGGGCAAGGATAGTTTGACATCTAGTTCTTGCCAAGTCCCATCGTCAAGTCTCAGGTCATAGCAGACTTTGTAATAGGAAACACACTCACCCCTTGAGGATGCACCCCACCCAGATGGTATGGCTACTGCGCGATGGATCTTGTATATTACAAGGCATTACGAGATGAGGGGGCATGCATAGGCTTATTATTAATAAGTATCAAAGGACCCAACCATAAGTATGGACTTAGTCTGAAGTTTCTGGCCACCAATAATGTCACAAAGTATGAGGCCTTGATCGTCGGCTTTTTCCTGGCCATCGACTGCATAGCAAAAAACTCGACCATCAACATTTAATCGTTGCTAATTGTATCACAGGTCAAGGGAGACTGCGAAGCCAAGAATGAGCAGCTCTTATAATACGTTTAAATAACAAAGTTTCTCCTCGAGAAGCTCGAATCTCATCAGATCCTCCACATACTAAGAGTGTAAAACACTATAGTTGACGCTCTATCCAAGCTTGCCAGCTTTACTATGGAATTCCATTCTCGGTATCAATGAGTTGAACACCAACTCATCCCCACCATCAATATCCCATGGGAGATCACCACCATAATATTAGGGGAACCTTGCTGGATGGATCCCATCATAGCTTGCCCGAAGGATGGACAACCGCCCGCTGACTAGCTAAAGGCGCAACAACTATGAATCTACGCCACCTCATTCTCCCTCATTGGAATGAGCACTATAAGCGCTCTTTCTCTGGAACCTATCTGAAGTGTCTTTTCACAACCGAGGTAGACTACACTTCAAATGAAATTCATGAGGGAAAATAAAGAGAGTATCTGGGAGGTAAAGATTCAGTAAAGTTCTTGCGCCAACGGCTTTACTGGCCTACTCTTAAGAAGGATGACCTCAACTTCATTTGAAGGTGTGAAAGTAGCAAGCACCATTATAATATACAACAAACAACCACCATTCAGTCTCCTCACTCCGGAGTGTGTGGCCCTTCACGTAGTGGGGGGATCGATTTTCTTGGCCCTTTCCCATCAGCCTCCAGGTAAAGGAATTTAATCATCTTGGTCATTAATTACAACTCCAAATGGGTTGAAACAAAGCCACTGGCAAAAATTGCTAAGGAGAATGCTAAGCACTTCGTCTGGAAAAGCATCGTCTGGCACTTGAGCATCCTGGCTACCATCGTTGCCAACAATAGGACGCAATTCACAAGAATGGACTTCACCAAAATGTCGAAGGACCTAAATATATAGCTCTTCTTCATGTTTGTAGCTCATCCACTGGCCAATATGATAGTTTGTTGTTGCTAGTAGTCTAAATCACCTCGGGGTGAATAGATGGACCTGTATTTTATTGGTTCTTTTTCAGATTTCAATAGATATAAGTAATATAAAGAACAACCAGCAAGCACATATTATCGCACAATAATCTATAGTGGTTCCCTTTTCTATGTGTACATCCACTTTCCTCCAACACCTATCTAGCAGTCAGCTAGACTGGGCAAAATCCTCCAAAACTCGGCTCCTCGAAGCTTACAACACAAATCCCTATGGATCCTTTAGGTCTTCTTCAAGACCCTACCTCAGGCACAAAGTCCCTACATTTATACTTTTCAAGAAGTCCTACACTCAGTCATAGAAGCCCTATAACTCAGAGTCCTCTTACTCCTACAGCTCAGAAAACCCAGCTGATTTCTAATCTCAGACTTGCACCAAGTACTACACTTAGGATGGGACTACAACTCTACAGCTCACATATCCTTAGTGATCCTACAAAAATAGTTGAAGTAAAGTTCACAACATAAGACTAAACTAATTAGACCTTGAACCTTCAGAGTCTTTTTTTTGCTCTTTCTGTGAAAGCATGTTTCAGGAAGAAGCCCGTGTATAACATGTAACTTTTGATAGCACATATATTGGGCACTCATGCATGATCTTCTTCTTCAGCAGGAAGAATACCTAGCTCTGAGTCTAGTTGATTGACTCCTCTTTGTTCTTCTGATAGTCTTCAGAAAGAACTAGCTTGCTTCAACAGTGCGTCTTTTTTTGTTTCACGAATTATCTTTGTGTGTAACGGCATTGTTTCATTGCCCTAACATATCCTCTTTATACCCTTGAAATTTATCAATGGTCTTAGGTGTTGGATCTAGTGGCCAAACTAAGGGGGGTGAATAAGGTTTTTGACGTTAATTGGAAATTCGAAATATTTTGATCGAGAAAAACTAGTTCTGGAAGCTACCACGAGGCGTTAGGTTGCTAACGCGCGGCGGTAGGTCACAGACCTCGTTTTTTGGGCAAATTCCTCCTTGGAGATCTATACACCCTTTAGAGAATCACTAGCTAACAATCACAGTGTTGAAATCAAGAAAAGAAATAGGAAATGAATTTCATTAAAACTGAATCAACAACTATTTTTAACCATACAAAAACTTGATCTCCATGACACTGGAGATCGAAGGCAGTGAAGGAAGAAACTTTTTTGATTTTCTATGCCGACCCACTACCCGAACTGGTTGGATCTCTCCCTTTCCTCCAAGAAAGGTCTTCGAGTAGACTCTCCACCTTCACGCAAGGAAGTGTCTTAGAGCCCCGCTTGATCCACTGATCTAGAAATCCCTTTCCCGGGACGATTTCTCACGGAATCCTCCCCAGATTACGACGAACACTACTGGTAAATTAGCCATATGCAAAGAATACAGAGAAGAGAAAAATACATAAAGGTATAAAAGATTTTAAGTTTGAATCTCCCTTAAGACAACTCCTCCATTGATAGATCCGTGATCGGTGCGAGAAATCTTCGCGTGCTTGCAACCGATCAACTGTTCATAATCGTTGTTGTCCTTGGCTCGCCAGAGTTCTTTGTGCGCGAACGAGAGGGAGACGGTTTTCTTTTCCTTCAATGGAGACAGCGGAACGGTGCATAAAGGCAGCATACTCTACCGAACACAAGATGTGATCAAATATAATATGGAAATTGATATTATCAAACTAAGGATATATGAAATATCGACTCCAACAAACTCCCCCTTTTGATAATATCAAATCCCGTTCATGAGATATAGTAAATGAGATGCTTGATACAGTGCATATAAGAGATAATCTCGAAAGAACAGTTTGCAGGTTACATATAACTTCCCCTACACATGCGCTCCCCCTATATGTGCTTATATACGTTGTCTAGGTGCTCTTCCTATCTGTGCACACTGTGTAACAAGCTCCCACTACATGCAAGCGTCCCTAACTCATGACTCATGAACATTATAATCGCCCCGTTTGATATTATCAAAAGGGGGCGTGCTTGACCAAAAGTAAGCATACATATGTACCGGAGCAAAAAATGCAGTATATGATGAGTGTGATGAAGATAGCAAAGAGTGCATGTTTTAAAAAGTGAATTGAGAGGCAAAATACAATAGGGGTGACCAGACATAATTCAGACAATATATAACATGCAGGTCAAACTGATGAGCGGAGTACATAGAAATTGTTTAAATAATTTTTTAGAGTTAAAAAGGATTGGACAGCATAGGTTAAACTATGCACACAATAATTTAGAGTATAACGCTAAGAGAGTTATAAAATTAATACAAAGTAACATTATACATATATCACAAATAAAAATCTTGTAGCAGTACTTACGTGATATAGACATAAAATGTCATTTCAGTCCATATCTTATGCATGGAAGCGTTAGATAGAGAAATGTCATGTGTACGTGTAGCATTAGAAGACAAAAATTAAGTAGAGTTAACATTCAATACATGTTTTATCTTAGTATGTCAATATGCTATCACAAGAGGAATAGAGTGAATAATCACATCACGTTTCTATCTACGTCATACCAAGAAAAGAATGAGGGGCAATAAGCTTAAGGTTTTAGTCTTTGCACAAGATCAAAATGATTCTTTGGACCAAGGTACTCATCCTCACAATGCTCATATTGACTTATCAGGAGGAGTGAGTATTGTTTGGGGGTAACTTGAAACAAGATTTGATAGCATGCAGAGTTTTTTTTCATTTATATGTTTTTACTATAAATTTAATAGTTTTGATTTCAAGGACCCCGAATCAATCAAAATCTACCCACATAGATAAATACACTTTAACTTGTATACACAAGACTTGACTACTAGTGATTTGGCCCAATGTTCTAACCTTTATATAAATGCATATATATTGTGACATTGATTATTCAAGTTATTTCTAACGTATTAGACATAATATCATGAGTTATAGCATGTAAGCTTATAATTTTTACATGAGTGCTCTATCTAGGGATGTGTGAACAGTGTAAACTCATTTCGCTATCTAAATCCCCGCACATACCTAGAGGCATATTCAACAAACACTAACCTATCTAGCCGCACTCAGTAGTTATACACCTATAGATTTGACACACCATGACATAAGTAGACAATATTCACAGGGTTTAAGAATCCTAAATCAAACATTATACATAATCGTTATGCTCGATGCTCTAGCCATGTGTCCTAAAAATGAATAATCCACATAATTTGTTATTTATTTTAAATATTTTTAAAATAATTAAACAACAGAAATTAAGCAATCAAAACATGAGAAACATGTTTTTGTTTTCCTTCTTTTGATGTATTTAGTTTAACAAGAAACAAACAAAAAATATACAAAAAATAATGAAAAAAAGGACATCATGATAGAGCATTAAGCATGATGCTGACGACCATGAGACATGAACTGACGTTCGTGCTGTGTAGGATCAGTGATGATTATACTCACGACATAATTGACCCAAGCAGCGTGTCATCACCCTAGCCCCATACTAAGTGATAGATAGGCATAAGGAGCTGCACAAGTGCCATAGGGTGGGTTGTTAATCCCATATGCACACACAAGGAACCGCTCGACCTAACAATCCTTCCCCCTAGTGCCACATAAGGACCTACTGGAACCCTTCCTCGATTAAGGTCAAGACGTGGATTACAATTTAGCGATCCTAATTCCGACAAACCTACGCCCCCACTATTGTTAGATACATCACAATGAGTATTGTGTTGTCGTTTATATCAACTAAGTAATGAAGATACCAGCGCTGATCGTCAGGAATCAGTACGAAAAAGAGGGTTAATGTTGGCGGTAGAGCTACCACGCTACGGTAGCTCCCAGATATAGAAGTGACGGTTCAGGCCCAAATTCTCCATTCTAGCTTGTGCACTCTCTCACCTCCGCGTATAGTGTTTCCACCGAAATTTCTGAGATTTAAATAATCCCCTCTCCTGTTTCTCTTTATTTTGATGTAGGATTTTGTTTAATTTGGATTTCGTGGAGTTTTGGGGATTATCCGCGGTGATTTGAGGCAATTTTTAAGTGTGATTTGAGAATTTTCTCCAACGATCATGGTTATTTTTTTGTGGATCTACCTTGTGGTAGCTTGGATCTCTCACCCTTAACATTTTCAAGTGAACAAATTTAAAAAAACTATGTTTTGGGGGAAATCCAAAGTTTATGCACGATCCATGGAGAGTTCAAACATTTTCCAAGTTTAATTTGTGATTTTTCTCCACGGATCTCTTTTATTTTTACAGATCAAATTTGTGTGAGCTTTGATCTCTTCCCCCTATTCATTTTTAAGTGAAAATCGTTGAAAAGTGGATTTCTGGGGGTGATCCAGCAGAAGAATATGGAGTGCAATCTGTCATGCTACCGCACGGCGATAATAGATTACCGTGCCGCGGTAGGGTCTAGAAACCGATTACTTAGGTTTTTTAATGAAAAATTTTGTGCTTTTTTCAGGTAATAGCTTCCTCTTTCTCCAAAACACCTCGCTGAAGTTTCTCAAAATGCACTTGAGTGCCTGCATCAATATTTCCCGCTATAGACGAGGTGATGGTAATCATGTTGATGATCATCGATATCGATAATCGGTATGCTGACATCTTTGGTTATTTGGAGTGCTCTGGCATAATCTCTATGATTTCCACCGGTGACCCTTTTTCTTCGGTGCTTACTCAGGAGTTCTACAACAACCTCGGAGATTCTTCTCTCACACATCTCGATGGCGGGGTGCAGTCGTGCATTGGGATTGAGTTCATGATTATACTGCACGAGGATCTGGCGAGAAAATAAGACTAGTTCATTTGTGGGGAGCGATTTGATATAGTCGAGTCATTCAGAACTTCTCGGGACTAGATCGACATCAACAAGGTTCTCCATGGGGTGGAGAATCATCGCGATCTCATCACTATTGTGGATACGCTCATTCTAGATGCTCACATCTTCAAGGACATTCTGCACCACTCACTCATGTATAAGGCAGGGGATACAAAGAAGATAACCACCAAGCTATCTATGGTGACGCTATGCATCCTAGCTAAGAGGGACGTCAATATAGCGGATCTCATCTTATCGATGATGCTCTATACCTTTTGGCTCAAGTCCCCCATCCTTAAATGATAAACACTCCGTCATTGGGCGGAGTTATCTAGAGTGTCCTCATGGAGAAGTACCCGGGAATCGACTGGGCGCAGTACCCTACCGACAATTGCCCGCAGACTTATAGGGTAAGTTAGATTCCTACATCTTCACGAGCTCAGCCACCTGCAACACAGCCTCCATTACTGCATACAGGATCCCTTAGGGAAACCAACAGGGATATCTATGGGTTGGTGGAAGAACAAGGGTGACAGATTATGTGGATGACGAAGGAGGTGAGGGGCGTGAAGAAGATGCTTAAGAAGATGATGAGTAGGCTTAACATTTCTCCAACTTCTTCTGAGGAGTAGCTTTCTATGTTTTTTTTCATATTTTATGTTGTAATAAGATAGGTTGAACATGTTTTCCAATAGTTAATATCCATTATGTGATTAGTTATATTTCGTTTAATTAGCTTTGTGTTAAAACCATGCTTATCATAATTCTTCACCATTCTTCTTATTTTTATGAAACTACCTATCGCACTAAACAAACTAAAACATAACACGCACTAAGATATATATACTTACAAAAACAAGAAAAAAAGGGAAAACAAACTAGTAGGCATATCATGAAGTAAGATATAATGTAGCTTGTTTAAAACTTACTTCACGCAGATTGTGGATGTTATGGGATATACGGTTTAGGTATCCAAGTGCGGCCCTGTAGGGCGGTTCTCTTGGGTACCCAAACACTGCTTGATATACCTAGGGATAATAGTAATGAATGTGCCCCCATTGAGTTGTGTAGGTCCGTCATTTTTAACTATGGGCCTCCATTCATACTTCAGTTTAAGCTTATGTTTATATTGTAGATTTTCATTGAGTTTTCTACGAGTCTTTATGTGATCTTTAACTGAGTAGTATTGCGTTGGAGGTTTATAAATGTTGAAATGGTTCTCCAATTTACAAATTTCTGGCATATAATAAGGACTCATTGTGTAGTAGTTGTTTAGAGGAAATCTACATTCATTTGTTCTTGAGTGGGGGGTAATTTGCTTTTCAATGTGAGAGTGATTTCTATAGTTAAGAAAATCATTGGCTCTAGCTTGAGATTTTCTACTCCCTTTGATTAACTCAGCCTTTAGATGGTGGTTCATATTCAACATGCTTTTGGGTTTTACGTGCAGCTTAGGAGTTAGGCTTTGCGAGTTTTAAGCATCATTTCCTTAAGCATGTTGATATTTATAATTAGTTCTTTATTTTTCAATTTGAGGTTATGTCAAGGTTATTGTATGCAATTGTTCTATTTTTGAAAGTAGAGACTATCGATTTGATATGAGCTACGTACTTACTCCAAAATTCATCAAATGTCTCATCCATATCTTTAATTTCAACTTTATAATTCTTGCATTCAGTACCTAAAGAGCATGCAGGTGAACTAGACACAATAATGATGGGTTCTATATTAACACTTGCTTTTAAGCAGTTATTTTCTAAACGTCATTTTGAATTAATACTCGTCAATCTCATAATTATACATTTTTCCATATCTAGTTCATTCAATGTAGAAATAGAATTGCATACGCGAAGGGGATTCGATTTTCTTACATTTCTCTTTTATGAGATTTAAGCTTCCATTTCCCGTGATGTGGTTTCCATGTCCTTTTCCAAAAGTACATCTTGTAATGCCCAAAATTTCTTAAAGCAGGAAATGGTTCTCTGGAGGTTATCGCCCGGCGGTAGTTCGTTATTGCATGGCGGTAGCTCTAGGGTTAGTGTCGACAGTGTTGAGAGCATTGAGAGGGTTGAGTCGACTCAACGCTAACTTTACCGCATGGCGGAAAGTTGTTACCGCGCAGTGGTAGCGGGTGATTTAAATTTGCAGAGCTCTCGGGAAGCAATCGTCCGACGATAATGTTACCGCTGGCGATAGCTTGGTAAATTTAATTGTAATAGTTCTCGGGATTCTACCGCGCGGTAGTAGCAATTAGCGCTCGGCGATAGCGATAGGTGCCATGTCATAATCGACGTCGGCTATCGCGCAGTGTTAGCACCCTATCGCGTGGCGATGGGGAATCCATGTAAGCGTGGCCACGTGTCAGACCGCGATTGGTTGGTTTCGACGGTTTCTCCCGAAATGATGCATTGAATTAAGGTACCACACGACGGTAGTTAGTTACCGCGCGGCGGTAGCTTTATTTTTAATCTTAGCTTGGTCGTTTCTCTTCATCATCTTTTGGAGAGGAGTTGTTGCCCTGGTTTTCGGGTCTCGGATTCGCAAGGGGAGTTCTAATTTGTGGAGGCAAGGTTGGAGCAGTCGTTTTCAACCGTCTAGAATCCTACCATGGCACCAAAGCGTACATCAAGGGTAATGATCCTCTTCCTAGGACATATGAATTCTCTTCTTTTGGCATTAGAGGGTAGACACTCCACGAACACGTGGATGTGGTTCTCCCGACAGGTAGATCCGTGTGCCACCATAGTGTTGCATTTAGATCTGGAATCGAAGTACGGAATAGGAAGGCTGTGTGGAGCCGATTCGGACAGGTTGGTCTGGATTGGTGATATTTCTATGTTTTGTATGGTGGAGAAGACTCTGTTGTTGTCGCATAGATTTCGGAGTCAGGGGGTGAGCAGATGACTGCGTTGAGAGTACTAGGGGTAAGTCTTCAGGAAAACACCCCACTAAGGGGAAGAACTGATAGTTTGTCCCATACTGCACGACGGTAGTTCTCTTGCCAGTGATATCTTCTAGTAACCTATGTATTATTTGTGAAGCCTGTCTTTGAGAGACTAGGGGTCTTTATTTGATTGAGCGTGTGCTTATATTGCTCATCTTTTGTAGCCATGTGTGCTAGCCTAGGATCCTTACAGAGTTATGGATCATGCGAAAAAGGGAAAAGGGATGCTGTCCCGTATCAGGCCTTCTATCCAGACAATTTGAGCATGGGATTTGGCTGAACTCTACCCTCCCTTATGCCTGTAATCTTAGAGTGGTCACACGTACATCACATGACTTGTCGTAGCACTAGGGCATTGTCTCTGGCTTTGGCCCTTGTGAGACTAAAAGCTCAAACGTTTTTTACCGTCATAGGGAAAAATGGTGCGACCGTTGAGGTTTGGTGCACCAAGAATGTTCCCTAAGAGAACGGGGCTTTGGGCATTTGTGCCAACTTATCTGTCTAACAGTGCTTAAGTTGCATATTTTGATTGCCAAGTGTTGTTTAAGCTAATCCCTGCAGGGAAGGATCACCACCAACCCGAGTGAGGGTGGGGTCGTTATAATTTGGCCAGCTTTTGCTGACTGTTGCTTTTGTTTTCCACCGTGTGGTGGATTGTTGTGTGCAGGTGCTGCTTGTACAACCTCAGGCTCGCAGGGGCCAAAGGCTTGAAAAATGGGGGCTAGGCGAGACGGCCCAATACAGTCGTCAATTCGCGGAGCGAGTGGATCCCGCCAAGGGTAACAGGAGAGAGGGCCCGGGTGAGAAGGGCCTGAGCGATAGCTGCGTCATGAGATGGGCAAGTCAGCACTAAGGAGGAGCCACTCGCGGGCCAGTAGCCGACTCGCCATGCGAGAGGACTCATGGGGGAGCTCTCGCTAGAGAGACGGAGCTCTCGCTAGGCGAGAAGCCTCCAGAAGGAAGCTCTCGCCAGGCGAAAAGACCCTAGAGGGGAGGTCTCGTGAAATCCCTGGTTCGGTTTAAGACTGGTTCAGGTAGGGTCGGATCTATCTTTTTTCCCCACAGGATTTTACGCTTTTGCCCTGGATGGTCTGCATGTAGCCCTTCAGAATGGCGGAGTTTGGTTGTTGGCAGACCCGACTGAGAGTATTCTAGTAATTTCAGGACGGCTCCATTTGGTTATTAGCAGTTCTAGTTCAGAGGCCTATAAATAGACCGATAAAGTGCTTTAGAAAGGAGGCATTCCTAACTCTCCTTCTCTCTTTCAAAGGCACCTAGCTCAGCATTGGCTAGGGAGGGGAAGGATTCCAATTCTTCCGGGTAAGAGGTGGGACCTCCGCGCTGAGGCCTCCGGTCTAGTCTTTTGAGAGCCTTGTCAAGAGGGTCGTCCGAAGAGAGTAAGGGCGAGCTGCATCTTCAATTCTGAGCTTTAGGAGGGACCGACTTTGTTGGTTCCAACATTTATGGTGCAGTGAGCGTGGAACAGCAGCTTGCACAGAAGAACTTTGGGTGACCTCATGGCGGAGGATCTTGAAGGAGATGGAGGTGGTTCCCCGAACCCAAGAGGATATGTCGGGAGGGCAGAGTTCATAACATCCATTAGGGGGATCATGGACATGCTGAAGCAGATCTCATAGAGAGGGGAATACGAGACCCCTCTCCACCCCAAGTTCCAGGTCTCGCGCCCCGCGAGGGGATCGACCAGGCAAGAATAGGCGAGGACTCACCCGGGAGGCAACTGGGAAAGGAGGTAGTGGCGGAAGATAGCAGGCAAGACGTGGAGGGCAGAGAACTTTTCGCCAGCCCAGCGAGTGTCGTCTTGCTTGGAGGGATTGTTGCGCGAGTGGAGGTGGCGAGACCCCCGGCGAGAGGATCTCCTTTCTGCGAGTTGATCCTCTCGGCACCCATCCCGGAAGGGTTCCGCGAGCCCGAGATGACCTACTATGTGGGGAAGGATGATCCCCTCCAACACCTACAGTGGTTTGAATATGCAGTCTCCATCAGAACAATGACAGACGCTTTTAAGTGCCGCCTTTTCTCCATCACCCTGAAGGATAAGGCTAGGGATTGGTTCCACCAACTCCAAGCGGGGTCGATCTACGGCTTCGAGGACCTAAGCAGAAGCTTCCAACTGCTCTTCTCGACCTCTAAGAAGAGGAAGAAAAAACCGGAGTCTATTTTCTTGATCAAGCAGAAGGCCGATGAGTCCTTGGCTCAATATGTGGACCGCTTCTATGAGGAGATTCTCGACATCCAGAAGGTGCCTAGTTTCGTTCTCCAAATGGATTTCATAGTGGGGATAAAGGAGAGCTTTTTTAAGAGGAGACTGACCAGGAAGTCACCGTTGTCGTTCGAGGGGTTGATGGAGAAGGCGGCAAAGGAAATAGCTATGGAGACAGCGAACCCGGCCTTTGCCAGGAAGTTGGCAAGACTGATAGATGTGGAGCAGAGGGAGCTGGGAGGAGCAAGGCAGCAGGAGGGAAGGAGAAGGGAGGAGCCAAGGGGGCCAGTGCATCCGAAACTGGGCTGGAGACAGCCAGGGGGTCCTGTTCAAGTACAAGGGAGGGGCCCCCCCAGGGAGGAAGAAACTATTATCCAGGACAGGGAAGGTTTAATCCGTTAGGGTGGGGGCATGGTCCAAGTCCACTCCCACCCCCGACTCAGCAAGCAATATCCATAGGCTAAGGAAGAGGGCGAGGAACAGCGGTAGCAGCAGCAGGGAGAGGAGAAACCCACAAGAGGGGAGGCAGGATGGGGGATAGCCTTGCCGTATTGCGACTTTAGCGAGGAGGAAGGCCACGAGATGGTTACCTGCCCAGAGTTTCTAGAATTGAAGGGGAGAAGAGTAGAAGGGGATCAGCAGTTACCGGTGCGAATTGTAGAAGTGACGGGAACCGGGGAGGAGGACCGGTGTGTGGATCGATCAGATACGGAGGATCGAGGGGGAATCGGGGTGATCCATGAGGGTGGGTTGGTGGGGGTGGGGGGGATTGAGGCTACCCGCAATGCCAGCCTCCACACCATATACTGTCGGAGCATTGCCTCGACATCGTAGGCTCCTCCCCAAGATGATAAGATTACTATTTCAAGGAGGGACCTACCAGATCACGAAGATCCCTTCTGCGATGCACTGGTGATCAGGACCGCCATCGAAAACTTCACAATGTTAAGAATCTTGGTGGATAATGGGAGCTTCGTTAATGTTATCTTCAAAAAGGCATTCAATGTAGATGAGAGTGGAAGCCAGGAGAGTGTTGGCGGCAGACGGACCGTTGTTCAGATTCTCAGGAGAGCGAAAGGAGGTTGAGGGAGGAGTAGGGCTCAAGGTAACTCTGGGGGGCTGTCCAGAAACTGCCGCTTTGTGATATTGGACGCACCTAGCAGTTACAACACGATCATTGGGCGCCCTTTGATCAGCGCCTTTAGATGCATGCCATCCTCGTTCCATCAGTGTTTGAAGCTCAATTCAGGGGGGACCCAGATCAGGGTGCGGGGAGATCCGAAGGCATCCCGAGAATGCTATGTGACGGCAGTGAACACCATCTCATAGAAGGGTGATGTAGAAGAACTAGAGAGGAGGATGGAGAAAGAAGAGCAGGTGGATGGAGAGGAGCAGGAGGAGAGAGATGGCTGAAGTAGAGAGAGGCATTGCGGTGGAGCCAAAGATTGAAGAAGAGCAGGTGGATGGAGAGGAGCAGGAGGAGAGAGAGGTGGCTGAACTAGAGAGGAGGATGGAGTAAGAAGAGCATGTGGACGGAGAGTAGCATGAGGAGAGAGAGGTTATTGAAGTAGAGAGAGGCATTGCAGTGGAGCCAGAGATGGCAGAAGAGCAGGTGGATGGAGAGGAGCAGGAGGAGAGAGAGGTGGCTGGAGTAGAGAGGGTCATTGTGGTGGAGCCAGAAATGGTGGGAGAGTAGGTGGATTGAGAGGAGCAGGAGGAGAGAGAGGTGGATGGATAGAGAGAGGCGTTGCGATGGAGCCAGAGATGGCGGGAGTGCAGGAAGGTAGGATGGAAGAAGGAGGTGCAAGGGACAGGAAAAGGAAGATGGGGGAGATGAGGGAGTCATTCGGAAAGGAGACTCAGTGATGAGTCCTCTTTATATACCTATTTTTGGACTCATCTAGGCTTATTTTCTTGTCTTTGCACACCGTTTAGCGTCATTTGCACTCCTTTTGGTTCGCTACGGTTTTCCACGTCTTGTGCACTCTTTTAGCCTATTTCTTTGCGTGTGTGTATTTCCCTTTTGCTGTGCATTATATTTATGTCTGTGACTGCCATGATCGACATCCCGTCCAGTTTTCCTGCAGGTTCTGGGATCGTATGGGCGTCCGGCATCGGACTTTCACCATTTTTGGCAAAGGAGTCAATGGTCGTGCGTTTTTACCCACGCACGACCATCGACCTCTTTGGCGCACGATCATCGGTCGTGCGCAGTCATGACCTCTCCTGTGAAAGTTCTGTCCCGCCATATCGCACGATCACCAGCCATACCGCGCACGATCACTGCTCGTGCGCTGCCGGTCGTGCGCAGTCATTATATCTTTTTCCACTTTTCTGCCTCCATATCGCACGATCACTGACTATATCGCGCACGACCATTGGTCGTGCGCCGGTGATCGTGCGCGCTGTTTAAATTCTGTTTTCTATAAATAGCGCAGGTTTCGCCCTATTCTAGAGATCGCTCGACACTTCCGCCGTTTTTCGTCTCGGACGAGGGTTTCCTCCGTCCCCCTTCATCCTCCACCATAGGGAGGGTCTCCAGGCAAGCTTTCAACGCCAAATCAACGCCGGAGCATCCTCTCGGCCTCCTCCTTCATCCTAGAGCTTCAAGCGGAGTTTTGACCTAGCTTTCTCCATCAAGTTAGGAGGAGCTGGAGCCGCAATCTACGGGTCAGTTCAACGAAGAAGACGGGTCCATTGGGAGTGAGTGACAGCCTCCTCTACCCCGGACGTAGTTGAGGACCGAGCTTGGACTCGGATTGACAACCCGGGATTCCAACCGTGAACCCTCAATAAGGCTTCGGATTCGGTCGATTCGCACACCTCCTCCTCTTGTATTTGATAGCTTAGTTTAACTCTTTGTATTGATGAAGTATACTTTATTGTAGTTAATGATCTTGCACTTTGTCATGTCTATGTGATTTGTGTGATTTTGTTATTATTGCTTGAGGTGCGCCTTATTATTCCACCATCCATCCACCCTTGCCGCACTAGCAATTGCTAGTGGCGTGCGTTGCGAAGAGGTGCCCACGACCCTCATTCCGCCATTCTCACCACCTCATCCGCTAGCCTACTCTTCCATCCGCCAAGCGATTCGGTGCATAGCGGCCCGTGTAGTTTCCATCCCGCCTGGCGAAGCAGTGCATAGCGGCCTGCATAGTAGGATTTCCGCCGTTCTCTACACCTCATACGCTTGCCTACTCGCCCATCCGCCAAGCGATTCGGTGCATTGCGGCCCGACTAGTCTTCCATCCCGCCTGGCGAAGCATCGCATAGCGGCGTTGCATAGGAGTAGTTGTTAGATTTTTACTTTATTTTCCGCAACCATCAAAACCCCCATCGTTACCTTCGCCCCGAGGACTTCAATCTCAAGTCCTCCTCGACATTAACTCATCCCTTACTGTGTTCCTCAAGAGACCGACACTCGGGGATTTATTCCCAAATTTTATTACTTGTGCGACCGGTGCGCTTGCCGTAATCCACGCATCAAGTTTTTGGCGCCGTTGCCGGGGAACACAGTCGTTTGAGTTTTTGAAGAGGTAGATGCGAGATAGTCGCCCTTGTCCATTTGTTCATACCCTGTTTTATCTTTATTTTAGTTTTTGAAATTGTTTACTTTATTTTTCCTGTCCCTTCCTTGTTTTCTTTTTTTTATATTGCAGATCCGAGTTGTTTTATTCTTGTGTGTAGTAATTTCCGGTAAATATTTCTGTTCGCGATGGATTCTGCTGCCGAGTGTCGTATTATTGACGCTTTGCGGAGATGCATCGATGTCATGGCTGTTTCTAATGCCGAGCACTGTTTTCGGTGTATTCTATGTCAGGGTGTGGGCCATATGTTGAAGGATTGCCCTCGCTTGTGCAAGCCTTCTACCTCTGTGGACGCATCCGCAGCAGTCCCCTGTTCGCGGGAGACTACTGTGGATGGGCCTACCAGGGTGTTGCCTGGCCCATACACTGACATGGCGCACCTTGCTCGATCTTTGCCCGTTGAGATTACGGAAGAATCTCTCGCCGCATATAGTTCCTTCATGGGTTCCTCAACCCCTTTTTACGAGCTCCCTTTGAGTGATCACTCTCACTCGGATGTTAGCCCGCAAGGAGTGGATCGGGAACTCATGGACGATCCTGTATGGGACGAGGAGAGTGTTCCGGTCGTCGACGGGGTGGCATCTGCGGATGATGTTGCGAAGGGGCCTGCGCATTCTATGCCTGATTTTGTGAGCAGCCTTGCCCCTACGCAGTATTTGCCGGAGTTTTCTACTCCTTTTTCTTGTGAGTCGGCTGATGATGCCGTTATTGTGGATGATTCTGTGCCCGAGGTTGCGCCGAAGTGGGATGAGGATTCTACTATCTCCGACGGAGAATGTGGATCTTCGGAACACTTCTACGCACCCCGGTGGGATGAGGAATATCCTCTTTCCGATGCGGAGGTTTGCACCTCTTTGTTGGACGAGGTCGTTCCTCTTACCACCGTGGACCTCGAGTTGTCGGATTCCCCCCGATACGACTCGTATGATACCGACGATGATCTTTGTTTGGATCCTGCTGAGAGTGAAGCCGGAGTCACTCTCCCATTTTCTGATTATTTTAGTTTTTCATCTTTTTTATCCCTCGATCCCCCTTCCATATCTGAGCCTGTGCGGGTTGATTCTCCGCTGGTGTGCTGGGATGACGATGAGCCTTGTGCTCAAGCCGTTGACTCTTACGCACCTGTGTGGGATGACCCCTTGCTAGGCAAGGATTTGTTTTGTGGTGAGATGAGTGAGGACCAGTGCTCCTCCTCATCTTACTTCCTATTTCCTCTGCCTGCGGGGAGCAGGTATGATTATTTTGGCAGAGGAGTAACTGTTTTATCTCCGTATCGGTACCCGCTACCGCAACGGATAATGGAACAGTTACCTGTGCATTTTCTATTTCATAGGCCCATTAGCTAGAACCGTATAGAATTTAATAAGTCGTGCTGGGATGACAGTAACCCCAGTAGTTATCTTATATTTTCTGCATTTTTATTTTCATGTCTATTTTAGTTTTAGCATTCTTTTTGTATACTTTTCTTTTTGTTTTTGCGGAGCTCACCCCTGCAGGTATTCATGGAAACTACGCATTGGCGGGGTTGTGATTCTTCGTATGGGGGGCCTGCTGCTACTTTCCACGCGTCTTCTGGTATGCTCACTAGCTGAGCATTGGGTAACCTCTTCCCTTAGCTCATTCTGATTTTAATTTCTCTATCATTTGATGTGTTGTTTAGTTTAAGTCTGGGGGAGAGCATGTTTACCTTTTACACGTGCACATTTCTTTTGCATACTAGAAGCTTTTCGTATTTTATTTTGTTTATGTTCATTGCATCGCACACCACTACACCCACATGAGCGCGTGCTTAGCTGTTACCGTGCCGCGAGTTGAACTTGTATCTTTGTTAGATTTGGAAAATTTCTATGCTAGCTTAGGATTGTGTGACGGAGTAAAATGTTGGCCTTGCTGTGTTTCTAGTCAACTGCTCTCGTTTTGTATAGAAATTTGAGTAGATTTAATTTTTCTGTATGCTTATAGTTTTATATTCTTATATCTGCGTAAATTCTTTTTATTCTACTCAAAAGTTGGTGAATCTGATGTGAATCAAACGGTAGCGTAGGAATGTGTGTAGCCGCCACTAGACTCGTATTGCTTGAGTCGGGAGGAAGGATTATCTTTCTCGGTTGCTAAGAACTTGCCCCAAGCTATTCTTGAAGCATTGGTACACGGTTAGTCTAGCGTGAGAGTGATGTAGGCCACCTTTTGGCCCGGTTGAGCTTTGTACCCATTCCTAACATCACCCTTGCTAGCCCCTTTGTGCCTACCCTTCCTTTTGATTCAGCCCCACTATATTCGCCAAAGCCTCATAGCCAATCCTAGTCGTACACCCAAGTCGAGCTTAGTGTTTTATATTTTCATGTTGGGTTGTGATGTGGTGTTATTATTTGTGAATATGTGGAAGCGCGCCCAAGTTTTTATTTGCTGAGATTTTGAAAATAAAAAGAAAAAAAAATGAAATGTTTGTAAAAAGAAAAAAAAATGATGAAAGAAAAAGTTTAATTGAAAATCTTTTGGAGATGATTTTGATTTGGAGTAGGCGGTGCACACACCCATGTTGCAAAAGTTAAGTCTGGGGGTGTGGTGCACCCGTATTTATTTTGTGGGCAGCGGGTACTAATTTTGTACGTTAGCTCATTTGGGTTAGGTGCATACCCTTCATGTTTATCCTTGTTTTCCTCACCGTAACCCAAGCCCCATTATTACCCGAAGTCCTACGGACTTGCGCTTGAGTTGACTAGTGTCGTGGAGAGAGTGCGATCGGGCAAGCTTATGGTTTCCGACATTGGTGGATTCCTTTGGGGGTAATCTTGAGCCCCGGTCTTCGGCAATGCTCACCTTAGTGGCCTGTCTACTTTCTTCCTGCGTAGGACCGGATGATTCACCGTGATTCCACTTTTGAGTAATAATAAATTTTTGATACGCATTGTGAAAAATATAAAATATCTTGTATACTTAAAAATTTCCTCTACTTTATTTTTATGCACGCGAGCATGCGACTTCGCATGGTACTCCGTTTTGCAATTTCTTTGTTAGCTAGTTCATTTTCCCCGTCTGCTTAGGTTTTGTTTGCTCGGGACGCGCAAATGGTTAAGTCTGGGGGTGTGATGAGTCCTCTTTATATACCTATTTTTGGACTCATCTAGGCTTATTTTCTTGTCTTTGCACACCGTTTAGCGTCATTTGCACTCCTTTTGGTTCGCTACGGTTTTCCACGTCTTGTGCACTCTTTTAGCCTATTTCTTTGCGTGTGTGTATTTCCCTTTTGCTGTGCATTATATTTATGTCTGTGACAGCCATGATCGACATCCCGTCCAGTTTTCCTGCAGGTTCTGGGATCGTGTGGGCGTCCAGCATCGGACTTTCACCATTTTTGGCAAAGGAGTCAATGGTCGTGCGTTTTTACCCACGCACGACCATCGACCTCTTTGGCGCACGATCATCGGTCGTGCGCAGTCATGACCTCTCCTGTGAAAGTTCTGTCCCGCCATATCGCACGATCACCAGCCATACCGCGCACGATCACTGCTCGTGCGCTGCCGGTCGTGCGCAGTCATTATATCTTTTTCCACTTTTCTGCCTCCATATCGCACGATCACTGACTATATCGCGCACGACCATTGGTCGTGCGCCGGTGATCGTGCGCGCTGTTTAAATTCTGTTTTCTATAAATAGCACAGGTTTCGCCCTATTCTAGAGATCGCTCGACACTTCCGCCGTTTTTCGTCTCGGACGAGGGTTTCCTCCGTCCCCCTTCATCCTCCACCATAGGGAGGGTCTCCGGGCAAGCTTTCAACGCCAAATCAACGCCGAAGCATCCTCTCGGCCTCCTCCTTCATCCTAGAGCTTCAAGCGGAGTTTTGACCTAGCTTTCTCCATCAAGTTAGGAGGAGCTGGAGCCGCAATCTACGGGTCAATTCAACGAAGAAGACGGGTCCATTGGGAGTGAGTGACAGCCTCCTCTACCCCGGACGCAGTTGAGGACCGAGCTTGGACTCGGATTGACAACCCGGGATTCCAACCGTGAACCCTCAATAAGGCTTCGGATTCGGTCGATTCGCACACCTCCTCCTCTTGTATTTGATAGCTTAGTTTAACTCTTTGTATTGATGAAGTATACTTTATTGTAGTTAATGATCTTGCACTTTGTCATGTCTATGTGATTTGTGTGATTTTGTTATTATTGCTTGAGGTGCGCCTTATTATTCCACCATCCATCCACCCTTGCCGCACTAGCAATTGCTAGTGGCGTGCGTTGCGAAGAGGTGCCCACGACCCTCATTCCGCCATTCTCACCACCTCATCCGCTAGCCTACTCTTCCATCCGCCAAGCGATTCGGTGCATAGCGGCCCGTGTAGTTTCCATCCCGCCTGGCGAAGCAGTGCATAGCGGCCTGCATAGTAGGATTTCCGCCGTTCTCTTCACCTCATACGCTTGCCTACTCGCCCATCCGCCAAGCGATTCGGTGCATTGCGGCCCGACTAGTCTTCCATCCCGCCTGGCGAAGCATCGCATAGCGGCGTTGCATAGGAGTAGTTGTTAGATTTTTACTTTATTTTCCGCAACCATCAAAACCCCCATCGTTACCTTCGCCCCGAGGACTTCAATCTCAAGTCCTCCTCGACATTAACTCATCCCTTACTGTGTTCCTCAAGAGACCGACACTCGGGGATTTATTCCCAAACTTTATTACTTGTGCGACCGGTGCGCTTGCCGTAATCCACGCATCACTCAGCCGGAAGGGAGGAAGAGATCATCGCCAGGAATAAGTCCCGAAAAAGAAAGGGGGAGGACTTGGGAGTGAGTGGCTGCGGTTGATGAGGAGCGGGAAGTGGGGAAGGGTAGGTCAAGGGAGAAGGAGAAAAATCCAAGGGATCAAGAAGAAGAGGAGGAGCCTTAGAGGCTGAGGGCAGCAGTAGAGGTTCTGGAGATGGACATCCTCTCGAAAGATGGGCGAAAGGAGAGGATCAAGGTCAGCGGATAGCTCACCCCAAGGGATCAGTAGGAGATCCAGAGGTGCGTGCAAGAGAACATCAATGTATTTGCCTGGAGAGCAGCCGACATGTCGTGGGTCAACGCGGACGTGGCGTGCAATCGCCTCAACCTCGACCCCAAGGTTAATCCCATCTAGCAAAAAAAGAGCGACATCACTTCCAAGATGGCAAGGCCTATCAGAGAAGAGGCGGAGAAGCTACTTCAGGCGGGGTTCATTTCTGCGAATAGGTATCCGGGGTGGGTAAGCAATGTTGTAATGATGAAAAAATGGGAGGGCAAATGGAGAATGTGTATCGACTTCTCTCTTTTAAATAAAGCATGCCCTAAGGATTGTTACCCTTTGCATCGAATCGACGCGCTTGTTGATTCAGCCTTTGGTTTTCCACTAATGAGTTTTTTGATGCCTTTTCAGGGTACCACCAGATACGCATGCATCACCCGGACATCAAAGACGTCACCTTCATCACCGAGGATGGGTGTTTCAGTTACAACATGATGCCCTTCGGATTGAAGAACGCAGGGGAGACCTACCAAAGGATGATGGACCGGATATTTCAGGAGCAGAAGGGGCGGAACCTCGAGGTCTATGTAGATGACCTAATGATTAAGAGTCGAGACCTCGAGTCCCACCTCTTTGATATGTAGGAAACTTTTAAAACTATAATAAAATATAAAATGAGACTCAACCCTCTAAAATGTGTATTTAGGGCCTGTAGGGGGATGTTTTTAGGGCACCTCCTCACCCCTTCAGGAGTGGAGCCTAATCCAGATAAGGTAAAAGCAATCCTGGAGTTGGGATCTCTGAAGGATACTAAGGAGGTCCAACGCCTTACTAGTAAGTTGGCAGGGTTGAGCAGGTTCCTCTCCAGGGCAGGGGAGAGGTGTTCCTCCTTCTTCCAAACTCTTATGGGTGGGAAGGAATTAGAGTGGACCCCCGAATGCGAGAAGGCCTTCCTAGCTCTGAAGCAATAGCTCACCCAGATGCCGCTACTTCAAAGGCCGTGAGAGGGGGAGAATCTGTTCCCATACATGGGAGTAGGGGCAGAGGCAGTGAGCTCGGTCCTTGTGCGAGAAGATGGCAAGAAGCAATTCCCCATATATTATGTGAGCAGGGTCCTCAAAAAGGCGGAGCTAAAGTATCCCATCCTTGAAAAACTAGACTTTTCCCTCAACATCTCAGCCCGAAAGCTCAGGCCACACTTCCAAGCCCATTCCATTCAGTTCGTGACGGACCACCCTCTCCGCCGCATTCTAGAGGGGGTGGAACATTCGGGGAGGCTAGCCAAGTGGTCGATAGAGCTTAGTGAATTCGACCTTGCCTACGTCCCTCAGGTAGTTATCAAGGCGCAGGTGGTGGCAGATTTCTTAGCAGATTACTGGTCGAGGTCAAGTAGGTGGAGGCACCTCCCATGGAGGCTTGGGAAATGCTCGTGGATGGGGCCTCGGGCAGAAGTTCTTTGGGAGACGGGCTGGTTTTAACAAGTCTCGAGGGGCCTAGATTTTAGCAGGCTTCGAAGATCCATTTCACCCTTATAAACAACTAGGCCGAGTATGAAGCCATCATCGCCGGGCTCAGGCTGTCTCGTGAGCTGGGCATACAGGACCTCAGGGTCTCCATGAATTCTCTGGTGGTCGCAGGGCATATCAACGGGGAATTTGAAGTAAGGGAACCGACCCTCCAGCTGTACCTAGTAAAGGTGAAGTGTATCATCGGGCAGTTCCGCAGCTTCTAAATTCAACATGTTCCAAGAGAGGAGAATACTAGGGCAGATCTGCTCGCTAAGCACGGCCCTAAAGCCGGAGGGACCCTGACAGAACTCTTTAGACCCTCTATAAAGGAAGGGGAGTTAATGAAAGTGGACCAGGAGGGGTCCTGGATGGAACCGTTTATGACGTTCTTGACATCGGGACATCTACCCGAAGGGGACCTTGAGAAGAAGAGGGTCAGGTACAAGTCGGCCTATTACCTATTGAGGGAAGGGATCCATTATCGGAAAATATTGTCGGGCTTACTGGCTCGATGTGTGTCTGAGAAGGAGGCGTCAAGGGTACTTGAGGAAGTTTACTCGGGGGAATGCGGAAGCCACTCAGGGAGTCGGACCCTAGAAGAGAGGGTGTTGAGGCAGGGCTACTTTTGGCCTACCCTCAAGAAAGATGCTGAGGAGTTCGCAAGAAGATGCAGAAAGTGTCAGGAGTTCGCTCCACTTGAACTCCTCCCGGTGCAAAGATTACACACGATAACAGCTCCATGGCCCTTCGCCATATGGGGAATGGACCTAGTAGGCCCATTTCCCCAGGCCAGTGGCCAGAGGAGGTTCCTACTGGTCATGGTGGACTACTTTTCAAAGTGGCTGGAGGTGAAGGCCTTGGAAAAGGTGACGACGCAGGTGGTCAATAACATTGTATGGGGAGAAATTATCTGTCAGCACGGGCTCCCTTTGGCAATCGTCACAGATAACGAGCCACAGTTCGCTAGTAGGGAATTTGTAGACTTCTGTGCCCAACTTGGCATAGATCTTCGATTCGCCTCGGTTCATCACCCCCGAAGCAACGTACAGGTAGAAACCGCGAACACGATCATCGTAAACCTCTTGAAGAAGAAGGTAGAAAATCTGAGGAGAAGTTGGATGGAGCAGCTCCCCTCCGTTCTTTGGGCTCTGAGGACTACACCGAATACCGCCATAGGAGAGACACCCTTAGGACTCTCCCATGGCTCGGAGGCCGTCATACCCGTAGAATTCGAAGTTGAATCCCCCAGGGTGATAGTGGCAAGGAGAGGGGATGAAGGATGGCAAGAGGACAATGGGGAGGAGCAGAAGCTCTCTCTCGACTTGGTAGAGGAGCTCAGGGAGATAGCGTCATTCCGGCAGGAGGAAGTCAAGCGCCGAATGTCAAAGTACTTTGATAAGCACATCAGGACGAAAAAGTTCCAAAAGGGGGACTTGGTCCTCAAGAAGGTAGATGCCGCAGGCAGGGGGGCCTCTGTGGGGAAGCTCAACCCCAATTGGGAGGGTCCCTTTATTGTAAAGGAGGTATTGAAGTCAAAGGGATACAACCTCCAGGATGTGGACGGGATGCCCATGGATCGCTCCCGAAGCGGCGACGATCTGAAGCGATTTTACCCCTAATGTTATACCCTCTTGTATTTATTTGAACATGTTTCTAAAAAGATTTTCCTACTTGTATGCATGGAACGATTTCTTGATACAATGCACTTCGAGGCGATCGTTCTTGAAAGATGAGATTATTTTGGAGGAGGCGAGGAGACACCGAGAAGACCCGCTGACCAGGCTCCCATCAAGCTGGAAGGGTTGTAGGCTCACTCAGTGGTTGGAGGTTGTTTGGAGAGGAGACCCTATGCAGACCCGCTGACCAGGCTCCAATCAAGCTGGCAGGGTTGTAGGCTCCCTCGGTGGTTAGAGGTTGTTTGGAGAGGAGACCCCGAGCAGACCCGCTGACCAGGATCCCATCAAGCTGGCAGGGCTGTAGGCTCACTCGGTGGTTGGAGGTTGTTTGGATAGGAGACCCCGAGCAGACTCGCTGACCAAGATCCCATCAATCTGGCAGGGCTGTAGGCTCACTCGGTGGTTGGAGGTTGTTTGGAGAGGAGAACCTGAGCAGACCCACTGACCAGGCTCACATAAAGCTGGAAGGGCTGTAGGCTCACTCGTTGGTTGGAGGTTGTTTGGAGAAGAGACCCCGAGCAGACCCGCTGACCAGGCTCCCATCAAGCTGGCAGGGCTATAGGCTCACTCGGTGGTAGAGGTTGTTTGGAGAGGAGACCCCGAGCAGACCCGCTGACTAGGCTCCCATCAAGCTGGCAGGGTTGTGGGCTCACTCGGTGGTTGGAGGTTGTTTAGAGAGGAGACCCTGAGCATATCCGCTGACCAGGCTCTCATCAAGCTGGCAGGGTTGTAGGCTCACTCGGTGGTTGGAGGTTATTTGGAGAGGAGACCCCGAGCAGACCCGCTAACAAGGATCCCATCAAGCTGCCAGGGCTGTAGGCTCACTCCGTGGTTAGAGAGGGTTTAGGAGAGGATCCGGGAAGCACACGTTGACCGGGACCACCAAGTCGGTTAGACCGATGAGTGGTTGTGAAACAATAACAAGAGATGGAAAGCCCCAAAGGGAAAACCACACTATTGATCAGCAAGAGGAAGAACTCTGATCGTAAAGGAGTCGGACAATCCCTTGCCCCAAGGAAAAGGAGAAGGGACTAACTCTTAAAGGCCACTTGCTCTAAGAGGTATCAGGGAGCGAGGCGAGATGGGGGAAAAAAGGCATTCTCATGCGTGAGAACTACGGGGACATGGCAACTCTCCCCCTGGTCCAGGTCCGCTCTCGTCAGGGGGCGAGACGAGGGGCGACACCCTCTCGGAGGTGAATGGATCTCCAGATCCCGCAAGCAATCGAAAAAAAGAAAAAAAAAGAGAGGACTAGTCCTAGGACAACGCACGGGTAATATATATATATATATATATATATATATATATACGCAGCACATCCAGTAAAATAGTTCAATATGAAATTACATCAGTGGCAAAAAGAAGCACCGTAAGTAAAAGAAAAGTAGAACTCAGGAAGCTTTAATCCTTATCGCTGGCCGACGAACCCTCTCCCTCCCCGTAGATCTCCGGAACAAGGTCGCGAGCGGTAACGTACTCGCAATCATCCTTGACGATGCTCATCTCGCGCATCATCTTCAGGATCAGCTCGGCGGTTTGGATATTGGCGTCTCAGCATAACTCCCCGACCTCCTCATGGGTATTCAGAGAAGGGGGAGGTGGTGGAATTGCCGAGCGAGAGGTTGAAGTACGGCGTCCTTGAGTTGGGCGACCTGGGCACTTAGCTCTTTCACCTCTGCTTCCAGCTCCTCTACGCGCGAGTGTAACCTCTCAGCCGTCTCGGCATCCTGCGGAAAGTCTTTGTTAGATTGGGGTCAGGTACATCAAAAATGAGCTAAGGAAGAACTCACAACTCCGCCACGAGCCTTGGCAAGAAGGTTCTCAGCTACCTCAAGTCTCATCGCCAGATTTCCCGACTTCTCGCGCTCGGCGGGAAAGTTAGCCTCAGATTCTTTCTAGTTTTGGTTGTTGAAAATCAGGCGGCGCGAGAGCCTATGCGAAAGCTCCAAGGTGCGTAGTTGGGATTGCGTCGCCCTCAGGACCAGATCTCGCGAGAAGGCCTTGTCAAGGGGATCGAGGCCATGACCTCCATAAAGACTAAAGCCCAAGGAGAAGGCGTGGCCTGTAGGCTGGTCCTGCTCCCTCCAGGAGGGGAGGAGAGTAGATATTGAGACCCGATGCGCCCCTTGTCCCAGATCAGTGTTGGGTCATTGGCAGCATCAGGGACAGCGGGGCCCATGTTGAAGTTGAAGTGGGCAGACGGCGCGGGGTAGCGAGAAGGAGCCCCCTCGCGAGAATGGGACCTTGTTGGTTGTTGAGAGGAGCTAGCGTGTTGCGCGAGCGGGGCCGTTTCTTCAGATAGCGAGACGGCCTTGTGAGGAGAAACCCGAGGGGGGACGGAGGGGACTGGGACCCTAGGGAAATGGGGTTTAGTGACCCTGACACCACCGTCCCCTCGGGAGCTTTCTTCTTGTCAAGTGGGAGAGAGACTACCTTCTTCACCTTCATTTTCATTTTTTTCGAGGGGCTGAGGCGAGTCGGAGCGGGGTCTTCGGCCAGCCTCTTCTTTAGGGAGGGGGTCAACGATTCTTTTGCCGCTTCAGCTGCCATGTTGGCGAGAGTGACGCCCTTGGATGGATTGATGTTGCTTTTGTAAGGGGGGTGAACTGGTACGTTCCTCTCTCCTGGTAAAGGCGAGATAGAATGTTATCACGGATACCAAAAATTAGCGAGAAGGAATTAATAAAGGCGAGACAAAAAAAGAAGGTCGAGCATACCTTCACTAGGAAGTACGGGGATGAGCGAGCCGAGACCACGTCTCAAATACTGGACCTCAAAGTTTTTTCCGTCGAGGTACTCACAGAGGAGCTTATCCGTGCCGCCGACTTGGGGGTTGCGTAAAAGACTTCGGAGGGCGAGACAGACGCGAGCGGAATGCCACCACGGTTGTCGTGAATGAAGACGAACCGTGTGAGCCAATGATGGTTCTTTTTGGGCGTCTCGCAGACTTTGAGACCTTGCCCTGTGAAGTAGGACACACCATCCTGATTGGCGTGATAAATAAAGAGCTTGCGGAAAACTGTTAGGCTGAACTCTATTCGCTCTCGTCACATGTAGCTCGCAAAGGCGACCAGGACGGAGATGGCGTTAGGATTCAGCTGGGCTGGCACGGCGCCGAAATATTTTATGACCTACTTCACCTCCAGCCAGAGGGGTAATTTCAACCCCGCCTCGAAGTGCGAGACGGGGGAGGCAAGCTCTTTGGGACGTGTTTATGCTCTCGCCGACTCGGGGCGGGGGGGCGCGATTCAAAGCCTTCCGGCAAGTACTCGCGATTGAAGGCATCGTACTCGTCCACAGAGATACGCCCGGGCAGAAATTCATGGTTTGCGAATCGCTTCCCACAGCGGCTGCGTCCCTCGCCATCTTTCGGCCTTTTCTTTCCCATAATTGGGCAAGACAGCTTCAATTAGGGACAGGGGAAGCTAGCGAGGTGACAAGAGAGAGAGGAGGAGAGACGGCCGTAGAATAGTTGGCGCGCGAGATGGACGAAGAAGAATAACGAAGGGTTGAGGTGCAGCGACTTATGAAAGCATAGGTCTGACCCCATAAAAGGGGGTATTTATAGTGATCATGAGATTTGGGGAAAATATACGGACGGAAAAGTTGTGTAGAGGAAGGGGAAGAGGCGGCCGACCTCTTTCTCTCTCCAGACCTCGATTTCCACGGCCCTAAGTGGGCCCTCAGCACGGCCAAGCGACAGGAAATAAATTTGAATTAAAAAAATTAGTAAATCTAGGAAAAATTTGCATAAGTGAAAAATTTAAATGCTGTGTTATGGAAAATCGAAAAGCAGGAAATTATCAAATCAATAAAGTTCTTTCCGCGCAAAGCGGGTGGCGAGTTCACAGGGCACATTGTATAGGCGGGACGGAAAAATAAATAAGATTATTACATCCATAAATGAAGGGAAGAGAGGTGAGACTCGGCAAAAACTTATCAATTCTTGTGCCACCTCAAGCGCCCCCCGCCGCGAGATCTCGCATAGGGAGGGCTGTTGGGGAGGTGGAAAGTGCGAGCCGCGTTGACACCACGTTGAGCGAGATGGAGCTGCTGGCGACCTCGCTCAAGATCGCCTGGGGGTCAGTCTCGTCTATCTCAATATCAGCATCGATCTCCGAAGAAAGGCGGGCGCACTCCACTTCCAGACAATCGATTCGATGGTCCGTAGCTTATTTCCCCTTCTCCAGCTCCTGAATGTTGCGCGGGTGCTTCCGCAGCATCTCCTCTACCCTACGCTTCATTTCCAACGGATCAATAGGGTCGCCGAGGTAGTCCTCAATTTCATCTATGGTAGGAGGGGGTGAGACGACCGTCTGCCTGGAGTAATATTCAACGGGCGATTCCTCGGACAGCGAGTCCTCGACATTCGAGTCGCGCACACCTGCATGTAGAACTTGGAAGGTGAAATGGAGAAGTGGTAGTAAAGAAAGGACCAAAAGAAAATGCATCTAACCAAGGCGATGAGAGGAACCTGCGATATTAGGAGGATTATCCTTCCTTATCTCGGGAGTAGAGGAAGGAGTAGAGGGTTGTGGCGAGACGGACTGGTGGCGGTGTTTAGAGATATTGATTCGTATGGTATCCAGACGATGAGAAGGCGTCGGGACCTTCTATGTATGGGCAGCAAGTAAGCAGGCAAGCGAGATAGATATAACGGCATATCGACGTTGACGGATTTACCTCCTTTTCTCTAGGATTGGCCGGGGGAGGAGGGATACGCCTCCCCGAGAAGGTGCGAGAAGGCTCCCCTTCCGAGAGGGAAGGATCATCAACTTTCGCCTTCTTGGGAGGGGAAGAGGAGGGTGGTAAGGATGGAGGAGTGTGGACCAGAATCTTGTTTAGAGCCGCCGTAGCCGCCTTGTTCCTCTGGCGCGCCGCCGCAATGCGGTCACGAAAACTTTGGCTGAGAGACATAGGGACGGAAGCTAGAAGGAGATAGGGGGAAGGAAACGGCCTCCTGCAGTGAGAGGAGTCCAGTATTTATAGATTGGGCAAGCGGCCCACCAAAAGATTCCCTCATGAATCCTCTTTAATTGACACGAGCCTCGGTTGGGCTATCTTTCCGAGTTTGTAACAACCTCGAAAATAGCGGGGATTGTGTACAACCCTTGGGCTCGCAGGGGCCAAAGGCTTGAAAAAGGGGGCTATGCGAGACGACCCAATATAGTCATCAATTCGTGGAGCGAGTGGATCCCGCCTAGGGTAACAGGCAAGAGGGCCAAGGTGAGAAGGGCCTGAGCGAGAGCTGCGTCATGAGATGGGCAAGTCAGTGCCAAAGGAGGAGGCACTCGGAGGCAAGTAGACGACTCGCCATGCGAGAGGATTTTAGGGGGGAGCTCTCGCCAGGCGAGAAGCCTCCAGAAGTAAGCTCTCGCCAGGCGAGAAGACCCTGGAGGGAAGGTCTCGTCAAATCCCCGGTTCGGTTTAAGATCGGTTCAGGTAGGGTCGGGTCTATCTTTTAGCCCCACAGGATTTTACGCTTTTGCCCTGGGTGGTCTGCATGTAGCCCTTCAGAACGGTGGAGTTTGGCTGTTACCAGACCCGACTGAGGGTATTCTAGTAATTTCAGCACGGCTCCATTTGGTTATTAGCAGTTCCAGTTCAGAGGCCTATAAATAGACCGATAAGGTGCTTTAGAAAGGAGGAATTCCTAACTCTCCTTCTCTCTTTCTAAGACACCTAGCTCAGTATTGGCTAGGGAGGGGAAGGATTCCAATTCTTCCGGGTAAGAGGTGGGACCTCCGTGCTGAGGCCTCCGGTCTAGTCTTTTGAGATCCTTGTACAGAGGGTCGTCTAAAGAGAGTAAGGGCGAGCTGCATCTTCAATTCTTAGCGTTAGGAGGGACCGACTTTGTTGGTTCCAACACTGCTGAGTCAAGTGGGAAGTAGCGGGTTGAAGCCCAAAAATGCTATGTTGGCCCTCGAAGGACAAAGCGAACTATTGTGTTATTTTATTGTTCATGTGTGGTCGGTCTGCATGCCGAAGTATGTAACACACTTTAATTCAAGTTGAACATTGTAAGGCCTTAAGGCCAAGACCTTATTTGTATATTTGTTTTACATTCCTAGCTGTGGTAGTGGACATTCATGTTTTTGTTGGGTTCTATTTATAACATTTAATTACTTTAGCTGGAATGCACTCTGTGGTAGGATTCAAAATATTGGATTATGGTTCAATTTAGTAACTCCTTGGTCTGTCCGTAGTGTATGGCATCGGGCCCCGGCCGGACCTTCTGTTATATGCTATGTGATAGATGGTGGTGTTATAAAGTTTGTATCAAACCCTTGTGTCGGTCATCCTTATTCAAATTCGTGGGAAAATTCTTTTAAGGGGTGGTGAGCACTTGTATGTATTTTACTATTATAACATAAAAGAACCTATGAATGTCCACTTAGGAATGAAAATACACACGTTTGAGGAACCTGAGTGTTCCAATGATTGTGTTTTGACACTCTATTTGTCATCTAATTGAGTGTCTTTACAACTATTGGTGACTAGGAGCAGTGCAGGGCAATCACATCAACTGAACTTCGCAGAGAGTAGTGTGTATAACGACGCGCCTGCAACCCCTCCTTCTACAAAAACCATACGGTTGGTAGCGGAAGCAGTGTTCACTATGACTATGCAAAACCAGGATGGCAAGTGCAACCTCCTATCCCTCGTGTTGGGAAACCCATGGTAGTGAATCTGAGAGCGGTAGAGCCAACAGTGTGGAGAAGAGCGTTAGAGAAACAGTTAAAACATGTGATGACCTTTAATCCACCAGTGTTTTGGGGGACTAAGACCCCAACGCAGGATGATGACAGGCTTTCAAGAGTTAAAAGTGTCATGTCCGCCACAAAGACTGGGGAGTGGCAGAAGGTTACAATAGGCACTTTCCTCCTAAACGGCTAAGCGAGGCTATGGTGGGATGAGTTAGAACTCCATCATCTTGCTGGGAGGCAACTTTCTTACAAATCCATGGAGGAATTCTCAAGGCTATTTCTAGAATGGTTCATCCCGACCGCGCTGAAGATAGTTATGGATAATCAATTACAGTGGATTTTTTAAGGTGAGAGTAGCGTGGACGAGTACCTTCATGAGTTAACAAGACTAGGCTGTTATGCTGGCTCCACTTTTGCTGACGAGGAGCGCAAGACCAACCGGTACTATGAGGGACTACACGACGAATTGAGGTTGCTACTCTCAGGTTCGATGACGCAGGGCTTCTTAGTCCTAGTCAACACAATCTGATCTCTGGAGAAGGATATTAAAAGATTTCAGGGTAAGAAGAACTTGTCGGTGAAGAGCTCAGAGTTAAAAGTACCAAGATCGTCAAAGTGTGGGTACCTAAAGTGGAACAAGAAGGCCAAGTCATCTGGATTGGCGACTTCATCGGTTACTACTGGTGCATCTTCTGAGCAAGGAGGCCCAATACATGGTTACAACTATGGCAAGAAGGGGCATATATCCCACAATTGTTGGAGCGGCATGTCAGAAAAGAATTCAAGAGCTTCCTATACTAAAAAGGGGAAGGCGGTGGAGTCAACCACATCCCATCAAGCTCAAGCCCAGCCTAGAGTCTATAACTTTTCCATCAGTAGGCCATCATGCAGGGCAATGTGGAGACATGTATGCGTTAGATTTTAGTTGTAATATTTTTGCATGCCCTGTGTCTTATACTTTGGTCGTATAACAATCGTGTTTTAGGTTTTGTTGTGATCATGGAGTGTCCGGCTCGAGCACTATTTAATACAAGAGCTTCACATTCCTTCCTATCCGAGGACTTTATGTCTCGTATCAGAGTTCCCTCTTTTGTGGCTAAGGATAGATTGGATGTGTTGCTGCCTAATGGGTGTTCGATGCACGCGGATAGAGTCTGTTGCATTAAAGTGCTGATTGGGAGCCAAACTTTTAACTTGGAAGCATAACTACTACTGATAGTCGAGTTTGACGTAATATTTGGCATGGATTGGCTCTCGGAGTAACGTACATTCATCGACTATAGTTTGAAGACTGTTAAGTTGGGGTTGAATACGAGTCAAGAAACTACTTTTTCCGGTATGAAGGGGTCGAGCAAGACGATGATGTTTGCCCTTCAAGTTGTTAAGGCAATTTATGAGGGTGCGAAGTTGTTCTTCACTCTTTTAAAGGCAAAGAAGCCCAAGCCGGTTTTGGAATGTATTCCAATGGTGTTGTAATTTGCCGACATATTCCCCGTTGATCTCTCTGGAGCTCCACCTCAACGTGAGATTTATTTCACCATCGATTTAGTGCCTGGCGCTAAACCCGTATCACAGTCTCCTTACCATTTAGCACCAAGGAAAATAGCAAAGTTGAAAGTGCAACTTTAAGAATTGATAAAGAAGGGGTATGTGCGTCTGAGTACGTCGCTTTAGAGCGCCCCAGCCCTCTTCGTGAAAAAGGACGGAAGTTTGCGGCTTTGTATCGATTATTTGGAACTGAAAAAGTTAACAGAGAAGAACAAGTACCTAATTCCGAGAATCGATGATTTGTTCGACCAGCTGGTTGGGTCGATGGTGTATTCTAAGCTGGATTTGAAGTCTGGCTATTATCAGTAAGAATCAGGGAAAGCGATATTCTTAAGACGTCATTTAGTACACATTATGGGCATTATGAGTTTACGGTCATGCCTTTCGGGCTAACTAATGCGCCTTCCGTGTTCATGGACTAGATGAACCAGACATTCAAGGAATATCTGGATCGATTCGTGATAGTTTTCATTGATGATATCCTCGTGTACGCCCAGTCCAAGGTTGATCATGCAGAATTATTACAGATTGTTCTGGAGACTTTGAGAAGCAGACAGCTTTATGCCAATTTCTCGAGGTTTGAGTTCTGGCTTTCTTCGATAGCGTTCATTGGTCATATTGTTATGGTGAGGGAATCATAGTGGATCCAGCGAAGATTGATGCTATACGGGAGTGGCCTGTATTGTCTTCGGTGGCGGAAATCCAGAGTTTTTTGGGGCTTGCCAGTTACTACAGGCGCTTTGTGGAGAACTTCTCGCGGATAGCATTACCCCTCACGACCCTAATAAGTAAAGATAAGAAGTTTGTCTGGAGGCCGACATGCACGCATGATTTTGAAGAACTGAAAATTCATCTGACTACGGCTCCTGTCTTGTGTTCGCAATGTGGTACAGAAGGCTTTGAGATATACAACGATGCTTTGGGCAGTGGCTTATACTTTGTTCTACTTCAGCATGGGAGTGTAATATTATACGGATCACGCCAGTTGAAGGTGCATGAGAGAAATTATCCAGTCCATGACATAGAATTGGCAGCAATGATATTCGCTCTAAAACTTTGGAGGAACTACCTATATGGTGTAAAGGTCGATATTTATACCGACCATAAGAGTCTGAAGTATCTACTTGATATTAAGGACCTAAACATGCGACATCAAAGGTAGATGGAGTTCCTTGGTGACTACACCTTCAAGATTCACTACGTGTCTAGGAAAATTAATGCGGTTGCGGATGCATTAAGTCACAGAGCTCACACGCAGGCCAATTGGTTGTCAATGCATGACGAGCATTTGGTCTGATAATTGGAAGCCTTGGAGATATCTTGTGTTGATAAGAGCTCTAGTGTTGAAACTCAGATGAACTGGACAGAGGTGCGGTATTACCTGACTGATCGGATACGGCAGGCATTGGAGTTGGATGATAGCATGAAGTGGTTCAATGCTTAGGCTTTAGATGGGTCAAATGCCCAATTTATTGTCAATGATGGGTTATTGTGGAAGGATAGTCGTTTGTGAGTCCCAAGAGTGCGTAAACTACGGGAGGAATTGATGTACGAGGCTCATCATACTAAGTACTCGATTCACCCAGGGAGCGTAAAGCTGTACAGAGATATGAAAAAGCTATTATTGTGGTCGTGAATGAAGAACGACATAGCACTTTATGTTGTGAAGTGTCAAACGTGCGCCTTGGTGAAGGCGGAGTGCTAGAATCCCGGAGGATTCTTTAAGTATTTATCTATACTGGATTGGAAGTTTGACGATATATCCATGGACTTCGTGTATGGTTTGCTGAGATCAAAAAAGGGAAATGATGCCATCAGGGTGGTCATAGATCGTCTGACGAAAGTCTCACACTTCATCCCAAATAGGAAGGACGATTTATTTGAGAAACTGGCAAAGTTGTATGTAGAAAACATTGTATGACTACACTGTGTGCCCCGTAGCATCGTGAGTGACCAAGATGGGTGCTTCATGTCCAATGACTGGAGGTTGGTGCATCAACTATTGGGGACCAAGCTCAAGTTCAGTACATCCTTTCATCCGCAGATGGATGGTCAGACTGAGAGGGTCAATAGGACGATGGAGTACATGCTTCGCATGTGTGCCCAAGATTTCGGTCAGATGTAGAAAAATCACATGTATATGATTGAGTTTTCTTATAATAACAGCCACCAGGAGAGCATTCAAATGGCGCCCTTCGAGGTCCTATACGGTAGGAAGTGTCGTACTCCATTGTCTTTGTTGGAGACAGGCGAGTTAAAGCTGTATAAGCAGAAGGAAGTCGAAGATGCTACTTCGATTGTGTGAACAATCCGTGAGTTGTTGATAGTTGCTCAGGATATGTAGGCTATGTATTATAACTCCAAGCACATGAATGTTTAGTTCGCCGTAGGCAAATGGGTATATTTGAAATTTAAGCCTTTTAAGGGTGTCTCAAGGGTTCGACGCTTTAAAAAGCTGAGTACAGGATATCTTTGTCCGTTTGAGATATTGGAGCATATTGGAGAGGCTGCCTATCAGTTGAATTTATCAACGGAATTGAGTGGTCTACACAATGTATTCAACATATTAGTGTTGCGAAAGGAGGTGGAAGATCCTACGTAAGTGGTTGTTGTAGATCAAGTACCGGTTGATAGCGGTTTGACCACGAAGATCAAGCCCATTCGAATTGAGGATGTAGAAGTCAAAAGACTATGTAATAAAGAGATCAGGATGGTCAAGGTCTGATGGGAAAATTGTGGCGGAGAGGAGCTTTCATGGGAGCGGGAGCAAACCATGAAGTCAGAGTTCCCCGAGTTATTCAATTAAGGTATATAGTTTAAAGTTGATTTAATTCCTTAGTTTCCTGCATAACTTAATTTTGGGACAAAATTACTTAAGTGGGGGAGATTTGTAATGCCCCAAATTCCTTAAGGTAGGAAATGGTTCTCTGGAGGTTATCGCCCGACGGGAGCTAGTTAACTTGTGGCAGTAGCTCCAGGGTTAGTGTCGACAGTGTTGAGAGCATTGAGAGGGTTGAGTCGACTTATCACTGGCTTTACAGCGTGACGAAAAGTTGTTACCACGTGGCGGTAGCGAGTGAATTAAACTGGCAAAGCTCTCAGGAAGCTATCGCCCGGCGATAGTGTTACCACTGACAATAGCTTGGTCATTTTACTTATTATAGTTCTCGGGATTCTATTATGCGGCGGTAGCTGTTAGCGCACGGTGATAGTGGCATGTGTCTTATCGTAACTGACGTCGGCTATCGCGCGGTGTTAACACCCTATTGCACGATAATAGGGAATCTGTGTCAGTGTGGCAACGTGTTAGGCTGCGATTGGTAGGTTTCTACGGTTGCACCCGAAACGTGGCTTTGAATTAAGATATCGCGTGGTGGTACCTAGTTACCGTGAATCAGTAACTTTATTTTAAAGCCTGGCTTGGCCATTTCTCTTCATCTTGTATTGGAGAGGAGTTGGTGCCCTGGTGTGCTTGAGGAGGAGCAGCACTGTCGAGAGTAGGGTTCTCGCCATCATTTATGTTTTAGGTCTCGGATTCACAGGGCGAGTTCTGATTTGCGGAGGCAAGGTCAGAGCGGTCATTTTCAACCGTCTAGATTCCTCACATGGCGCCAAAGCATGCATAAAGGGAAACGATCCTCTTCCTGGGACATATGAAGTCTCTTCTTTTGGCATTAGAGGGTAGACACTCCACGAACACGTGGATGTTGTTCTCCCAATGGATTGATCTTTGTGTCCCCGTAGTGTTGCATTTAGATCAATAATCAATGTATGGAATAGGCATGCAGTGTAAAGCCCATTTAAATGGGTTTGTCTTGATTGGTGATGTTTCTATGTTTTGTATACTGGAGAAGACTTTGTGGTTATCGCGTAGATTTCGGAATCGCGGGGTGTGTAGATGACTGTGTTGAGAGTTCTGGGGGTATTCTTTCAGGAAAACACCTGATTATGTGGAAGACCGATAGTCTGTCCCTACCACGCTGCGGTAGTTCTACCATCGGCGATAGCTTCCAGTAAGCTATGTATTGTTTGTGAAGCTAGTCTTTGAGAGACTTGGGGTCTTTATTTGATTGAGCGTGAGCTTATATTGCTCAGCTTTGGTAGCAATGTGTGCTAGCCTAGGATCCTTACAGATTTATGGATCATACGAAAAAGGGAAAGGGGATGCTGACCCGCATCATTCCTGCGAGCCAGACGATTTGAACAAGGGATATGGCTGAACCGTACCCTCCCCTTTGTCGGTCAACTTGGAGAGGTCATGTGTACATCACATGACTTGTCGTAGCACTGGGTCATTGTCTATGGATTTAGCCCTTCTGAGACTAAAAGCTCAAACATTGTTGACCGTCATACAGAATGGTGGTCCAACCCTTGAGGTCCAGTGCACCAAGATTGTGCCTTGAGAGCATGGGGCATTGGGCGTTTATGCTATTGTCTGTGGCTAACGGTGCTTAAGTTGCACGTTTTGATTGCCAAGTGTTGTTTAAGCTAATTCCTGCAGGTAAGGAGCACCGCCACCCCGAGTGAGGGTGGGGTCGTTATAATTTTGTCAGCTTTTGCTAACCGCTGCTTTTGTTTTCCACCATACGGTTGATTGTTGCGTGCAGGTGCTGCTGAGCCAAGCGGGATGTAGCGGGCTAAAGCCCAGAAATGATGTGTTGGCCATAGAAGGCCAAAGAGAATGCTTATGTTATTTTATTGTTCATGTGTGGCCGGCCTGTGTGCCGAAGTATGTCACACACTTAAGTTCAAGTTGAACATTGTAAGGCCTTAAGGCAAAGACCTTATTTGTGTATTTGTTTTACATTCCTAGTAGTGGTAGTGGATATTCATGTTTTTGTTGGGTTCTATTTATAACATTTAATTACTTCCGCTTGAATGCACTCTGGGGTAGGATGCGAAATATGGGATTTTGGTTACAATTTAGTAAATCCTTGGTCTATTTGTAGTCTATTGCGTCGGACCCCGGCCGGACCTTCTGTTATATTCTATGTGACGGATGGGGGTGTTACACGTCTCCACTTTGTTCTTCCCTTGGATCCATGTAAAATTTCTCTAACTCATCATCTGCATAAAGAGGACTATAAGTAGACTCAATAAATTTCAATATAACATAGGCGATGGGAAGAGTGTAGATGAGTTTAAAAATTTTTTGACCAAGCCCACAAAATAAACTATTCATAACTTTAGCGTTTATGAGAGATGGGTGATTAGTTATTTTATTTGGCGGCATCATACAGGTTATGTTCCACACCTATTTGTCTAGAATTCTATGTTAAATTTTCTCATCAACACTTTCCATCCTTCATACTTTTTACCTAAAAATTGTGGTGGAGCTAGTGATTTTTCAGTATACCAATTTCCATCCCCGCTAGTCGATTCGAGAATAGGGTTGGCCATTATTCCCGGTGGTGAAACCATTTTGGAATAACCTGCCTGTGATACCACTTGTTGGATATAAAGGCCAACCTTAGAGGGGGGAGGGTGAATAAGGTTTTATACGTTAATTCGAAATATTTTTGTCAAGAAAAACTAGTTCTAGAAGATATCGCGGGGCATTAGGTTTCTAACACGCGGTGGTAAGTCATAGACCTCATTTTTCTGTGCAAATTCCTTCTTGGAGATCTACACACCCTTAAGAGAATCACCGGCTAACAATTACGACGTTAAAATCAAGAAAAGAAATAGGAAATGAATTTCATTAAAACAGAATCAAAAATAATTTTTAACAATTATAAAAACTTGATATCCATGATGCTCGAGATCGGAGGTGATGAAGGAAGAAACTTCTTTGGTTTTCTATATCGACCCACTACACGGACCAGTTTGCTCTCTCCCTTTCCCTCTAAAAAAGTACTTTGAGCCGGCTCTTCACCTTTACGCAAGGAAGTATCTTAGAGACCCGCTAGATCCCCTGATCTAGACATCCCTTCCCCGGGTCGATTTCTTGTAGAATCCTTCCCAGATTCCAATGATCTCTACCGGTCAATTTCCCTTACGCAAAGAATACAAAGAAGAGAGAAATACACAAAGGTATAAAAATATTAAAAGTTTGAATCTCCCTCAAGATGACTCCTCCGTTGATCGATACGTGATCGGTGTGAGAAATCTTCGTGTGCTTGTAACAGATAACCTCTTCAAATTCATTGTTGTCCTTGGCTTGCCAGAGTACTTCGTGCGCGAATGGGAGTGAGACAATTTTCTTTTCCTTCGACGTAGACGGTGGAACGGTGCACAAAGGCGGATACCGAACCATAGGAAAGAAAGTTCAGAGTCTCTACTCGTCTTGTTAAGGAATTCAGAGAAGGAGATTGCTTTTATACATCTTTGACAAAACAGGCTACTGCTGGCGGTAAGACTAGCGCCCGATAGTAGGTCCATGCGCTTGATGATGATAGTTGTCCTGCGAATTTGGAAAAATATTCAAAACAAATATTTGTCCTTTTTTCGCACTAGCGCGACGCATTAAGAAGATATCGCCTGGTTGTACAACTGTCAGATGGACGAATCCATCTCGATGATCGTTGAGTGGGCTAGCGCTGCATGGTAGAGAGATAGCGTGGTGCGGTAGCTTACAGAGCACTTGGCTATATTAAATCCTCAGGCTAGTGTGGGCAGTAGAACTGGCGTGATGCGGTAGCAACCCTAATGCACAATCAATTTAATTCAGGCTACCGCCCGACGGTAGCAGATACCGCCCAATGGTAGGTTCTAGAGGAGAATTTGCTTGCTTTGCTTGAACTTGTGAACTTGCACACTCTACCAAACACAAGATGTGATCAAATACAACATGGGAATTGATATAATTAAACTAAGGATATGTGAAACATTGGATCTAACATCAGGAAATGTCTTGTCAATGGTATAGATGAAAATGGAATACTCTGTCTTTTCTTTATGCGCCAACGCTAAATTTTAATTCTGCCAAACTGTACGGGATCAACAAAAACATTTAATCTTATTTTCACGATATCATTGAGCAAAATATTCTTTCTCAATACTATCAAACTTGGCACTAAGATCTGCTCCTTTCTACATCTTCTCCACAATATCGACTCGAAGCGTTCCTTAATCTCAATGGTATAGTGGAGAACTATATACCAGTCTCAACGGTATCTATTTTTTCTGCTCTAAACAAGTTTCGGAGTCAACATTTTATAACCTGTATAATCATGAAATAGATATTCCATAAAATATAATATGCACTTAACATTGTATGTATTACTTCTTCAAATCTTGGAATATTGAGGGGAATATTCTCAAAAATCACACGCTATTTAAAAAATAGAACACTTGTCAATGTTAAGGTGTATTTACAAAATAAATCAAAATATAACAATAAAATCATGTTATCACAGATAACTAGCAGTGAACATTAATAATGAACAAATGAAGTATCTAACACAACATCATATATATATAATCAGCAAGAGGATTTGATTGTTTGAACATAAGTCCATTTAGAATGCAACACAGATACATCTCAAGAAATATTATAGCACTAAGTGCTTGTCAACAGGCCGGTTTGACATATCAGGTGAATCTGAACTTTTTCTCTTATGTGCTTGAGCCTGAGAACCTTTAACTATTTTAGTTGCTCTTCTTTCAGCAGTCTTAGCATTAATCTCTTGTCTCTTAAAGTAGAGGAAGGGTTTGGGAATATACTTGGATGGCATTCTCTTTGGACTGTTTTTCCTCACTAGATTTTCCTTGAAAACTTTTTCCCTTAGAGACTGTCTTTCCAAACATTTGATCCATTATTCTAAAGGATAAACACTGTCAATGTTCTTCGGGAGTTGTTCATTACTTATCCAAGTACTGATGATGATTTCTTGAGAATCATCACTCCAATATTCATAATTAGGATCATCTGCCTGCTCAGCTCTTCTCAAGTCCATAAACTCTTCCTGCAGCATATCTCCTTCTCTCTTCCTTCTTTTTCTAACTGAGCATCCTATGCTACTCTCTCCTGAGCTGGAAAATTAAAATCAAAATCTTTGAATTTATCCAGCAGTGGTAAATGGAGAGTAAGATTGATTCCTTGGAGAACCCATATAACGTCCTCAACATTGATCTTCTCTCCTTTTTTGCCTTCTTCAATTATCCTATTGTTCAGCAGAGGGAGTTAGCTTAAATTTTTCTTGACAATGTTTGAAACACATTTTCATGATCAACAACAATTTCATCTTTGTGCTCAATTGCCAACTTCATGGCCTCAACTTGAGTGGAGTATTCAGATCATTCAATATGATATTCTCCAAGCCTGATAACCTCATCAGTTTGGCTAACATAAATTTTTAAACTTATAATGTCTTGTGTGGTTAGCCTCAGACTTTCATCCATATATGTTAGGATCTGAGTGCCCTTATGGACAATGCTTATATCCTTGTCAACCCACTTAGTAATTTCTGCATTATGGTGTGTAGTGTCACCCTTCAGAAGATCTAGATCTTCCTTTATCTCAACTTTAACTTTCTGAACCTCTAACAGGATCTCAACTTTCACTCCTTTAATAGATTGAAAAATATAGAACTTTAGTGAAGATGATTACTCATCCAACATTTCATTCATTGAGGCAAGGATGGAGTTTTCTGAATTACTGTAGGATTGTTGAGTTTGAGTAACTTAAGGTATTTCTTCAATAACATCTTGGATTAAGCTTATCCCTACGTCCTCTTAACTAGCTAACTCAGTATAAGTAGCTGTCTCAGCCTCTGGGGATTTGGGGAAACTTTCTCCCAGAGCAGGAACCTCAGATTGAGGCTCCCCCTCAACTTGATCATCAGTATCCAAGATTTAATTTAGAGGAATGTCGTGCACTTCCTCAACCTCATCCTCATGATCCCCCTCTGCTGGAGCATCAATTCCTTGATGGTAATCAAGATCTCATTCAGGTGATGTAACCTCTGAATCAATATGGACTTAAATACTGAAGTCCAGAACATCATCTCTTTCTTCAGTTTAGGAGGTCAAGTTAGGGTCATGAACAGGTGTATTTACATCCCTGTACAAGTTTTCTTGTTCAGAATCCGAGTCATCTTCCATGATCCCTTTCTTTTCCATCTTTTTGTTCTTGCCCTACATCTCAGCTTGACTTTTTGGCAACACCCTAGTGTATATCTCTAAGGACTTTATATCAATCCTCTTCATATATTTGATTTTTTTCTCATTTTTTTGTTAAAATGCTCAGCGTAAGCATTTTTGAGATATAAGGAGAGGATTCTGCCTAAGTTTGGAACTTGAAAGCAACCTAGAAGTTTCTGGAATATTAGTAGGGCCTAGTTGGTCTTATTTTGACGAATTACTCTTGTAACTAATTCAAACATTGGATTAGAGATCGTATCATGGGATCCTGTCTTGCACAGGATGGCTTTCCCAATGATATCTGTAAGATTTTTGCCTCTATGGTTGAAGTTCTTCCTCTCCAAAGAACCATATCTTTTTCACCAAATCCACACCATTCTAATGCATTCTCTATTTCTTGTGGAGAAATCTCCTGGTCCTTATAAATATTAGTAGAGGGATGGTGTAGAGCCTGGGCAATCCTGTTTGGGGTTATCTTAATCTTTGCATCCCCTATCTTGCTTTTAATACACTTTCTGGTAGATGAAACCTTAATATGTGAGTAGAGCTCTAGAACCTCTTCTTTTAGGTTTAGAATAAGTTCAGACTGAAGGAATTCTAACCCTAAAGCTTCCAACATTTTTATAACTTCTTGGATCTCTTATGTAGCATGCTAGAACCCAAATCTTACTAACTCATATCCTTCATGTAAGATCTTAGCTACTTTTGGTGTCATTTGAGATAATTCCTAGTCGTTGAGAATACTGAGAAAGACGGAGCCAAGTTGACAGCTTTCTAGGGTTTTAAGTTTTATGTTCTCAACTAATCTCTGACTTTATATATACAAACTTATACATATGTGTGTGTGTGTGTGTGTGTGTGTGTGTGTGTGTGTGTGTGTGTGTGTGTGTGTGTGTGTGTGTGTGTGTGTGTGTTTCTACCAGGTTTAAAAGGAAATGAAGTGCCACACATCTTGGTTGATCAAGCATAAAAGAAAAAATGGCTGAAAATGATTTTAAAATAAAGAAAGCAGCCCATCTTAAGGATATCACTTAGACGGTGAGGGATCGTTGTAACGGCCCTCCTTGCATTGGCTTACCAAGCATGTTATCAGGTTGCACCCCAAAGCCTTCTGCACCTATTTATCGGCCGCGCACATTGTTGGCATTGGTTCTCGAACCCGCAACCCCTGATAAGGAGCCTTTATACCACTCCTCATCACCAACTGAGTTGCAACTCAGTTAGTGATGAGGAGTGGTATTAAGGCTCCTTATCAGGGGTTGCGGGTTCGAGAACCAACGACAACAATGCGCGCGGCCGATAAATAAGAGCAAGAGTCTTTGGGGTGCTTGGGCTACAACCCGGTAACGTGCTTGGTAAGCCAATGCAAGGTGGGCCGTTACAAAAAAAAGTGCACTTTTTTGTAGCGGCCCGCCTTGCATTGGCTTACCAAGCACGTTACGGTGTTGTAGCCCAAGCATCCCAAAGCCTCTCGTACCTGTTTATTGGTCGCATGCATTGTTGGCATTTGGTCTTGAACCCGTAACCGTTGATAAGGAGCCTTAATACCACTCCTCATCACCAACTGAGCTGCGGTCATTCGTTGAGTCTTCTCGACGAATCTATATAGGCTTAGAGGCTGTTCGTCAAATGATACTGTTATTCATCGAGTATACCCTTATAGATTTTCTATTTATTTTCCTTATTTGTCATTCTGTGCATTTTTTTGCCTGGTGGATTTCCGGGAGTGAGTTTTTTACTGTTAATTTGTTGAGGAGGAGACCACCATCGCAAGTGTCGGCTTGCCCCGATGATGTGTTGTGGGTGAGTTGAGAAGGAGACCACCACCCCTGGGCCCTTTTGAAACATTTGTTGTCGGTGTGTGGAGGAGGAGACCACCACTACAGGTACCGGATTGGTAGCCGGTGTTTTTGCCCGATAAATGATGAGCAGGCTAATATCTTATATATATACACTTACTTATATGTATTTCTTCTTATATAAAGAATGGATCTTTATCACACTTAGTGAAAATTTCTTACCCTTGAACTTTGTAAGTAAACCTTTTATTTTTGTCTTATGGCTTATTCGCTGGGATTTGTCATCTTTTCTCATGTTAGGGTTGGTAACCCCCTTTTTGTCCCTTTTGGATTATTGCTAATTTTAATCTTTGATCATCACTTGTATATTCTTACTATGATATTCTTTTCTTTGGAATGCCTCAGGTTTGGAGCAGTAGTCGGTTGAGCGGCTAGGGTTAGTGGTTACTGGTTTTCTACTATTATTGCAGTTGTCTTCACCTCACTAGTGTGAGGTAGTGTTGTTGTTCTATTTTTTTAGTTTAGACATACTTGCTTTTCCTTTTGGTGGGTCCTTGTCAGGTTGTTGATGCCCATTAGAGATTTTATATTGTTAAAATACCTGCTAGGTTCTTAGTCTTTTCTTGATGACATGTTGGTTTTATATGCTCTCTTGGAAGATTTTATGCTAGGTTTGCATGTTAGTTTTTTTAAAAGAATAAAGGTACTATCTCCTGCATAACATTGCTTTAAACCAAAGTCACAAAATTTAAACTAACGTAAAAGCTATTTCTATACTATAATAAACCTAGATTTATACATATCATGAGTTGTTCCATTTGGATGTTTATGCTCATGTTGGATGTTAATTAATATAAACAAAGCAGTTTTCACAACGTATATTCATGTTTTTGTTTGTGTACTATTTGATCCACTGAAGCCGAGGGATACAGCTATAAAAACTTAACTTAAATTACAGTTTTCTTCATAATAAACTTGAGGATTTCTTATAAAGTGTTAGGTTCAAGTTCTTGCCTGACTGTCTGCAGTTATCCCCTACACGACATGACATCACAACACATATTATCTCTTACTCTGATATATAAATTAATGTAGAGAAAATGCGTGTTGTGACAATCGTTGAGCTTCTTCTCAACAATCTCAATGATATAGCTGAGAAATTTCTCAGCTTAACTTCTCTTCCCTGCTTGGCAAAACTTTCCATCAAAATGATATAAAACTATCTAAAATGAGTCAATTGACTCGTACTTATGAGAATTTTCAGCAAAGGTTATCTACCTAACATGCTACCAGACATTTGTTCTCGCAGCTAAAAATAGAAATTATGTAGATAACACTTGAAATATTGAAATGATAAAACTAGAATACTATAAGAGAGTTAAAATTAGTCGAAGTTAAGCATTCCTTACGAAATTTTTAAAGAATTATACCTTTCCTCATCTAATGGCTTTGTGAAGATATCTGCCACTTGTTTGTCTGTGGGAACAAACTCAGGGCATATATCTTCCATCTCAACATTCTCTCTAATAAAATGATATCTAATCTCTATATGCTTAGTCCTGCTATGTGACACATGGTTCTTAGTAATATAAATAGCACTGGATGAGTCCCAATACATTGAAGTTTAACTTTCGCGGAGGTTATAGTCCGGTAATTGATGTTGAATCCAAAGAAGCTGAGTACAACAACTCCCTGCTAATATGTACTCTTACTCAGCTGATCTAGCCACACTAGTTTGCTTCTTTTTACTCCATGACACCAATTTCCTTCTTAGGAACTGGCATATCCCACTTATGTTTTTACTCTCTTCCTTGCACCTTGCAAAATCTGCATCTGAATACCCAATTACTTCAAAATCATTGTTCCTAGGGTACCATAGGACAAGATGATGGTTGCCCTTAAAGTTTTTCAAAATTCTCTTTGTAGCTGAGTAATGAGATTCCTTAGAGCTTTTCTGGTACCTAGCACAAGCACATTTAGCATACATAATATCAGGTCTACTAGCAGTCAAGTAAAGTAGAGACCCAATGATATACCTATACATGGATTCATCAAAAGGTTTTCCTTTCTAATCCTTATCCAAGGATAAATTTGATCCCATGAGAGTTTTCATGGTGGAGACTAACTTCATCCCAATTTTCCTAATCAAACTCTCTATTATAATTAGTCGGAGAGATGAAAATTCCCTCATCAGACTCTTTCACTTTGAGACCTAAAAAGTACTTTAGCTCTCCCATACTACTCATCTTGAACTCCCCTTACATAAGGATGGAAAACCTCTTGCCAAGGTTGTCATTGGTAGACCCAAATATTATGTCTTCAACATAAATTTTGACTAGGAGACACTTGCCCTTTATTTCCCTTAGGAGCAATGTGTTATCTATCTTTCCCCTTAAGAACTCATTCTTAATGATAAAGTTAGACAGGGTTTCATACCAACCTCTTGGGGCTTGCTTTAACACATACAATGATTTCTTAAGAAAATAAAGATGACTCGTTAGAGTTGGATGCACAAAACCTGAGGGATTCTACACATATATCTCTTCCTTGAGATTACAATTCTGAAATTCTGATTTGACATCCATATAGTAGACTTTGAAACCTTTGAATGCAATATAGGCCATGAACATCGTTATTGCTTCCCGCCTTTGAACAGGGGAAAAAGTTTGATCAAAATCTATGCCCTTCTCTTTCTTGTATCCCTTGGCTACCAGACTAGATTTTTTCTTCACAATTACTCCATTATCATCAAGTTTATTTATGAAATCTACATGGTGCCAATAATGTTATGTCCTCGAGGTTTTGACACAAGATTCCAGACCTTGCATCTTTTTAATTGCAGTTGCTCTTCCCATATAGCATTGATCCAGAATGGATCATGGTTAGCATATTCAAACTTCTTAGGCTCTACCTGAGAAAGGAAGCTCAAAAATAGGGCTTCATTACGTATTCTACTCCTGGTGGTGACTCCTGGGTTGGCCTCTCTAATTATAAGAGTGTTGGGATGATCTCTTAGTTTCTTGGTTGCTATAGGCATTCAATTAACAGTAGGCTGACTTACTGGAATATTTCCAACTAGCTAACCCTCTTCAGCAGTATCCTAATTTCCATCAGGGTGCTGAGCTTCTTCACTTATTATTTCAATTAGAGAAGTACTCATGCTTGAGCTTGTCTTGTCTTGTATTGATAGATCTTGCATATTTACCTCAGTACATCTAATGTTAGGAACACTAGATCAGCCCTTGTATAGCAAGCTAGTCACTTCAAAAATAATATGCATGGATTCTTCAACTACATGGGTCTTCCTATTGAATACTCTATATATTCTACTATGGGAGATATATCCAAAAAAATTACCCACACTATATTTCTAAATAAACTTAGTTAACTGAGAAATAGAAGGCTGACTTATTGGAATATTTCCAACTAGCTGACCCTCTTTAGCAGTGTCCTGCATTCCATCAGATGGCTGAGCTTCTTCACTGAGTACTTCAATTAGAGAAGTACTCATGCTTGAGCTTGGCTTGTTTTGTATGGATAGATCTTGCATATTTACCTTAGTACCTGTAATGTTAGGAACACTAGATCAACCCTTGTAAAGCAGGCTAGTCTCTTCAAAAATAATTTGCATTGATTCTTCAACTACATGGGTCTTCCTATTGAATACTCTATATGCTCTACTATGGGAGTTATATCCAGCAAGAGTACCCACACTATATTTCTCAGAAAACTTAGTTATCTGAGACTTTCCATTATTTTGAATGTAGCATTTTCAACCAAAGATTCATAAATATGAAATGTTTGGTTTTCTGCCCTTCAGAAGTTCAAATGGAGTTTTTCCATGTGACTTGTTGATAGAGGCCTTGTTCATAACTTGACATGATGTATTGATTGCCTCAGCCTAGATATATTCTGGTTAAGAGGAATCACTAACCAATGTTTTGTCAGCCTCTATTAAAGTCCTGTTCTTTCTCTCAGCCACTCCATTTTGTAGTGGAGTTCTGGGAGAAGAGAACTTTTGGGAGATACCTTGCTCTTCATAGAACCTTATCATGGCCCCATATTGAAATTTTGTGCCATAACCACTTCTTACTTTGACCACAGAACATCCCATCTCATTCTAAATTGCCTTCACAAAATTATTGAAGACATCTAGGGTATCATACTTCTTTTTAAGGAAGGATACCCATGTAAACCTTGAGTAATCAACTACAATCACAAAGGTGTACAACTTCCCTCCTAAACTCTGAATGGGCAAAGGAACAAACCGATCTATATGCAACAAAGAAAGACATCTTATAGAGTCTTTGGAGCTAATGCTCTTAAAGGTGGCACTTCTTTGCTTGTACATCTAGCATGCAAGACATGGACCCTCTTTAACATATTTTAGAGTTGGATTATCTCTAAATAAGTTCATAGAAAATACTTTGTTAATTGTATTATAATTAATGTGAGCAAGTCTCTTGTGCTACTGTACACAAAGAGACTTATTCCCATTAGTTACTAGACAAACTGGGGTTGAAGAATTATTATGAATAAAATCTAAACAGTAAACAATCCCACTCCTAGTTCCTGAGAGAATAGTCTCTAAGTCAACTGACTTTTTGATCAGACACTTATCATTGTGGAATTCAATGGCATAGCCTAAGTCACCTAGTTGGCTTATGCTTGCAAGTTAGTGTTGCACCCCTTCCACATAAGCTACCCTTTTAATTGAGACTATGCCATTGGAGATCATACCATATCCTTTGGTGACTCACCTATCAGAGCCTCCAAAAAGACCTTTGGTCCTTTCTTCACAGGAATGTAATACGGTAGAATACTCCTTTTCCCAGTCATGTTCTTGGAACACCCATTATCCAAGTACCAAATTTTCTTCAGGTTAGGTACTTGAACTATCCTGCAAGATAAAGTTCATTTTACCATCGGAGCCCAATAAACTTGGGGTCCTAGGTTCTTGTTCGCATAAAAAGCAATATTTTTGCTGGTAGCTACCCTTGTTGTAAAGATTTTTTTTTGCTTTAGGCACTGAGGGATTGTACCAATAGTCAATGGCAATGTGACCCACTTTACAACAACACCATCACTTAAAAATGTTGTACCTTCTCTTATCAACATTCATGGAAGATGATGGTGCATTTGAATGTCCATGTTCAATAAGGAAGGCTATTGCATATTTCCTATTTCTCTCAGAAGGAACTTGGTTATGTGCTCAGTGATAACTTGTCTTAATCAACGATATTAGCTTGACAACAATAGATGTCAGCTTTGTAGCTGACATTGAGTTGATGGCATCTGATATTGCCTTGTGAGAGTGGGTAATTGTTTTGCCAAGAACCTGCTTGTTAATTTGAGTGGCTTAGGAAGATGCAACACCCTTACCTTTGAGTGTAGGGGCTGGAGTACTAATAATAAATGGTTTATAATTACCCATTTGAATTTCTTTATGTGGAGCTTTCAAAGAGCACAACCCCATACCATTTTTCTTCCATTATAAGGTACATTATTGACCTTATGGATAAACTTCCACACTTCAGGTGACCATATAATCTATCATGGTCATACCTATTAGAAGGAAGTAGTACCTTCGAAAAGGTGGTTGACGCATGACTTCCTTTCCTTTTCTTCTATATCTAGCTGTTGTTGCTACCTTCTGATTGAACCACAATCCCCTAATATTGTTTTGAGAGGAGAAGGAGTAAATGATGGGCAGTACATACTATGGCTTTGAGAACTGTTGAAGTATGAGACCGAGCGGTCTGGCGGTCTGAGTCTGGCGGGTTGTAGACCATGCGGTCTAGCGGTTACTCTCCAGCGGTTTGTCATCCAGACTGTTTTGTTTGTGGACCGAGCGGTCTGGCGGTTTACCTCTGACATCTTGGAGACTTGGCGGTCTGGCGGTCTCCTACTGCGGCTTGGTCTCCTCCTTCTGGTGTTGCCAAACGATTAGCCCATCTGTCTAACCGTTCGGCCTGTTTGGTCTCTTTATTTTATAGTCGCTCAATACTGTAATTTTTTAGTCCCACATTGTCTATTTGTACTCTCTCCACTCTCCTTCATTCAATAAAAGGGAGGTCATACCTTTGTAAAGTTTGGCCTGTCCGCGCGGCTTGCTTCTTCTTCTCGCGACTTGGCCTCGTGAATTGTTTCTTCTGCTTGCTTGCGCCCTGTTCGCGCGGCTTCTTCCTCTGCTTGTCATTGCCCTTTGTGTGCGTGACCTCTTCTTCTCATCGCAACCTGTGCTTAGTCTCCGCGACATCTTCTTTAGTCGCCGCGACCTATTGCTACGACATGTTAGCCTTGTTCGCCTTGTTTGTCTTCCCGTTGACTTCTCTCTAATCACACGGTCTTCTCTTTGTTATGTTCGCGCGGGCTGCTTTCTAGCCGCTTGACTTCTTTCCCTCTGCTTGGTTCTGTGGCTTAGTCGTGGCTTTTCTGGCCGTTGGTGTCTATAATCATGACCGTCGTAGATCTCTTTCTCTTAACCGCTGCGATTTATCTCTGTTCGCGCGACTTGTTTCCTAACCGCACGGTTTGTTCCCTAATCGCGCGGTTTGTCTCCTTTAGTCACGCAGTTTCCTCTCTTTCGCACGAACTCTGCTTGTTCGCGTGGTCTACCTTTCTTCGTACGATCTCCTTTATTCGCACGACTTCTTCCCTTCTGCTTCTCTAGTAACGCAGTTTGGTGGTGGCTTCTCTTGTCGCTTGTGTGTTAACACATTGACCGTTGCGTTCTCCATGATTTCCGCTGCGGCTTTCATCGAATCCGCTTTAGTTTCTCTTGCTCTTGCGGTCTCTTTCTGTTTGACCGCTTCTCGCTTGTCGCAACGAGCTGTTCGGCTTACCGCGGCCTGCTCTTCTTGTCGCTCTCTGCTTCCTTCCTCTTCTAGTTCGCACAACCTCTTCACAGTTCGTGCGACCTCTGTCCCTTTACTTTGGTCTGCTTCCTGGTCGTGGCCCTTGTTGGGTACATTGGAAAATGTGTACCTGATTTGAAGAAGCCCAACTTAGCTCAATGATATACATCAAGGTGTATTTGATGTTGTTTTAAGTTGACATGTGCAGGTGGAGAAATGTTAAAGAATGCAGAAAAATATTCTAAGTCCATGTGTCGACACCTGAAGAAACAGTGTCGACACTTCAGAATATTTGAGTCGACACTTGAAGGAAGCTGTGTCGACACAGAGAAAGATAGTCGACCACATTTGTGTCGACACTGGGAAGCAGTGTCGACTCACAGAGAAAGATAGTCGACCATATTTGTGTCGACACTGGGAAGTAGTGTCGACACACAGAGAAAGATAGTCGACCACATTTGTGTCGACACTGGGAGGCTGTGTCGATACAATGAGACAGATTCGACACACATTGGCAGAAGTCGACAACACTTGTGTCGACACCAGAAGACTAAGTCAACACATACTGAGTTCTGAATCTACAACACCTGTGTCGACACACAGGACTTGTGTCGACACACTGCAAAGTCAAGACCAAGTTATTCTCTGAAGAAGCTGTGTCGACTTAAAGGCAAACTTGTCGACATCATCAAAGGCTGTGTTGACACCAAAGTTACTTGTGTCGACACATACAGACAGTTGGTCTCGACACTTTCTGACAGTTTGTCTCAACACATTGCTGACCAAGACTAAGGCACAGGATCTGTTTGAAGACTTGACAGCTGTGGGTTGCAGCCAGTTAACTGATGTTGTCAGACTTGTCAGAAGACAGTTATAAACCGGATCAGCCGGTTTCCATTAAGAAGATCTATATATATATAGACAGATTCAGAGAGAAGAAAACATGAATGAGAAGATTGAACTTTGGCAATCAAATTGAGAAATCAAATTAAGAAGGTGTAATACACTAAAGAAGATCTTCATCAGAAGATCTAAGAAGACGATCTCAGGATCGATCTAAGAAGAGTTCTAACAAGAATTCAGAAGTATCATCAAAGGTGTTGGATAGAGAGAGATCCACCCATTTTGAAGAAGAAGAAGGAATCCATCAGTGGTTTCTCAAGAAGCTGTTTGGAAATCAACTCAGCTAAGTTCAGATTCAAGAAGCTATGAAGAAAGCTCAGATTCAGTTGATTTCATCAACTGATCAAGAATTGTCTTGTCCTCTTCTCTCTCAACAAAGGCAAGACATTAAAACTTCTTTTCTAAATTTCTGTAGGATCTGTTTTACACAGATCTGAGTTGTAAGCCTGTGATATAAAGGCTGAGTGTAGGAGAGTTGATCTCTGAGTGGTAGGGCTATTTGCCTGAGTGTAGGAGAAGGTTCTTCTCTGAGTTGTAGGCCTTGTGGCAAGGCTGAGGTAGGGCTGTTGTGCCTGAGTTGTAGGAACCTATCCAGGTTCTGAGCTGTAGGATCTGAGGATCTGCGAATAGTGGAAGTTTGGCCGAATCTAGCATACTGTTAGATAGGTGAAGGGGGAAAGTGGATGTACCCAGACCTTGGGGAACCACTATAAAATATTGTGCAATCTGTGATGATTAAATGTCTGTAAATGCTGTGCTGGATGTTTTAATTTTTGTAATTTAATTCTGCCTAAAAAATTGAACAAGCAATTAGAACCTATTCACCCCCCCCCCCTCTAGGTGTTTAGGTTGTCTTGAAAGTAAAACTATCAAGTGGTATCAGAGGGAGGTTACTCAAAAAGGTCTTAACAGTCTGAGGTAGATCTGAAAGGCAGAATCAAGATTCAAGAAGATGGGTTCTGGAGAGAATCATAAGGAGCTAGTGTCTATGAAATTACCCATATGCAAGAAGGAAATCTTTGGAATTTGGAAAGAAAGAGTCAGGTTGTTTATGGAGGCATCTGACCCAAGAATATACATCACAGTTCAGGAAGGACCCTTCATTCCAATGAAGGTATCAGTTCTTGATGCTAATATTCAAACTCCAAAGAGTTATTCTGAAATGACCAAGGATGAAGTCATTTTGGCAACCATAGATAAAAGAGCACAGAATATTATTGTAAGTGCCATAGATGATTCAACATTTCAGAATCTGATTCACTGCAAGACCTCCAAGGAAATGTGGGACACATTTATTGTCTACATGGAGGGATCAGAAGAAGTAAGACAGGACAGGAAATCTATGCTCAATCAGGAATATGAAAGTTTTAGACAAGGAAAATCTGATAGCATAACTGAGTGCTACAAGAAATTCTATAGAATTGTGAATGAGTTAATGTCCTATGGAAGAGTCTTCAGTACTTATGAACTGAATGACAAATTCTTGAGATCCTTAACAAAGGATTGGGACACAAAGATCTGTGCCATAAGAGAAGTGGCTAAATTGGCAGAGATCTCTCCTCCCACCTTGTTTGGAAAGCTGCTATCCTATGAAATGCAACTTTTGGTGAGGAAGGAGGAGGAAAAGAATTCTAGAGGAGAGCATAGAGAAAAGACTGTGGCATTCAGTGCAGAATCCATCAGAAAGAATAGGAGGATATCACCATCCCCTCCTAAGGAAATTGCAGAAGTCAGTTCAGAAAATTCAGACAATCAGGGTTCAGAAAGCTGTGATTCAGATGCAGACTTTGCTGCATTCACAAGGCAATTCCAGAGGTTCTTGAAGAAGAAATAGTGGAAGTCTAAGCCCTCTACTTCACAGCAAGTTGATGACTATTATCAGAAGAAAAAGTCATCAAGGAAAGAAAAGAGCAGATCAAAGCCCAGCAAGGCTACTACTTCAAAGATTGTCTGCTATTGTTGCAATAGACTTAGACATGTAGTGGCTGACTGTCCTGATAAGAGAAAGGAGTGTTCAGACAAGAATAAGACTCATAAAAAGGGCAAGAAGGAGAAATCCTTTGTTGCAAAGAAGGATAAGAGCCTAACAGATCAGTCAACTTCAGAGTCAGAATCTGAAGCAGAAGCATATATTGGACTATATGTTGTATCTGAAGAAGAGGAGTTTCTGCAGTTGCTAGACTCCATCTATGATCAAGAGGATCATCAGTGCATGGGACTAATGGCAGGATCAGAAGAGGACATATGCCAAAATCAGTCTGGTCCTAATAAGGTACAATGTCCTTCTATGAAATCTGTTTGTAGTACAAGTACAGAATCAGCTACATCTGCATCAAGTGGTGTAGATGCATCTGAATCTGAAGGAGATGTCTATCAATTGATAGATAAGTATGGGGACTTATTGCAGGCCCTTAAGAAAAGCAAGAACCTGGTTAAATCTCAGGCTCATGAAATTGCTGAACTAAGGGTAGCTGCAACTGAGTTAGAGAAAGTAATTGATCAAAAGTTAAATGAAATTGCCAAACTGAAGAATATAACTATTATTCAGATGGGCACAATTAATTATACCGATGATCAAGTGAAGAGTCTGGAGGCCAGACTAAGAATTGAAAAAGATTTAGTGGCTAGTTACTCTAAGCCAAAGTCTGTCTTACCTTTGATTGATGAATTTGTGAATCAAAAGGGTAAGGCAGGATTAGGATTCAAAGGTAACTCCAGGGCTGGCCAATTCAAGAGGAAAGGCAAAGCTCCTGTCAAGCCACTGAACTTTTCAGTCCCTATTAAGTTTAGAAAGGTGGAAGTGCCTTCTAACCTATATGATCATGAAAATATTCATGGTCATATTAAGTATAATGTTCTGAAAAACAAGGGTGTAAATGCCAACAGGCCTACCTATGTTCATAAACCCAATGGTTATAAAAAATCAGTGGATGAAGCTGCTGCAGCACCAGCAATGGACAGAAATTCTTTTGTCAAGGATGTATCTAGAACTAGATACAATAGGTTTGAATGTTGGTGCTGTGGCAAGAGAGGCCATTTTGCACTAGACTGCTGGTATAACACAAGTGTTAGAAAGAACAATAGTCTACCTGTTAGAAGAAATAATGGTAGCATTGTTTATGCTAACTTGAACCAAGGACCCAAGACTTACTTGGGTTCTAAGGGTAAGTAAATCTGTGCTGCAGGTGAATCCAAGTAACCATGCCCCTATATGGTACTTGGATAGTGGTTGTTCCAGGCACATGACTGGAACAAAGGGGCTGCTGAAGGAGTATTCATCTGTCAAAGATGGACCTAAAGTGATCTTTGGTGGATCTAAAAAAGGAGTCATCAAAGGGTTTGGTAACATTTCTTCTAACCTAATTACTATAACCCAAGTGGCTTATGTAAAAGGTTTGAAACATAATCTAATAAGCATAAGCCAGCTGAGTTATTTAGGATATGACATTTCATTTGTTAAGGATGGATGTCATATCAAAAGGTCAAGTGATCATTTTGACTGGGTATAGGAAGAGAAATGTATATTGTCTTAATTTTGGATGTGAGAATAAAGCATCTCCCATCTGTCTCGTAGCTGATGACAATGCTTCTCATTATGTTAAGTGGCAGAAGAGATTGGCTCATCTTAACTACAAGACAATTGGCCAACTCTTTATCAAAGAGTTAGTGAGGAATGGTCCTCAAGTTAAGTGTATGAAGGAAGGGATATGCTCAGCTTGTTAAAAGGGCAAGCAGACAAAATCCTCCTTTCAAAGCCTTGAAAACAAGGATTCTGTGAGGTGCTTATACCTCTTGCATATGGATCTTTTTGGTCCTATGCCAGTTCATAGTCTAGGTAGGATGGTCTACACTTTTGTGGTTGTAGATGACTATTCTAGATTTACATGGGTATTCTTTCTGAGACAGAAATCTGAAACCCCAAGTGTCTTACTTAATTTTATAAAGCAAATTCAGAATGAACTGAATAGTACAGTGGTCAAAATCAGAAGTGACCATGGTACTGAGTTTCAATCTGAAAGCATGACAAAGTTATGTGAAGACTTTGGGATTTTCCTAGAGTTCTCCTCACCAAGAACACCTCAGCAAAATGGAATTGCTGAAAGAAAGAATAGAACATTAATTGAAGCTGGTAGAACTCTATTGAGTGATACCTCTCTACCAGAGTATTTCTGGGCTGAGGCAGTAAACACTGCTTGTCATGTAATCAATAGGGCTTCTATCACCAAGAGCCACAAAAAGACTCCCTATGAGATTATGAAAGGTAGAAAACCAAATCTATCCTACTTCAGAATCTTTGGTTGCAAATGCTATATACTTAATAATGGTAAGTCATATTTGACTAAGTTTGCTGCCAAATCCCAGGATGGGATATTTGTTGGGTACAGCACAAATAGTAAGGCCTATAGAATCTTCAACTTGACTACTCAAGTTGTTGAAGAATCTGTGCATGTTGTGTTTGATGAAACAAGATTAATCAACTGTGAGTTGTCTTGTAGATCAAATGACTCAACAGGTATAAGCAAAGGAATGGACAAGCTCTCCATTGCCGAAGCTTCAAGGGAAGATGGAGTATTGGAAAATGAAGGATATTGTCCAGGGGGAGTACAAGACACAGTAGAAGATGAAGAAAACCAAGAGGTTCAACATAATGAAGGAGCTGGAGATGTTCAACCAGAAGGGAATCTTCCTCCAGCTACAAGACATTTAAGAGACCATCCAACTGATCAAATAATAGGTGATCCAAGATAGGGAGTACAGACTAGAAGCAGAAGTCAAAGCACAGTTCTGCATTCAAGTTTCTTGTCACAAATGGAGCCTAAGAAGTTTGAAGAAGCCATCCAAGACCAGCACTGGACTGATGCTATGCAAGAGGAGCTGAATCAATTCAGAAGATGCAATGTCTGGGAGCTTGTTCCTAAACCAAGAGGCCACAATATAATTAGGACAAAATGGATCTACAGGAACAAGTTGGATGAGAATGGAGTAATAGTGAAAAATAAAGCAAGATTGGTTGCTAAAGGATACAGGCAGGAAGAAGGGATTGACTTTGATCAAACCTTTGCCCCAGTAGCAAGGCTGGAGGCAATCAGAATGTTCCTTGCCTATGCAGCCTATCAAGACTTCAAGGTATACCAGATGGATGTGAAGTCAGCATTTCTGAATGGTGATCTTAAAGAAGAAGTATATGTAGAGCAGCCATCAGGTTTTGTAGATCCTCTTAAACCTGGTTATGTTTATAAGCTTAGAAAAGCTTTGTATGGGTTAAAGCAAGCCCCAAGGGCTTGGTATGAAACCCTGTCTACTTTCCTTATTGAGAATAAATTCTCAAGAGGAAAAATTGACAAAACTCTATTCCTTAGGGAATCCAAAGGCAAGATCATCTTAGTTTAGATCTATGTTGATGACATAATCTTTGGATCTACTGAAAACAACCTTTGTAAAAAGTTTGCCAAACTTATGCAAGGGAAGTTTGAGATGAGCAGTATGGGGGAACTGAAGTTCTTCTTGGGACTCCAAGTAAGACAGACTGATGATGGCTTGTCCATATCCCAGTCAAAGTTTACTAAAGAATTAATCAAGAAGTATGGTATGGAGTCATCCTCCATCATGAGAACTCCTATGGAGACAAGTATGCCTATATGCAAAGATGATGCAGGTAAACCTGTTGATGAGACTTTGTATAGAGGAATAGTTGGTTCTCTACTATATCTCACAGCTAGTAGACCAGATATTATGTATGTTACATGTGTCTGTGCTAGGTACCAAGCCTGCCCTAAAGAGTCTCATTATACTGCAGTCAAAAGGATTCTGAGATATCTTAAGGGCACACCTAATCTAGGTCTTTGGTACCCTAGGAATAGAGATTTTCTACTAACAGGTTATTCAGATGCAGATTTTGCAGGCTGTAGAGAGGATAGGAAGAGTACAACAGGTACTTGTCAATTCTTGGGAGGAAGACTGATATCTTGGAGTAGTAAGAAGCAGACCAGTGTGGCTATATCTACAGCTGAGTCAGAATATGTTGCTGCTGGCAGCTGCTGTGCACAACTATTGTGGATACAGCATCAGCTTAAAGATTATGGTATTCAAGTAAGTAAAACACCTCTTTTGTGTGATTCTAAGAGTGCAATTTCTATTGCTAATAATCCTGTCTCTCATAGTATAACTAAGCATATAGAAATTAAATACCATTTTCTTAGAGATCATGTAGAAAGAGAAGACATCACATTGGAATTTGTTAAAACAGATTATCAAATAGCAGATGTATTCACTAAGCCTCTGGATGAAACAAAATTCAATAAATTTAAAATTGAATTAGGCATGCTAACCATTTATTCGATTATCAACAAACTTACAAATAACATATTAGATTATCAAATGGTCTTAAGTGGTGTAGACAGAAACAGAAATTGGCTAAGTAAAATAGTGTCGACACATTCAGTGATAATGTGTCGACTCAGTGAAGCAATGTCGACAAGTCAGAAATTTTGTGTCGACACAAAAAAAATGTGTCGACACTTAAGAATTAAATTGTCGACTTATCCAGGAAGGTAGTGTCGACTTCACCAGACTAGTGATGTCGACACTTACAAATTTTGTGTCGACACTTATCCTAAGAGTCGACACAGATTTTCTGATACTCTACTATATCTCTCAGGTGTCGACATATCCACATTTGGTGTCGACACATAGTAGACAGATTTGTTGTCGAGACAATAGAAGTTTGTGTCGACACATTCCATCTGTGTCGACACATATAGACTGTTTTTGCCCGACTTTTGATCTTCTTTCAATAGAAGGTATAAATAGGTCAAGAACTTAATCAGTCGACACGCTTACAAGGTTTTCGAGACTGAAACCCTGTGTCAACTTTCTCTCTCTCTCTCTCTCTCTTCTCTCAAGCTTTCTCACCTGAATAATGGCGCCGAAGATTGAAGACAATATCAATGAAGGTTATGAGTTAGTAAGGAATGCCTTTGTCGAAGCCCCAGCAGATGTTCAATGAGTTATCTCTCTCATTTCTGAATCCGAATTAGAGTTCCTAGTTTCTGAACCTTCCAAGATATGGAAGAAGGAGGTGCATGAATTCTTTATCTCTACATCAATAGGTTCAGATGTTCTCAAGATAAAGTCCACTGTGCATGGGTCGACAGTGAAGATTACCCCAAGAAGTCTAAGGAAGATTCTACACTTACCAATAATTGAGAATGAAGAAGAAGTCCCTGCTTCTAAGTTAAGGGAGGCTATCCAATGGTGCGGATTGGATCCCACTCTGAAGATTGGAGCTGCTTTCAACAGAAAAGGAATGAATCAGCAAGGGAAATTTCTGTCTGAAGTAGTTGGCAAGGTGATTCTGTTCAAACCAGGGGGACATGATAGGATTTCAGCCTATATGTTCAGCCTCATGACTATAATTGTGTTTACAATTCCAACTGATTGGTCAGCTGTAATCTTTGAAAAGATCAAGGAAGGAATAAAGAAGCCTAATCTGGCTAGGATTATGAGTTTATATCTGAATGGAGTGATCCCTGAGGTAATACAACACCTGCCAGGAACAAAGATCAATCACATGAGAAAGATGGACATGAGATTGTTTTCTAGGTGGGATAGGGTGCTGTCTAAGGATGTGCTTGATGAGAGCAGGCAGGACACCCCAGTGAAATCCCCTTCTCATGCTCAAGATACTGAGCAGCTTCAAGAAGAACAAGAGAGGAATCTAGATGAAGATCACCCTGTGTCTACTCCAGCCCAGCAAGACACTATACCTGCACAGATGTAGGGGGAGCAAGCTCATTCACCTGCCCAGATTGTATCTACTCCTGACCAGGTACAGTTGCAGGGGGAGCTGGTGTATTTCCTTACTAAAGACAGTTCTAATATTTCTATTACTGCACAGGTGCAGGGGGAGCAAGTATACTCACCTGCCTAGGTCATTACCAATACTGACCAAGTATAGGGGGAGAAGATGTCTGCCCCAGTGCAAGAGGCAGTCCAAACCGATATCTCCAAATATCTGAATATAGAAGATCTAATTGATACATCTTATGTTCAAGCTCAGAAGGAATATACTCTAGATGAGTTATTCCCTAATGTTGATATGGGTACTGATAGAGTAGAAGAGGGGCAAGAGATTGAAAAGTCCCTTGACATGGAGATAGAAATTGAGAAGGAGCAAATGGTTGAGGGGGAGTCTGTGCATGTTGAGGCTGAACAACATGGAACTGAGACAAATATTCCTCCTCCTCCTCAAGAAAGAGTTCAAGTTGATAGTACATCTGAATCTGAGACTGAAGAAGCCAGAATGGCTAAGAAGAGAAAACTTGTAGTCTTCAAGAGAAGGAGCAAAGGTTATAAGCAGGCTCTACAGACTATAACTCAACCATCCCATTCTGAATTTAATTATAAAAAGTTTATGGTTGATTTGCAAGTTAAGTTAGATGACCATAGAGTGGCAGTTGAAAAATATGTTGATGAGAGCAATAAGGCCCTTCAATTTGACTTGGCTCAGGATATAAAGTCAATTAGATTTTAAGTCAATATGCATAAGAAGGAGATGACAGATTGCTTCCATAAAGGAGGTAATGTTGTAGTATTCTTGGCAAAACAACAGCAATCAGTTATTACCAAAGCAGATGATATAGCACTAAAGCAAGGCTATGTTCTTACAAATCAGATAAACATGAATGCCAATCTTGAAGACTCTCACAATGAAATTCTTAATGAGTTGAAAAAGACTACTGAAGGGTTGCCTGCAGCTAGAGCAAAGGAAATGGAAGAATTTGATAAGAAATTTCAAGCTGCTATTGAATCTGTTAAAACTGCTATCACTACCTCTCAAAAGGACATATCTGACAAGCTTCACAAGTTAAAACCATTTTTTAAAGAGGGTGTGAATTATCTGGATGGACAGATCAGATTTTAGAAGGAAGATCTAAGGGATCATATTACCAGAGAAGCCATAAAGGGGGAGAGGTTGTTAGTTCATGCAGGCTCAGAGCACACCAAATGGGTGACCAATAGTATTCGAGCCACATTAGGATATCCACCTTTGTGTGATGATGCTATGGTGGCTGAGTCAGGAATACAAACAGGTCTACTTGAAGGCAATCAACCTGAGGTTGCCCAAGTCATTTACCCTCCTCCAGATTTTGATATGATTGATCAGCAAGTTCAAGAAATGTATAGTCCTCCAAAGGAGGTTAACAGGGTTGTTATTGAGAAAGTGGATAAGCCTGAGGCCACTTTGAAAGAACAGCAAGATGCCCTACTGTCTAAGAAGAGATTTAGAGAGCAGGCTGAACTAAAGCCAGATTTTGATCAGTGGAGCCCTACTTCAAGAAATATTATACTCACTGCATGGAAGGCTGTGAAAGACCAAGTTCATGAAAGAGGAAAGTGGTATAATGAAATAGAATGGCAAAAGCATGAAGCTAGGCAGGACGCAATAGTACAGTTCAGAAGAAATGCCAAGCTGGGTAGGCTACCACCAGATGCTCAGGAGCTGAGCAAGTACTTTCCAAAGCCCTATCATTACTTTGAAAGGCAAAGGCTCAAGGAAGAAGCAAAGAAGAAGGCTGATCAAAAAGTCAAGAAGCCAACTGAAGATGTTGAAGCTCCTGTGAAGGCTCAAATCCAATCTGGCAAAGGGATTGTCATAAGAGAGCCTGATCAGTCTTAGTTTTAAGTTCTTTCAAATGTGTTTTGTAATGTTTTGATTAAATCATTCAACATAAAACTCTGTAATCAAACATTATCAAGTTATAAACAATATTTTGTTTGGAATCATATAATGTTCACTCTGTGATGGATTATTCATATTTTGTTTATATTAAGTATTCCTGTTATGTCATATATCATCATATTATACTTTTTATAAATGGTGTATATCATTGGCTATAAGGGTTATGACTTCTTCAAATAGGGGGAGATTGTTGGGTACATTGGAAAATGTGTACCTGATTTGAAGAAGCCCAACTTAGCTCAATGATATACATCAAGGTGTATTTGATGTTGTTTTAAGTTGACATGTGCAGGTGGAGAAATGTTAAAGAATGCAGAAAAATATTCTAAGTCCATGTATCGACACCTGAAGAAACAATGTCGACACTTCAGAATATTTGTGTCGACACTTGAAGGAAGCTGTGTCGACACAGAGAAAGATAGTCGACTACATTTGTGTCGACATTAGGAAGCAGTGTCGACTCACAGAGAAAGATAGTCGACCATATTTGTGTCGACACTGGGAAGTAGTGTCGACACACAGAGAAAGATAGTCGACCATATTTGTGTCGACACTGGGAGGCTGTGTCGACACAATGAGACAGAGTCGACACACATTGGCAGAAGTCGACAACACTTGTGTCGACACCAGAAGACTAAGTCAACACATACTGAGTTTTGAATCTACAACAACTGTGTCGACACACAGGACTTGTGTCGACACACTGCAAAGTCAAGACCAAGTTATTCTCTGAAGAAGTTGTGTCGACTTAAAGGCAAACTTGTCGACATCATCAAAGGCTGTGTCGACACCAAAGTTACTTGTGTCGACACATACAGACAGTTGGTCTCGACACTTTCTGACAGTCTGTCTCAACACATTGCTGACCAAGACTAAGGCACAGGATCTGTTTGAAGACTTGACAGCTGTGGGTTGCAGCTAGTTAACTGATGTTGTCAGACTTGTCAGAAGACAGTTATAAACCGGATCAGCCGGTTTCCATTAAGAAGATCTATATATATAGACAGATTCAGAGAGAAGAAAACATGAATGAGAAGATTGAACTTTGGCAATCAAATTGAGAAATCAAATCAAGAAGGTGTAATACACTAAAGAAGATCTTCATCAGAAGATCTAAGAAGACGATCTCAGGATCGATCTAAGAAGAGTTCTAACAAGAATTCAGAAGTATCATCAAAGGTGTTGGATAGAGGGGGATCCACCCATTTTGAAGAAGAAGAAGGAAGCTGATGAGTCCTCTTTATATACCTATTTTCGGACTCATCTTGGCTTATTTCCTTGTCTTTGCACACCGTTTAGCGTCATTTGCACTCCTTTTGGTTCGCTACGGTTTTCCACGCCCTGTGCACCTTTGTTGCCCATTTTCTGTGCTTGTGTGCATTTACTTTCTTGCTATGTTCATTACTGGTTGCTGTGGCTGCCGCGATCGATGCCCCGTGCAGTTTTCCTGCAGGTTTGGGGATCGTGAGGGCATTTGGGATAGGCGTTTCACTATTTTTGGCAAAGGAGTCAGTGGTCGTGCGTTTTTACCCACGCACGACCATCGACCTCCTGGTGCACGATCACTGACCGTGCGCAGCCCGGTCTCATTTGTGAAAACTCTGTCTTGAACATTCCGCACGATCACTTGCCATACCGCGCACGACCACTGCTCGTGCGCCGCCGATCGTGCGCAGTCATACCCATTTTGCAAAAGTCTGTCTGGCTATTTCCGCACGATCATCAGCATTGCCTCGCACGATCACTGATCGTGCGCTGATGATCGTGCGCGACTACTGATTTTCTGATGCAGGTCTGCAGGTTGCTCACGCACGGGCGCTGACCTTGGTCGCGCACGACCACTGGTCGTGCGCCAGTGGTCGTGCGCGCTATTTATTCTGCAAGCTATAAATACGCTGTTCCGCGAATTAGGGCGAGGAGCATCGTTACGGAACCTTCGCAAGTCCGCCGTTTCGCCCTCCAGCAGTCCCATTCACCTCCACCTTCATCCATACCAACGGGAGGACCTTCTCCGGTGATTCCGAAGCATTCCGCATCCTCCGGTGATCCTCCCGGCCATTGAAGCATTCTTCTCCGAGCTTTCCACCAAGGAAGAAGACGAAGCACCCCTAGAGAACGGAGTTACAGGCCCTCGAGGTGACAGCTCGGTGGTACCGGAAGCCCTCCTCGGACTGCGCTTGGAAGCGGATTGACAACCCGCACCTCCGGCCAACAACCGCGGTGGATCTTCAATCTCATGGTTGTGCATTTTCTCTCTTTTTCTTGTTGTATGAAATGCTTGTGCTTGTAATGGACATCAACTTCTAGCATTATTGTTATTAGTTGTATTTCATCTTGCTCTAGAGATTTATTCTTTGATGCGCCTCGCTCCATCTCGCTCCACTCCACACGTTCGTTTCACTCGAGCTTGCTCTGCACTAATCACCTCACTCGCTAGATTTCCGTACACTCGCCAATCGAAGTACGGCATCGCGGCCGCTACATCCATCTCGCCTTGAGAAGCGGTGATTGCGACCCGCATAGTTTACATTAGTGTAATCGGTCGTAAGACCACCAACCAAAGCCCCTTTCTTTTCTGTTTATTTCAATTAACTCTCATAACGATAGTTTTAGAGTCTAGATCGTTCGACGCCAATTGCATTCCTCAAGAGACCGACATCCGGGGATTCATTCCCAACTTTATTACTTAAGCGACCGGTACGCTTGCCGTATTTTATGCGCATCAAGTTTTTGGCGCCGTTGCCGGGGAATGCAACTGTTGAACGATCACGATTTCTGGAAGTATTGGTATAAGAGTTAGAGTTTTTTGATTTTTGTTTCTTTGATTTGTTGCTTCAGTGGATGCAGGGACGTGCTGCAAGAGATCTCGTTGCTTACGATCCCGAAATCGAGCGAACTCTTCGTGCGCAAAGGCGTGCCGCTGCAATAGATCCAATCACAATGGGAGACCAGTTGAACAATGACAACGGAGTTCGTGTTGGAGGGAACCTCCATGATAACCGTAACGGGGATGAGAATGAGGTGCATCCGCCGCATGTCCGAACCATGAGAGATTACACTACCCCCACTGTTGGGAGCATTTACCCTGGGTTTGGACCGGCGATCGCAAACCAACAGTTCGAGATCAAATCGGCAATTCTTAACATCATCCGGAACAACGCACAGTTCTCCGGACTGGCTACAGAGGATGCCCATCTACACTTGGCAGACTTCTCAGAAATCTGTGCCACTTTCCGTTATGCTGGTATTCCTGACGATACGGTCAAGCTCTGTCTCTTCCCCTTCTCTCTACGTGACAAGGCCAAGTCATGGCTTCATTCCCTTCCTCCTTGAACAGCCACAACCTGGGAGGCTCTTACCACAAAGTTTCTAGCTAAATTCCATCCGGTTGACCGTATTGTGAGTTTGAGACGCGCCATCGCTAATTTCCGGCAAAACGACCAAGAGAGTTTGGCGGAAGTCTGGGAGCGCTTCAATGAGTTGCTGCGGAAGTGCCCCAATCACGGATTCCAAACGTGGAATCTCGTGGAATGCTTCTACTTCTCCATCGAACCTCAACACCGCGCCATGATTGATGCCGCCTCTGGTGGAACAATTATGAACCTTTCTCCTGAGGATGCTTTGAGAGTTTTGCAGGACACCGCCACGCACAGCGCCTTTTGGACCGCAGGAAGGAATACCCCCCGTGGGACAAGTGGAATCTTTGCTGTGGAAGCATCAAGGCCCGCTGCTGCTGCTCCGGTGTTGGCCATCTCGTGTCAAGGATGCGGAGGTACCGATCATCATAGCTTTGAGTGCCCTGGAGCGGAGGTAATGTATGACCCCGCCTTCTCCAATGAAACCGTTAATTTTATCGCAAATCAAAACAGGGGCGCGCCATATGGAAATGCTTATAATCCGGGTGCGAGAAATCACCCGAATTTCTCGTGGAATCAAAACGCACCGGGCCAACGATGGCAACCGGGCCAGCATCAATATGATGCCTCCGCCTCCGGAAGCCAGCCGCGGCCACCCCACCCGAATTATCCTCAAGGCCCCCCCGCCGAAAAAACCAATTCTTTGGCTCAAATGTTTGAAAAATTTGTTGAAGTTTCCCAAACAAACATGACAAATCAAGCCGCTTCAATGCGTAAGCTCGAGGCACAGTTGGGCCAATTGGCTCAAATGGTCTCCGAGCGCACGCTTGGTACTCTCCCAAGCAACACTGAAAAAAATCCCCATGAACAAGGGAAAAGCCTTGGGGAGGGAAGGCTGGGGAATACCAACGAACTCGTGATTAGATGCTTGATTAACAACGTTGAAACTACTGCTTTATGTGATTCCGGGGCATCCAGCAATATCCTCACTCTGCAGGATGTCGCGAAGATGCAACTGCAAATAAACACCGAAGACCGGAAATCACTTATTCTAGCTAATGGTAATGTGGTAGATACTGATGGTGGTGTGAGGGAAGTTGATATCGAGGTAAATGGCAAACATTTTACCACTGCTTTTCAGGTCATGGGACCAGAAGAAAATGACTCCATTCCGATACTTGGTGTCCCATTTCTGACGGCCAGTGGCACATCCCTGGATTTCTCCCAAGGACGCGTCACCTAGCCGGCTGATGATTGCACCCTCGATGATACTTCCGTACACTCCTCTCTTGTTCGAAATGACGTTTCACTACGTAGTGCAGATCTCAAGGAAGATTTCGGAGTCCCAGCTTTGAAGGCAACCCTTGCGGATGAGGAAACCAAGGGAGGATTGACCGAGATGACCGATGAGAAGAATAACTTAGCGACCGCGAAGATGTTTGAGCGCCCCAAAGACACGGTGAACGTGCCACTTCCCACCGATGCTGTTGTGGAGCATAACACTTCTAGTTACATGCGGGAGAAATCCCTAGACTGTTATTCATGTAATAATATTCATGACTCTATTAAGCGTTCTGTCGCTTGGGCTGATCCGATCGCCATCACGGTGCCGGAAATGATGCCATCGATTGTAAAATTTTGGGAAAACTGTGAAATCCACTCCTTGGAGGTCTCCATCGGTTGAGAAGCTGAAGGAGGCCAAATGCTTGCGTGATAAGCGTTATTCTTCCTTCCAAGCGTTTGCGCACCATCTGAGCAAGGGGAAATCCCCTCCTCATGATCCTATGAAAAGTTCTGCCTCTCCTTCGCTCTCCACCGAGAAGACTTACCACAAATCGGCATATAGCTGATTGCCGCTCTGCCTCGCGTTTCCTGCTTATTTTCCTTGCTGCTTTGGAACATTTTGAGCTTTATTTTATTTTGCTGCATAAACATTATATACAAATGCTAATACAGGTATTTGGTCCACCTTAAGGACGGTAAACAAAAGGGCTATTCGGGAGACAACCCAAGCTTGGACCTTTTGGTCCCCTTGTTTATGTTTTATTTTATTTTATGCTTTCTATCTTTTTGTATTTTCTATTGTTCGGCCTAATTCGCAGGTTCAGCTTATCTTTTGTGCGATGCAGCACTTCCCGCGAATCATCATGCAATCTTCTGGCATGCTCCCCTCTTTGGAGCATTGGTACTCTCTCTCGCTTCAGATTTCATTTTCTGGTTGAATGTTTATTTTTCTTGCTCATGTTTTCATTCAAGTCTGGGGGGAAGAGCCGCTTGTGCACTCCACGAGCACATTTAATTTTGCATGCCAGTAGTTTTCCTTTTTCGCTTCATTATGTTAGATTCCTGTTGCACACCACTGCACCCACTTGAGCGCGAGCTTAGCGGTTTGCGTGTCACGAGTTGAACCTGTATCTTTGTTCGATTTGGAAAATTTCTGTGCTAGTTGAGGATTGTGCGATGGAGTAAAATGTTGGCCTTGCTGTGTTTCTCGTCATCTGCTCTCGTTTTGTGTAGGAATTTGAGTAGATTTAATTTTTCTGCATGCTTATATTTTATATTTTTCTATCTGCATAAATTCTTTTATCCTACTCAAAAGTTGGTGAATCTGGTGTGAATCAAACGGTAGCGTAGGAATGTGTGTAGCCGCCACTAGACTCGTATTGCTTGAGTCGGGAGGAAGGATTATCCTTCTCGGTTGCTAAGAACTTGCCCCAAGCTATTCTTGAGGCATTGGTACACGGTTAGTCTAACGTGAGAGTGATGTAGGCCACCCTTTGGCCCGGTTGAGCTTTGTACCCATTCTTAACATCGCCCTTGCTAGCCCCTTTGTGCCTACCCTTCCTTTTGATTCAGCCCCACTATATTCGCCAAAGCCTCATAGCCAATCCTAGTCGCACACCCAAGTCGAGCTTAGTGTTTTATATTTTTATGTTGGGTTGTGATTTGGTGTTTTTATTTGTGATATGTGGTTGTGCCCAAAAGAATAATGTGCTGATTTTGTAAAAAGAAAATATTTAAAGGAGAAAAAGAAAAAAAAAATAGAGAAAGAAAAAGTTTGATTGAAAATCTTTATTTGAGGAGATTTGGATTTGGAGTAGGCGGTGCACACACCCATGTTGTAAAAGTTAAGTCTGGGGGTGTGGTGCACCCGTGTTTATTTTGTGGGCAGCGGGTACTAGTTTTGTACGTTAGCTCCTTTGGGTTAGGTGCATACCCTTCATGTTTATCCTTGTTTTCCTCACCGTAACCCAAGCCCCATTATTACCCGAAGTCCTACGGACTTGCGCTTGAGTTGACTAGTGCCGTGGAGAGAGTGCGAACGGGCAAGCTTATGGTTTTCGACATTGGTGGATTCCTTTGGGGGTAATCTTGAGCCCCGGTCTTCGGCAATGCTCACCTTAGTGGCCTGTCTACTTTCTCCCTGCGTAGGACCGGCTGATTCACCGTGATTCCACTTTTGAGTAATAATAAATTTTTGTTACGCATTGTGAAAAATATAAAATATTTTGTATACTTAAGAATTCCCTCTACTTTATTTTTATGCACGCGAGCATGCGACTTCGCAAGGTACTCCGTTTGGTAATTTCTTTTTTAGCTAGTTCATTTTTCCCCATCTGCTTAGGTTTTGTTTGCTCGGGACGCGCAAACGGTTAAGTCTGGGGGTGTGATGAGTCCTCTTTATATACCTATTTTCGGACTCATCTGGGCTTATTTCCTTGTCTTTGCACACCGTTTAGCGTCATTTGCACTCCTTTTGGGTCGCTACGGTTTTCCACGCCCTGTGCACCTTTGTTGCCAATTTTCTGTGCTTGTGTGCATTTACTTTCTTGCTATGTTCATTACTGGTTGCTGTGGCTGCCGCGATCGATGCCCCGTGCAGTTTTCCTGCAGGTTTGGGGATCGTGAGGGCATTCGGGATAGGCGTTTCACTATTTTTGGCAAAGGAGTCAGTGGTCGTGCGTTTTTACCCACGCACGACCATCGACCTCTTGGCGCACGATCACTAACCGTGCGCAGCCCGGTCTCATTTTTGAAAACTCTGTCTTGAACATTCCGCACGATCACTTGCCATACCGCGCACGACCACTGCTCGTGCGCCGCCGATCGTGCGCAGTCATACCCATTTTGCAAAAGTCTGTCTGGCTATTTCCGCACGATCATCAGCATTGCCTCGCACGATCACTGATCGTGCGCTGATGATCGTGCGCGACTACTGATTTTCTGATGCCAGTCTGCAGGTTGCTCACGCACGGGCGCTGACCTTGGTCGCGCACGACCACTGGTCGTGCGCCAGTGGTCGTGCGCGCTATTTATTCTGTAAGCTATAAATACGCTGTTCCGCGAATTAGGGCGAGGAGCATCGTTACGGAACCTTCGCCAGTCCACCGTTTCGCCCTCCAGCAGTCCCATTCACCTCCACCTTCATCCATACCAACGGGAGGACCTTCTCCGGTGATTCCGAAGCATTCCGCATCCTCCGGTGATCCTCCCGGCCATTGAAGCATTCTTCTCCGAGCTTTCCACCAAGGAAGAAGACGAAGCACCCCTAGAGAACGGAGTTACAGGCCCTCGAGGTGACAGCTCGGTGGTACCGGAAGCCCTCCTCGGACTGCGCTTGGAAGCGGATTGACAACCCGCACCTCCGGCCAACAACCGCGGTGGATCTTCAATCTCATGGTTGTGCATTTTCTCTCTTTTTCTTGTTGTATGAAATGCTTGTGCTTGTAATGGACATCAACTTCTAGCATTATTGTTATTAGTTGTATTTCATCTTGCTCTAGAGATTTATTCTTTGATGCGCCTCGCTCCATCTCGCTCCACTCCACACGTTCGTTTCACTCGAGCTTGCTCCGCACTAATCACCTCACTCGCTAGATTTCCGTCCACTCGCCAATCGAAGTACGGCATCGCGGCCGCTACATCCATCTCGCCTTGAGAAGCGGTGATTGCGACCCGCATAGTTTACATTAGTGTAATCGGTCGTAAGACCACCAACCAAAGCCCCTTTCTTTTCTGTTTATTTCAATTAACTCTCATAACGATAGTTTTAGAGTCTAGATCGTTCGACGCCAATTGCATTCCTCAAGAGACCGACATCCGGGGATTCATTCCCAACTTTATTACTTGAGCGACCGGTACGCTTGCCGTATTTTACGCGCATCAGAAGCCATCAGTGGTTTCTCAAGAAGCTGTTTGGAAATCAACTCAGCTAAGTTCAAATTCAAGAAGCTTTGAAGAAAGCTCAGATTCAGTTGATTTCATCAGCTGATCAAGAATTGTCTTGTCCTCTTCTCTCTCAACAAAGGCAAGACATTAAAACTTCTTTTCTAAATTTCTATAGGATCTGTTTTACACAGATCTGAGTTGTAAGCCTGTGATATAAAGGCTGAGTGTAGGAGAGTTGATCTCTGAGTGGTCGGGCTGTTTGCCTGAGTGTAGGAGAAGGTTCTTCTCTGAGTTGTAGGCCTTGTGGCAAGGCTGAGGTAGGGCTGTTGTGCCTGAGTTGTAGGAACCTATCCAGGTTCTGAGCTGTAGGATCTGAGGATCTGAGAATAGTGGAAGTTTGGCCGAATCTAGCATACTGCTAGATAGGTGAAGGGGGAAAGTCGATGTACCCAGACCTTGGGGAACCACTATAAAACATTGTGCAATCTGTGATGATTAAATGTCTGTTAATGCTATGCTGGATGTTTTAATTTTTGTAATTTAATTCTGCCTAAAAATTTGAACAAGCAATTAGAACCTATTCACCCCCCCCCCCCCTCTAGGTGTTTAGGTTGTCTTGAAAGTAAAACTATCAGCCCTTCTTGCCGCTGGTGTGTTGACACCGTGACCATTACAGCTTCTTCTTCTCTTAGCCTGCTGTGGTTTCTTTCTTTTCCGTCGTGGCCTCCACTTTTGTCTGCGCGGCCTTCTCGCTTTCTATCCGCGTGACTTCGCTTCTACTCGCGTGGTTTAGTGTGTTTCTCAATGGAAAATTCTGATATATCTACCTCCGCCTCCTCTCGGTCGACTGCCTCTATGGCCACCACTTTAGGTAGTGCCCATGTCGTTACCCAAGGTAAGTGACTGATTGACTCTGGTGCTGCAAATCACATGATCGACAATCCTCAATGCTTCTCTCTCCTAGAAACGCATGACTGGTTGCCTCCAGTTCTTGTTGCGGATGGTTCACCTTCCCTTTTTCATGGGATGGACGTTGTTCAAGTCACCCCGTCGCTTCGCTTGCAGGAAACCCTCTTTGTTCCGAAGTTCCCTTATAACTTATTATCTGTTACTACTTTATGCAAGCAACTTCAGTGCTCTGTCTTATTCACTCCAACTTCTTGCTCTTTTTAGGACCCGAGGACCCAACAGACGATTTCTACTGGGACTGAGAGCGGCGACCTCTACTTCCTTGACAACATTTTCGCTCTGTCTTCCTTCTCCTCTTCTTCTACAGATTTGCTTCAATGGCATCTTCGCCTTGGACATCCTCCTCCTCGGATTCTTCATTAGCTTCTTCCACACTTACCTCCTATCAGTCCTACGCTTAACTGTGATGCATTCAGCTTGGCAAACATCACCGCTCCTCCTTCCCTCCGAAGCAAGACCGTGGCTTTTCTCGCCCATTTGATCTCATTCATTCTGATGTCTGGGGTCCTGCTCCTACTCTCACCGTTGGTTGGGGTAGTTCTTACTTTGTAAACTTTATTGATGATTTCTCTAGATGTACCTGGGTATATCTCTTAAAAGATCGCTCTGAACTCCTTTCTGTATGGCAATCCTTTTTTTATAAGATTAAAACTCAGTTTGATATTTCTATTAAAATCTTACGCTCTGATAATGCTAAGGAATATCTTAGTCATGAGTTTTCCTCCTTTTGTATGCAACATGGTCTTATACATTAGACCACCTATGTTTACACCTCCCAACAAAATGGGGTGGCGAAGCATAAAAACTGTCATCTCCTCAATGTCGCTCGCACTCTTATGACGCAGATGCAGGTACCTCGCTCCTACTGAGGCTATGTTGTTCTCCTCGCCTGTATCTCATCAATCGCCTTCCCTCAACGATTCTCCACGGCCAGACCCACATCTCCATTCTCTACCCGGGCATGGAACCATTTCCTCTCCCTCTCCATATTTTTGGGTGTACGGCTTTTGTGTATGATCCGTCTGCTACCCGTGACAAGCTTCCCCCCCCCCATTCCACCAAGTGTGTCTTTTTGGGTTACTCGACCACTCAAAAAGGCTATTGTTTCTTTGACCCCATTCTACGCAAGTAGTTTGTCTCTGTGGAAATGACCTTCTTCGAAAATGTGTCCTATTTCTCTCCTCAATCACCTCTTCCTCCCGATGTCTCTAACTCTCCACCATCTCTCTATGTTCCATCCACGCATATCGATGACTCCACTCCTATCTCATCTCCTCCTCTATCTCCTTCTATTTCCGTTATACCCCCTCCAGCTCCCCCATCATCTCTGCATCCGTCTCTCTCCAGTCCTAGACCAGCTTTCTCTGCCACGGACGCTTCGGTCACTATGGCACGAGTTGAACTGGATCTTCCCATTGCTCTTCAGAAAGGGGTGCGGGCATATACCCAACACACGCTTGCGGCAGTTATTTCCTATGATCGGCTTACTCCCTCTCGCAGGTGTTTTGTTTTGGCTATCTCGGCTACTACAACTCCCCGCACCTACAAGGAGGCTCTTGCTATTCCTCATTGGAAATCTGCCATGGATGAGGAAATTGCCACTCTTACTGAATGGGGTACCTGGACCCTTGTTTCTCCACCCGTGGGTACTGATGTGGTCGTCTGTCAATGGGTGTTTATTGTGAAGTTTCGTCTAGACGGCACTGTGGAGCACTACAAAGCCCGGCTGGTGGACAAAGGCTTTACTCAGACTTATGGGGTTGACTACTTTGATACTTTCTCTCCGGTTGCTCACCTTAGCACCATCCGGGTTCTTTTCTCTGTGGCCGTCAACAAGGATTGGGCTATTTCCCAGCTTGATGTCAAGAATTCCTATCTCTATGGGGATCTTCAAGTGGACGTCTATATGGAGCAACCTCCTAGGTATGTTGCTCAGGGGGAGACACGAGTATGCCAGTTGAAGAAGGCCATCTATGGCCTAAAATAGAGCCCTCGGGCATGGTTTGACAATTTCAGTGGCATTGTGGCTGCCATCTGCTTTGCAAGAAGCTCGGTCGATCACTCCTTGTATATTCGCAAAACCACATCAGGACTGGTGGTTTTGGCGGTATATGTGGATGATATTCTTCTTACCGGCGATGATCAGGCTGGGGTAGACTTGATAAAGAAACACCTTCGTCAACACTTGGTCACGAAGGATATGGGCTCCCCAAAATACTTTTTGGGGATAGAAATATCTCGGAAGCCCGGCTCGTTGGTTCTCTCCCAACGGAAGTATTTTCTTGATCTTCTACAAGAGGCAGGATTGACTGGTGCCAAACCGGCCTGGTATCCCATGGCTACTGGAGAAGAAAAAACATGGACAGATTACTCGCCTCTTCTTTCCGATGCCACAAAGTACAGACGTCTGGTAGGCAAACTTTTTTATCTCACGGTGACCAGACCCGACATTGCCTATACTGTTGGCAAGGCTAGTCAATTCATACAAGCTCCTAGGGAATGCAATCTTCTGTCTACCTTGAAGATATTAGAGTATGTCAAAGCAGCACCAGGAAAAAGTCTACTCTTTCAGAATAATGGTCATCTAAGGGTTGAAGCCTACTCAGATTCAAGCTAGGCGGATGATAAAGGTGACGGTAAATCTATATCTGGCTTTTGCACATTTATTGGAGGAAATCTTGTGGGCTGGAAGACCAAGGAATAGTCTGTTGTCTCCAGGTCTAGTGCAGAAGCTGAATATTGAAGTATGGCGTCAACCACGTTTAAGTTAAAATGGTTGCGTGCTCTCATGCTTGACCTAGGAGAGGTCTACGACTATCCTCTTCCTATGTTCTGTGACAAAAAGGTCGTTATATACATATCAAAAAATCCGGTGTTCCATGAGAGAACGAAACATATAGAAGTCGACTGTCATTTCATTAGGAAAGAGGTCTTGAAGAGACAGATTTGCCCTCCGTTCGTCACCTCCGACAAAGAGTTGGCGAATATCTTCACCAAGCCGGTTTCTACTTCCTTCTTCCACATTTATGACAAGCTGGGCATGATGGAGCTCCAGCTTGAGGGCGAGTGTTGAAGTATGAGACCGAGCGGTCTGGCGGTCTGAGTCTGGCAGGTTGTAGACCGCGCGGTCTAGCAGTTACTCTCCAGTGGTTTGTCATCCAGACTATTATAGTTTGTGGACCGAGCGGTCTGGCGGTTTACCTTCGGTATCTTGGAGACCGGGCGGTCTTGCGGTCTCCTACTGCGGCTTGGTCTCTTCCTTCTGGTGTTGCCAAACGATTATCCCATCTGTCTAACCGTTCGTCCTGTTAGGTCTCTTTATTTTCTAGCCGCTCAATACTGCAATTTTTTAGTCCCACATTGTCTATTTGTACTCTCTCCTCTCTCCTCCATTCTATGAAAGGGAGGCCATGCATTTGTAAAGTTTACCTTTTTCAGATAATAAAATTTCTTTTATACCACTTCCAGTTTGTTTTTTGTTCGTTTCTTACAAGAACTGATCCACTAGCTTTCCCACCTTGAGGAGCTTCTCTTCAAGATCCTTGATGATCTTGATCTTCTGCCTTATTGTGCTGACTTGGATAATTGTTATCCCTTTCTGCTTGCTAATCTCTTTGCTCATTTGATCCCGTTGGGAAGCAGACTAAGAGCTTTTAGATTTGGCCTTATGAAGGGAAGAAATTTCCTCTACTGGCCTCTTGACAAACTTCTTGCTCTTCTTCAGAGCTTACAAGAGGGCACTGTATTTGTCAATAAATTGATTGAGATCATCTTCATATTCCGATCCATCCTCATCATTAGATGAAAAGAATGCTTTAGATTTTAGGCTAGATTTATATTCATAATTAGATGAAGATATTGCTAGAATTAGTACCTCGTAAAGATCAGATTCATCCTGATTATCTTCATTTGTTATGGTCATCAAGCCACAACTTTCTTCTTCCTCAATGTAACTGTTTAAATATGATAAGGGATCCCTGATGCCTATCCTTGCAGTAGGATAGCCATCCTCTTCTTCTTCTTCAACAAATAGCCCAGTATATGCTTCTTCTTCATCTGACTCAAAAGAGTCTGAGTCACTCTGAATCTAGCTCTTCTCCTTTTTGGCAAGGAAAGTCTTTTCAGACTTCTTACCCTTGTGGTGCTTCCAATCACCTGTACCTTTTCATTCCGTTTGACTAGGCAGTCAACAATGATTTGCCCAGGATTGCTACAATAGTAACACACAATATTAGAAGAAATATATTTATTAGTTTTGGAGCAATATCTGACCCCTTTGCGGTTCTTCTAATCTTTCTCAGATCTATTGTAATTCTTCTTGGAGTTAGAGGAGGAAGAATACCTATTCTTCCAGTTCTTCTTCCTTGACATCATCTTCTTAAATTGCCTTGAGAAGGCAGCAAACTCTCCATCTGACATTTCATCATCTGAAGTGCTGGGATTGAAATATTCTAAGTCATCCAATCTTCTGGGAGGAGAGAGGATTCTCTCCTTATTCTTCCTTGACCCCTTAGCCTTGAGGGCCATAAATTTCTCCTTCAGGTGATACCTAACAATAACCTTATTCTCTTTTATTGCATTTAACTTCATATCATAAGGGAGCAACTTTCCAAATGGTGTGTGAGGAGGAATGTTGGCCAAGTAACCTATATCCCTAATGGCAAAGATTTTTTTGTCCCAGTCCTTAGTTAGAGACTTAAATAACTTGTCATTAAGCTCATAATTTATGATGACCCTTCCATTGGTCTTCAACTCATTCACTGTTTTGAAAAATATCTCATAAGGCTCATCTATGATATCTCAGTTCCCTTGCCTGAAGGCTCAATACTCTTGGTTGAGAAGGTGTTACATGTCATCCCTTACTTCTTTAGTTCCCTCCATGTACATTATACATGTATCCCACATCTCTTTTGCAGTTTGGTAGTGAACCAAATTCCGAAAGGTGGAATCATCAATTTTATTAAATGTAATGTTTTTGAATCTCCTATCCATGGTAGCCAACACAATTTAACCTTTTTCATTTCAACATACTTCTTTGGAACATGTAGATTAGGATCAATGGTGGAGGCCGTCATGGGAATGAATGGCCCCTCCTCAACTATAATATAGATTCTTGGGTCTGAAGCTTCCATTAATAGCTTAAACCTTTGCTGTTATGTGCCAAAATTTCTTTTCTGTATATGTGCAACTTTATTGAGCCTATCTCCTTATGAAACCCATTGGAGGTCATGGGGATATGCTTGAATGAACTTATAGGATCTTGGTCAGACTGCTAACTCTTTGCTTTGACCAACCTCCCTCTGATACCACTTGATATCTTATTATTATTGGTAGTCTAAATCACCTAGAGGGGGTGATTTTTTGGACTTATACTTTATTGGGTCCTTTTTTGATTTCAGCAGATATAAGGAATATAAAACAAACCAGCAAGCAAAGATCTACACATAGTAATCAATAGTGGTTCCCTAGGGAATGGGTACATCCACTTTCCTCCAACACCTATCTAGGAGTGAGCTAGACTCAACAAAGTCCTCCAAAAATGGCTCCTCAAAGCTTACAACACAGATCTCTTAGGTCTCTTCCAAGACCCTACCTCAGGAACAAAGTCCCTACACTCAAAATTATCAAGAAGACGTACACTCGGGCATAGAAGCCCTACAACTTAAAGTCCTCCAACTCCTACAACTCAAAAACCCAACTGGTTTCCTACCTTTGACTTGCACTAAGTTCTACACCTATGCTAGAAGTACAACCCAACAACTCAGATCTCCCTAGCGATCCTATAAAAAGAGTTAAAGTAAAGTTTACAATAAAAGGCTAAATTAATTAGACCTTTATTGAAATCGAGAATTCGATCTCTGTGGAGTTCACCCTTGGGGAACAGTCTGCCAACAGCCATTCTTCGATGTTTTGAACAGCTATGTGTAGCCCAACTAGGTCTGCCAACAACGTAACTCTACTATTTTGAATAGCTATTTGCACCCCCAGCAAGGGTACCCAGGTAATTTGGCCTTTGAGCCCCACTGGGCAGGTTCCAAAGATCTGGAGTTCGGATGCCCGCAACAAGCCATCCCACTGAGGCGGACGCGACCTGGTTCCCGCATATCTACTTCCCTCCTTAGGCGAGCGTGAGCAAGGCCACTATAGTCCGCCACCCCTTATTCTGCGACGGGCTGGCGGCCAGGTCGCCCATGGGAGAGGTGGCTAGATGAACCGGCTCGCGCGACTCACCCATCATGCTTTGGCGAGAGAGAGCTGGTCATTTTTAGTTTGCCCGCACACTGTTCTGGCGCGGGCAGGTTGCCCTGGTCTGCTCACCAAGCCTAGTGGACCCACTCGATAGAGTTACCTATCTCCTCTCTCGAGGGTATGTGCGGAACTCACTTTACCCAAGGGTGATCGGTCCATACGCCCGGCCTCTCGGCCACCTGCGTATGGACAACGAAAATAGAGCCCACACATCGATATGTGGTCCTACGCGTCGTTAACCTGGGGCAAACCTTAAGTACATTTAATTAACGAGAAAAAGAGGACCTTTAATTATTTCAATCGATTGTACCTGTCTTAATGCTCTTTGATATTGAGGGCTAAGAGCGGTTAGCCACTCATCGAGATGGGGACGGCTTAAGCAAGAAAGCGATAAAAGGAAAGTAGAAAATGAAAGCAGTAAATAAAGTAGTAAGTGAAAGCTGTAAATAAAGCAGTAAATGCAAGTACTACTCAAACGAGTAGGCGGGAAATGAAAGATGTAAAAGACAAGTTTCGGCTCAAACGAGTGGGCGGGAAATGAAAGCTGAAAAAGCTATCTCATACACGCACGCACTCTACAGAAATTAAAACACACTCACACACTCTACATAATTTAAAATGCACACACACAAAATGCTACTCAAATGAGTAGGAAGAAAATGAAAGCGATAAATTGCAAGTCATACTCAAATGAGTAGGTGGGAAATAAAAACACGGCATTTAACACTTAACGAGTAGGCAGAAATAAATACGCACAAACACGCACTCTACATAAATTGAAAGAAAGCTATGAAAATTAACTCATACACACACGCATACGTACAAGAATGAGAAAAACTAAGTTACCGAAAAATTAAAATGACTATATTTCTACCGCTAGAATGTGGTAGAAATGCATAAAAAGAGAATTAACATTAAACGAGCAAAAAGTTTGGAAAATTAAAATGAAAAGCTAAGTTCACGAAAAATTAAAACGATAACATTTTCATTCTTATATTTTTAAAAAACGCATAAAAAGTGGAAATAAAGCTAAAAAAGAACGAAAAGTTTTACGATCCTAAAGAGGCTAAGTTAAAGAAAATAAAAACAACACTTTTTGAAATGCTTTTATATAATTATAAGAATGAATACAAACATAAAAAGAGAAAGCTAAACATAACAAAGTGCGATGTACGAAAATAAAACGCGCAGCATAACAGTTATAAATGCGGTAAAATCCTAAACTAAACAAGTTATAAGCTAAAAAGAAAACCTAAAAACATAAAAAAGGAACGAAAAATTACTTAAGGTAGGGCGCTTCCAAATGAAATTTTCATACTATGTAAAGAGAAGAAAATTGCAAATTTTATTAAAATTTAAGTGCTTACAAGAAAGTTAGAACAAGAAGGCTAGTACAAACACTAAGAGGGGGAGGGACAAATTTCTCTTATATAGCATTAGAAGCCAAATGAGCAGCACCTACCCTAAGCAAAGTAGTCAAAAAAGTGGACGAGTGAGCTTATAGAAAGCTCTTATTTATACACAAATTTTTCGGGTGCGATACGCCCTAGTCACGGGCGTGATAGGGGGCGTGTCGGGAAGGGTTTATCTGGGGAAGGCAAAATTTAGCGAGCTGGCATCATTATGGAAGCAGCGGGTCGTGACACGTGTCGGTCACGGGCGTGTCGAGCTTGGACATGGGCGTGTCGGGGGGCGTGACTAGACAGCTGAGTGGAGGAAGTAAATTTGATCTTTGCTGGCTGGAGGCGTTGAGTGTCGTCATCGACACGGGCATGTCGAAATTAACACCGGCTTGACAGCTGGCGTCGATGCGTTGAGTGTCGAGTTGATGGCGTTGAGTGTGTTCTGTCTCGATGGCGTTGAGTTATTGACACGGGCGTGTCGAGTATGGGCACGGGCGTGTCCCACTCTGGTTGATGATGGCGTTTAGTGGTGTTGAGAGGTGAACAGTGAAAGCATTGAGTGGCATTAAGTGGCTTGACACGGGCATGTCGATCATGAGACACGTGCATGTCAGGTCAATTTTTGACCTTTTCTGGAACTTTTCTGGAAAACCAAATTAAGCTATGTTAGGAAAGTGTTTACAAAAAGAAGCATATTATTAAAGAAAACAAACTAAAAAAGACAAAACTAAACTAAAATAATATAATAAAAACACAGAAAAATGTGTGTATTTACAACTCATCAAATACCCCCATACTTAAGCTTTTGCTATTCCAGAGCAAAAGATGGAGATGAACTTACAAGGAATTGAAAAAAATCCTATGTTTCGCTACCGCTTTATTCAATTAAAAGAGCGATCAAAATAAATATTTGGGGTTAAAGAATTAAATCCTAAATTATGAAAATGTTATAAATAGAGGAAGAGTTTCAAAAAGACTTCTAGGCGACACAAATAGAAAGAGAAAATTATTTTTGTTAGTTTAACAAGGATATATTGAAATTATATAAAAAATTTTAGCTTAAAAGAAGTTAAAGGAAATAAAGCAATTTAAAATTTATGCTCCCAAAAAATTTTAAATTAGTCCTAGAACCATTGAAATACGCTAAGTGGTTTCGAGGTTTATGAAGAATGCTTGGATTTTGAGGCGAGGTAATTTTTTCTCGAACCTTCATTTTTTTCTTTTTTGATTATTAGGAAAATGAAATCTTATTTTCATAAAGTAAAATTTTATTTTTTCTATTTTCATAAATTAAAATTAACCAATGTATATGTATATGAGTAATGAATTTTATCCTCTTACTCCGTAATATATAATATTTTTAAAATATTGTGTGCCTATGTTTGCGGAACGAAATCTTATTCTCATTGATATGGGATTTTTTAGGGGATGAAATAGGTGTAATCATGCTAAGTAAGACATGAAAAAAGTGGAAATGGGTTTTCAGATAGAAAACTAGGTTTTAATAAAAAAATTTGAGAGCAACCTTTATAAAATGAACGTTCTTATGTTTCTAAAAGCATGAAGTAGAAATAATTGAAATCAAAAATTGTTATTTTCTAACATAGATACGAGCTTCTATTTATAAAAATTAGAAGTGGTGGTGAAAAACAAGTTCCCTATTATAAGGAAAAGACATAAAAAATTCTTTAAATCTTAACCCCAGACACTTAAATTTATCAAACTTTAATTAATAAACGAATAGTAAACAAAGAATAAGTAGAATTCGCATAATAAATAAACTCGCAACTAGATTTTTGAAAAGTGAAAAGGGGTTAAGACATGAGATATTCAATTTATTTGTTTCATAATAATCGATTTTTTCGGATTTTAGGGTTTTTATCTTTTTTTTTGTGTTTTTATTATCATCTTTTTATTTATTTATTTTTAGAGTTATTCTTTTTTTGGATTTTTGGATTTTCAAATATTATTTTTTGATTTTTAAGTTATTTACAGGAAAGGGAAGAGAAAGAAGTGTTATTTACAAAGAAAAGAGGGAAAAAGAAGAGGAAAGAGAATATTTAGAAAAAAAATAATTACAAAGTAAAAAAAAACTGATCGTCCGCGAACAGACTATTATTTAAGTGGTTAGTTCGATGAGTCGAACGTCGCATAGTGATTTTTTTTTTGAGTTTTTTTTATAATTATAACGACAATAGAGATTTTTTTTTGAGGTTTTAAATTTTTGAAAATTTTTTCGTATTTTTGATTGGGTTCAGAAAATAAAAGAGCAAAAAATAAGAAACACCCCTATACTTAAGTCCAACATTGTCCCCAATGTTGTACTAAGTACAAGGAATAAAAAATAGATAGTAAGCAGTTATGTACAAAAAATAAAAACAAGAGTTTAGAAAAGCTTCCCTGAAAACGTGTTCGGGGAGGCTCGTTAATAATGACTCTGCAAAATGAATAAAAAACCAAAATATAATAGAAAAACGAAAAAGATAAACTCGGCAAGAAGTTTGCGGGTGGTAGGAGGAGGTAAGTGCGTGTGTGACTCATAATGATCTAACGTCTTAGCTATATGAGTGTAATAGGAATGCGCTCCCCTATCACTTATAAGAGTGTGAAGCGTGTCGAAAAGAAATGAAAAAAAAAGTGAAAACAAAACAAGTTAAAAAAACATATATACATTTCTAATAACAAAGTATATATATTTTTTTAAAAAAAGTTTTTTTTATTTTATTGTTGGTTTTTAGGTTGGGTTATTATTATTATTATTAAATTTTTTTTTAGGTTTTTTTTTATTATTATTAATTTTTTTTTAGGTTTTTTGGTTTTTAATTTTTTATTATAAATATGTTAAAAATAATGAATTTTTTTTTTTAGATTTTATGGTTTTTTCATTTTTTAGTGTTTAGATTTTTTGGTTTTATAGTTTTTTCATTTTTTGTTTTATAATTATTTAGATTTTTTAGAGTTTTTTAGCTTTTTTGGAAATAATGTCATTTCATTTTTTTTTCTATATAGGTAAATATATATATGAAATAATAAGCATAAAATAAACTTTGTTTTTTTTCTTTAAGTTTAATTTTAGATAAAGAAATATGTATATGAAATAATAATAATAATAATAATAAGGTAAAAGAAATTTTACAGATTTTTTTAGATTTAGTTTTTTAAGTTTTTAAAATTTTAAGTTATGAAGTTTTTGTTTTTTTTTGTTTTTTTATAGTTATGATTATCATTATTACTATTATTATTCTAGTAAATATATTTTTTGGTGGCCATTTTTTTAAAAAAAATAAAAAAAATGGTAAAAGTAAGAGTTTTCAGGAATTCAAAATAGCAAAACGAAAGTTCCTCGGCAACGGCGCCAAAAACTTGATGGTTAAAACTCGCGGCGCCCGCAGAGTGGGGTTGTTTTTTTAAGAAGTGGAAGCGGTGGTTTTGTTTATTTAGAAAGGCGAGGCGCGCGTATTTATTATCTATAAAAAAGGTTGAAACCGAGTTTTAACGAAAGGGAGGCAAGTGCACCTGTCACGTGTAGTACAGGATATTTCAGTGAGGAATATCTGGGTCGTATTAATCTCGGGGTCGGTTTGCCTATTTCTACTATTTCCCTGAAAGGACTATTATTCTACCATAATATTTTGTTGTTGTGTTATATATAAAATAAGGGCAGATATATATATATATATATATATATATTTAAAGTGCAAAAATGAAAGCATAAAAAATACAGGAAAGCCGATGAAGAAAATAGCGCGACGATATCTAATCGAATTCGAACTAAAATAAACTTTTAATAAAAAGAGATCCTAAATTTAAAATTAATTAAGGCGGAGACTTGGCCGTGGAGGTTCCAAAAGAATGAGCTCACTTATCTTTAGGACTATCGCACACCTGAACATTAAGACTATTCGACCGAACGTTAGTCCGACGAAGGATTCCTCTTAATGCCAGCATTATGCTAAGAGCCCCGCTATTAGCTGGGGAACCCAATCCGGTAGAGTTACGTGCCTCGAGAAAAAGAGCCCACACATCGATAGGTGGTCCTACGCGTCATTAACCCGGGGAAAACCTTACGTACTTTTAATTAACAAGAAAAAGAGGACCTTTAATTATTTAAAGCGACTTCATCTGTCCCAATGCTCTTCGATATTGAGGGCTAAGAGCGGTTATCAACTCATTGGAATGGGGACGGCTTAAGCTAGAAAGCGATAAAAGGAAAGCAGAAAATGAAAGCAGTTAATAAAGCAGTAAGTGAAAGCAGTAAATAAAGCAGTAAATGTAAGTCCAACTCAAACGAGTAGGTGGGAAATGAAAGCAGTAAAAGAATGGTCCCAGCTCAAACGAGTGAGCGGGAAATGAATGCTGAAAAAGCTATCTCATTCACGCACGCACTCTACAGAAATTAAAACACACTCACGCACTATACATGATTTAAAACGCACACACGTAAAATCCTACTCAAATGAGTAGGAAGAAAATGAAAGCGGTAAAATGCAAGTCCAACTTAAATGAGTAGGTGGGAAATAAAAGAACGTCATTTAACTCTTAACGAGTAGGCGGAAATAAATACGCACACGCACGCACTCTACATAAATTGAAGGAAAGCTATGAAAATTAACTCATACACGCACGCACACGTACAAGAGTGAGAAAAACTAAGTTACCGAAAAATTAAAACGACTACATTTCTACCGCTAGAATGCGGTAGAAATGCATAAAAAAAGAAAATAAAAATTAAACGAGCAAAAAGTTTGGAAAATTTAAATGAAAAGCTAAGTTGGCGAAAAATTAAAACGACAACATTTTCATTCTTATATTTTTATAAAACCGCATAAAAAGTGGAAATAAAGCTTAAAAAGAACGAAAAGTTTTACGATCCTAAAGAGGCTAAGTTAAAGAAAATAAAAACAACACTTTTTGCAACGCTTTTATATAATTATAAGAATGAATACAAACATAAAAAGAGAAAGCTAAACATAACAAAGTGCGATGTACGAAAATAAAACGCGCAGCATAACGGCTAGAAATGCGGTAAAAATCCTAAACTAAACAAGTTATAAGCTAAAAAGAAAAATAAAAACACAAAAAAGGAACAAAAAATTACTAAAGGTAGGGCGCTTCCAAATGAATTTTTCATACTACGTAAAGAGAAGAAAATTGCAAATTTTATTAAAATATATGTGCTTACAAGAAAGTTAGAACAAGAAGGCTAGTACAAACACTAAGAGGGGGATAGAGAAATTTCTCTTACATAGCATTAGAAGCCAAATGGGCAGCACCTACCCTAAGCAAAATGGTCAAAAAAGCGGACCAGTGAGCTTACAAAAAGCTCTTATTTATAGACAAATTTTTCGGGTGCGACACGCCCTAGTCACGGGCGTGATAAGGGGCGTGTCGGGAAGGGTTTATCTGGGGAAGGCAAAATTTGGCGAGCTGGCATCGTTATGGAAGCAGGTCGTGACACGTGTCGGTCACGGGCGTGTCGAGCTTGGACATGGTCGTGTCGGGGGCATGACTAGACAGCTGGGTGGAGGAAGTCAATTTGATCTTTGCTGGCTGGAGGCGTTGAGAGTCGTCATCGACACGGGTGTGTCGAAATGAACATGGGCGTGATAGCTAGCATCGAGGCATTGAGTGTTGAGTTGATGGCATTGAGTGTGTTTTGTCTCTACGGTGTTGGGTGGTTGACACGGGCGTGTTGAGTATGGACATGGGCGTGTCCTGCTCTGGTTGATGATGGAGTTGAGTGGTGTTGAGAGGTGAACAGTGAAAGCATTGAGTGGCATTGAGTGACTTGACAAGGGCGTGTCGATCATGTGACATGGGCATTTCAGGTCAATTTTTGACCATTTCTGGAATTTTTCTGGAAAACAAAATAAAGCTATATTAGGAAAGTTTTTACAAAAAGAAGTATATTATTAAAGAAAACAAACTGAAAAAGACAAAACTAAACTAAAATAACATAATAAAAACACAGAAAAATGAGTATATTTATGACTCATCAGCTGACTTCGCATCCATCTGGTAGACTTTGAATCCTTGATAGACAGTAAATGCACGGATGAGTCTTATAGCTTCTGATCAGGCTACTAGGGCAAATGCCTGATAAAAATCTATCCCTTCTTCTTGTCTGTATCCTTTAGCCACCAGTCTAACCTTGTTCTTTACAATAATGTCATTCTAATCTAACTTGTTCCTATAGATCCACTTAACTCCAATGACATTATGTCCTTGAGGTCTGGGAACCAGCTTACAGACCTAACATCTTTTGAACTAGTTCAGTTCTTCCTGCATTTCTCCAATCTAGAATCGGTCTATGTTGGCCTCTTCAAACTTCTTTGGCTCTATTTATGACAGGAAACTTGAGTAGAGTGCTATGTTGATACTCTTACTTCTGGTCTTGACTCCTTGACTTTCCTCACCGATGATCTGGTGTGCTGGATGATCCCTTAGATGCCTGGCAGCTGGAGGTAATCTTGCATCAGCTTGTTGTACTTATTTCCTTCAGCTAGTTATTCTTCATTGCCTTCAGCTAGCTTTTCTTCAACCACTTCAAGTGTTCCTTTCCCTTCCATTGGAATGACCAGTTCTTTAGCCTGATCTTGGACTATTGGAGCATTTTTCTTGATTGCGAGCTTGTCCATCACCTTCTATATGCCTGCAAAACTAGAATAAGAGATAGGAAGCTCACTGTTAATCATATTGGATTCATCAAAGACAACATGAACTAACTCTTCTACAACTTGACTTATTAAGTTGTAGATCCTATATGCCCTACTGTGGTTACTATACCGAACAAAGATCCCTTCATGGGACTTGGCCGCAAACTTAATCACATGGTACTTTCCATTATTCAGTATATAGCATATGCTACCAAAGACCCTGAAGTAGGATAAGTTTGGTTTTCTGTCTTTCAAGATCTCATAGGGAGTCTTCTTATGTCTTTTGGTGATAGAAGTCCTATTAAGGACATGACAAGCAGTATTAGCTGCCTCAGCCTAGAACTATTCTTGGAGAGTTGTGTCATTTAGTAAGGTCCTTCCAGCTTTTATGAGAGTCCTATTTTTCCTCTCAGCTATCCAATTTTTTTGGGGTGTTCTAGGAGAGGAGAATTCTTGGAGAATCCCTTGTTCTTCAAAGAAACTTGTCATGTTTGCATACTTAAATTCAGTCCCATGGTCACTTCTGATTTTGACCATAGTACTGTCTAGTTCATTCTGTAATTTCTTGACAAAAGTCTTGAAGATTCTAAGGGTTTCATCCTTTCTCTTAAGAAAGAACACCCAAGCAAACCTAGAGTAGTCATCAACCACCACAAGGGTGTACACTTTCCTACCAATACTATGAACTGGCATAGGACCAAACAAGTCCATATACATGAGGTATAAGCACCTCACTGAGTCTCTGGTCCCAGTGCTCTTGAAACAGGTCTTGGTTTGTTTTCCCTTTTGGCATGCAGAGCAGATACCCTCCTTAGTGCATTTCAACTTGGTACCATTTCTAAATAGATCTTCACTAAGGAGCTTTCCAATGGTCTTGTAGTTCAAATGAGCTAATCTCTTGTGCCATTGTACACAATATGAGGTTTTCTCATTTATGACTAGGCATATAGGGTAGTCCTTTTCTATGCATAGAAAATTTAAGCAATAAACATTTCCTCTCCTAGTGCTTGTCAAGATGACCCCTTGGTCACTTGACCTCATAATTTGGTACTTATCCTTGAGGAATGAAATGTCACAGCCATGATCACATAGTTGTCTTATGCTTACGAGGTTGAGTTGCAAATCTTTCACATAAGCTACCTGTATTATTTTGATTATGCCATTTGTTATCTTACCATACCCTTTAGTCACTCCTTTATCTGACCCACCAAAGATTAGTTTGGGCCATTATTTACTGGAGAGTAATCCTTCAGTAAGCTCCTTGTTCCAGTCATGTGGCTGGAACATCCACTGTCCAAGTACCATATAGGGGTATGGCCACTTGGACAACCTACAAGACATAAATAAGTTAACCTTAAGACCCTAATTCTTTTTGGGTCCTAGGTGCATATTACTTTGATAATAACCATGCTTACCTATAGATCTTCTGATAGGTAAGCTCTATCTTGCTCTTGGCAGACTTGTGTTGTGCCAGCAATCAATAGCATAGTGGCCCACCTTGCCACAGCACCAGCACTCATAGATATTGTACCTTCTTTTCTGAGAAGGCCTGCTGGCAGTGTTGATAGCAGTTCTTGGTCTAAAAGGTACAACAACAGTCATTTTCTTATGTTTCCTAGCCATAGTCTAACCTGAGATGGGTCTGGCAGTAGAAGTACTTGGAGTATCTTCAACCCTACCAGCAGTAGTATTCTTTTTAGAATACATACTCCTGATTGCTGATGTCTACTGATCATTATGAAAATAAAACCAAACTAACAATCCAATGAAGGCAAGTATACCTATCGAATTATAACGAGGGGACAAAAGTGTCGTATTAAAATCTAGGAACTGTTGAGTAATTCTACTCACACAAAAAACTATTATCTTATCGGAAAATATTTTAGGATTTGTTAACTATTTTAGAAATAAAGGAAACTACTTGCAATTATGAAAAGAAGATTACTTGCACTATTAAAGAATACTACTTACGATTAAAAGCGTGGTTGAAACATTGAAAAGGAGGTAGCACTCGATCATGAATCACATCGGCATAAGTTAATCAAAGATACAATAACAAACCTAATCTTAGTAAGGTAAAGGTCCTTGACCGTAGAGGTTCCCAAAGCTTGAACACGCTTCTTTAGAAGTCATGCCAAACTCAGTTTAGGAAGGTCCGATCGAACTCTCGTCTGTATTCGGAGGCCTAAAGTGGTGAACCCCTCAATTGGATTTCACTCCAATCAGGGAGGTTTAATGTTTGCCTCTCTCGAGGGGTCCGTGCTTCTCTTTACTCTTGAGTGTTCACTTCAACCTAAGAGCCTCTCGGCTAGCTAAGAGTGAAAACTTAGATGGAAATTATATATCAATGATATAATTCCAAACATGATTATTCAAGAGTAAATCATTGGCGTAAACCTTAAAAGGAGAAAGTAAACGAATGCATCATAACTATATTAACTCAACCTAGGATCATAAAGATCGAGTGCTAGGAGGATTTAGTTACTCATGGTGTTGAAAATGAAAATCATATTAAGAATATGAAAACTAAGACCGAGCAGAAGGGAAAGAGAATAACAAACTATTTTATTTCTTAATGAAAAAAGTAACAACAAGGGCATACAGATAGTATAAGGGAAGCTTGCACGAAGATTACAAGTGCGATAAAAAAGAAGTACAAGAACAAGACAAGGACTTGCATGAAAACTAAAAAATATAAAGACTTGAAATGAGAAGGACAAAGAAAAGAGCATAAGACATGAACAACTCTAAAATGGCAGCACATCCCTTCCCAAAATCTTGATACTCAACCCTTGGAGATGCTTTCTATTTATAAAAAAAATTGGGGAGTACACGCCCATACACTCCCAGGGCAGGCGTGTACCTGGGGCGTGTCTGATGCGACGTGACTTTGCTGGCTAAAATTTAAGTCCGGAAGTGACTAGCACGGTAGATGGGTTATGAAAGAGAGGATAGATCTTATGTTTACTCAGATATATATATATATATGTATATATTAGGAAAATAAAATCACAGTACATAAAATAAAGAAGGAAAAGCAAGCAATCCAGATGACACAAGGATTATAGTGGTTCCCCAAAACTGGGTACATCCACTCTTCTACCACCCTGGTAGGAATCCACTACAGGTTTTTGATCAGGTGCCCTGCCGCCACAAGATCTCTTTCAGGTAGATCTAGAAACCCTTTAGGGTTTTGATCAGGTGCCTAAAAACCAATAGTTTTTGATCAGGTTCCCTATCACCAAGAGTTCACTTTTGAAGGGAGAGATAACCTTGTACACAGGAAAGGGAAAAGAAATGATGTTGTCTTCTCTGTCAATGATCTGAGAGAAGACTAGTGGATTGTTGATAATGTCAAAGCTCCCCCTAAGATGTAGAATAGTTCAGGAGTGGAAGCTTTGCTTCAGGGTGTAAACCTTCAAGTTGATGTTGCTCTCCAACAAGCTTTTAGATTGATATTGATTGATTGTCTCTTGAAAGCCTGGAGTAGATGAAGAGGATGAAGTTGATTTGCTGTCAGAAAACTTGTAGCTGAGTTCTTCTTCTTGTGAGAGAAAAAGCCTTCTTAATTTTTCTCTCTCTATCTCTTCTATTCTGTCGAGTGCTGTATTACTCTCCTTCTATTCTATAAGATATAATATCTGTATATATAATTCCTGAAGAATTTTAATTCATTCTATCTTGGAATGGCTAAATCAATTCCCAAGAATAGAATCTGCCTTGAGAAATCAATTGGCATTTAATCTCTGTAATTAACTCCATATTTAATGCTGCCTCCAAACGGCTATATTCATAAGAATATATAGCACTAAATCTGAGAATCATAAAGCCTACAATTAAGGCCTTAATTAATTCTGCCAGCTGTAAATAAATCTGCCTGAAAAACTGCACAGGAATCGTTGATCTCAATTTAAAGCTTTCATCAAACTGGGTTCGGAGATCGTCGACCAGAGATAAGAGAATGTCGACCAGAGAACGACTATCGTCGAGCTTTGATTACTGCAGAAAAACAAGAGATCGTCGACCTGAGCTCGTAGATCGTCGAGCTCAGTTAAGAGTAGGATACTCTGAGATCGTCGATTGGAGATCGTTGAACTCAGCTCTGAGATCATTGAGTTGTGTTCAGAGATTTTGAACTGCATCTGAATTTTACAGTTTTCTTTGAGCTGAGCTCAGAGATCGTTGATCTCCGCTCAGAGATCGTTGATCTTTGAACTGAGTTCAGAGATTTTCTTCTAGCAATTTTCTGATCTTCAAATCTAAACTTCTCTGGAATTTTTCTGAATGATCAAACCTGGAAATAATCCTATGACCCATGACTATATATTTTGGGTCAATCTAATATTCCTAATAGTGATCCTTTCCCAAATAAGAACTAGGGTTCCAACAATCTCCCCCTATTTGGGTGAGAACACTATTCACATAAAAATATAAAGCAAGTTTAAAATGAGTTCTAAAAAAACAATAATTGTTCGAAAAAAAATGAGAACAAAAACTTCTAAATGGCTATACAGCTGTTCTGTTGCTTGTCTTTAACTGAGTTCATTTCAACATATCTGAAACATGGTTCCAACAAACTCCTTGATATCATCCCATAGATTTCTGAATAATTGAAACTACTGCTGCTGTAACCTCTAAAATAGTCTCCCCCTATACAGCTACCCCTGCTCTTAAGGGTCTTTTCCTGAAATAAGAGGTTAGACGTTCTGGACCCAGATTACCTTGGGTCCTGGTTCTTTTTCATAATAATCAGAAATAAAAGAATATTCAGGTTGATCTTTGTAACCTAATGGATGAAATTTACTAGGAGAGATGAACCATTGGGTAAAAGGATTGACAAAATTTTGAGTTTGATTATAATTTTCAAAAGGATAAAAATTTCTGTTTTGAAATTTTGAGTTCGATGATTTATGCTGAGATCGTCGATCTGCGTTCGACGAATAGTATTGATATCGTCGATCTTGGTTCTCAGAGTAATAGTGACTATTATCTGGGTTCCACGATCGTCGATCTCTAATCCACGATGTTTGATGATATCATCGATTTCCTTTTGCTGAGTAGTTAAACCCAACCTTTGGGTTCAGAGATCGTCGATCGCCGTTCGACGAATAATACTGAGATCATCGATCTTGGTTCGACGACTTATTTTGAACAAAAAATTTATGAATATTTTTAGTTTATTTTGGTAAAAATTCAGTTATTTTGTCTAAATCTATTATTTTTTCTTTACCTTTAACTGATTCTAATGAAGCTAATTATTCAGAAACATTTTTTAAATCTTCTTTAAGATTGTAATTTTCAGAAGATAGATTATACACTTTCTCTCTGAGAAGTTTTATTTCCTTCTCAGATTGAATTAAATCATTGCATAAAATTTTAAAATCTTCTTTAAAATGTTTTGAGGAGAAATCAAAGGAAGAAATAACCTTATCCTCTTTTGATTCTGCTACTAATTCTTCATCTGATTCAGATTCTTCATCATGGTTGCTACAAGATGCATTGATTTCCATAAAGCAGAATTCTCTTGCTCTTGTTTCTTCTTCATCCTTAGTTTTACAGGATGAAGCTTCAGAATCACTCCAAGATTCAGAATTTAATGTTCTTTCTTTTGCTGATCCAGTAGCCATTGCTGTGAGGGAGTCCCAAATTTGCTTTGCTGAAATACATTCAGCAACTTTTTGAAAAATATCATCAGACATTCATTGAGCAAGGATGTTCATTGCTTGTGCATCAGTCATCTTTAGCAATTTTTGGGCTTCTGAGTCTACGGATAGAGTAGTGGGACCTGACAAAATAGATTTGTAAATGACTTCATCAATATAATTCATAAATAGCCTAATCCTTGCCTTCCATAGTGTAAGCTTATCTAGATTGCACATAGGAGGTCTGGTGCTTGAAAACTCTTCATTTTGTTTCATGATTGACTCTTAAGAAAAATAATATTTATCAGATCGTTTTGGTTCAAGTGTTAGTCTGTACAACCAAAGAAATGACCCTCTGATACCAATTAAAAGATCAAGTGCATACCCAACTGCTCCAAAAGCCCGGACTGTTGGAGATGGGGCTACTTAATTTCTTAAATAAGTAGCAAAGCGCCACGGGTCAAGTGAAGGAACGCTAGACCCAACAATCCACCACCCCCCCGGCGTCCAGCATAACCCGTCGGCTCAGAGGTGGGGTTACAACATGGCCCACATGGATCAGAGGTGGGGTTACCACAAGTCCACGGTTTGCCTGAACCGCCGGACCCATACAGGTAGAAGGGAGAAATCAAGATTTAATAGCCCCCCCCCCCCCCGCCCCCCCGGTCTTGAACACGTAACCTCCCTCTTATACCAATTGAAATTGAGGATAGATCTTATGTTTACTCAGATATATATATATATATATATATATATATATATATATTAGGAAAAGAAAATCACAGCACATAAAATAAAGAAGGAAAAGCAAGCAATCCAGAGACACAAGGATTATAGTGCTTCCCCAAAATTGGGTACATCCACTCTTCTACCACCCTGGTAGGAATCCACTACAGGTTTTTGATCAGGTGCCCTGCCCCCACAAGATCTCTTTCAGGTAGATCTAGAAACCCTTTAGGCTTTTGATCTGATGCCTAAAAACCAATAAGTTTTTGATCAGGTGCCCTATCACCAAGAGTTCACTTTTAAAGGGAGAGATAACCCTATACACGGGAAAGGGAAAAGAAATGATGTTGTCTTCTCTATCAATAATCTGAGAGAAGACTAGTGGATTGTTGATGATGTCAAAGCTCCCCCTGAGATGTAGAATAGTTTAGGAGTGGAAGATTTTCTTAAGGGTGTAGGCCTTCAAGTTGATGTTGCTCTCCAACAAGCTTTTATACTTGATATTGATTGATTGTCTCTTGAAATCCTAGAGTAGATGAAGAGGATGAAGTTGATTTTCTGTAAGAAAACTTGTAGCTGAGTTCTTCTTCTTGTGAGAGAAAAAGCCTTCTTAATTTTTCTCTCTCTATCTCTTCTATTCTGTCGAGTGTTGTATTACTCTCCTTATATTATGTAAGATATAATATCTGTATATATAATTCCTGAAGAATTTGAATTCATTCTATCTTGGAATGGCTAAATCAATCCCCAAGAATAGAATCTGCCTTGAAAAATCATTTGGCATTTAATCTCTGTAATTAACTCTATATTTAATGTTGCCTCCAAACGGCTATATTCATAAGAATATATAGCATTAAATCTGAGAATCATAAAGCCTGCAATTTAGGCCTTAATTAATTCTACCAGCTATAAATAAATCTGCCTGAAAAACTGCACAGGAATCGTTGATCTCAATTTAAAGCTTTCTTAAAACTGGGTTCGGAGATCGTCGACCATAGATAAGAGATCGTTGACCAGAGAAAGGCTATCGTCGAGCTTTGATTACTGTAGAGAAACAAGAGATCGTCGACCTGATCTCATAGATCGTCGAGCTAAGTTTAGAGTAGGAGACTTGGAGATCGTCGATGGGAGATCGTTGAACTCAGCTCGGAGATCGTTGAGCTGAGTTCAAAGATTTTGAACTGCATCTGAGTTTTACAGTTTCCTTTGAGCTGAGCTCAGAGATCGTTGATCTCCACTCAGAGATCGTTGATCTCCGCTCAGAGATCTTTGAACTGAGTTCAGAGATTTTCTTCCAGCAATTTTCTGATCTTAAAATCTTAACTTCTCTGGAATTTTTCTGAATGAGCAAACCTTGAAATAATCCTATGACCCAAGACTATACATTTTGGGTCAATCTAATATTCCTAATAGTGATCCTTACCCAAATCAGAACTAGGGTTCCAACAGGTCATACGCCCTTAGGATACGCCCGTGAACAAGGGGCGTGTCAGATTCAACATGACTTTAGATCGTGGAAAAATCACACTGTAGTGATTTCTCGGGACTGGTTGGAACATGCCTCGTAGACACGCCTGTGGTGTATGCTGAATTTTCCTGGAACCTGACTTCGGACCGGTAGCTTCATTCCATCGGGGTTACGCGCCCTAAGTACACGCCCGGGTAGGGCGTGACCCGGGGGCGTGTAATAGCAAAATTGGCTGAAAGCCGTGAAAACCTGCAAAAAGAAGAAAACACAATAGTGGCAATAATATATACAAAAGGAGGTCAACATATAAGCTTACAAGACATGATTTGTGCATTAAAAACCTTAAAATACCCTAGTGGTTTAGACAACAAAACGTACTATCAAATTCCGCCAAGCTTAAGCTTTGCTTGTCCCCAAGCAAAGATATAAAAACTAGCTAGCATAAAAAGTGACTAATCAAAAAGTTCTAATTATGCTTACAAAAGTACTATGCAAAATTCTAAGTAGGGGAAAGGTGAAACGTAAATCTAAAACAGTTACTTAGGCATGGTTTAACAATTTTTAAACATTCCTAACGAAAATAAATCATCCAAAATTTTAACAAAATTCTTTAAATAAATTTATGCAAGGCAACAAAATGAAAAAAAACGCATTGAGTTATTACTATATCCAAGAGACATATTATAACTATGTCAAACAAATAACAAAAATCTAAATTTAAATCCAAAACATTACTAATCTACTTTTTTTTACTTAACGAATAAATAAAATTCAAAAACATGAATCAAAAGGGTTTATTAGGACCTAAACATTTGGTGTAGGATTATGATGGGAGTGAAATTCAAAGATAAACAAGGAGGCTTAAAAATCACACTAAACAAAATTTAAGAGTTTCAAAAATTTCATCATAAATAAAATATCGTCTCTTTTTTTCTTTTTCTTTTCTTTTCAAAACCAAAGGCCATAAATAATTTTTCTTTTCATTTTGAAATTGCCCAAACAAGAGTAAAACACTTCTTTTGAGCATACTTTTTTCAAAAAGTCCTCCAAATATAACACAAAACAACCTCAACATAATCATGGAATTTTTTTAATGAAACTCAAAAGGTTAGTATGATTAGATAGGTTGGAAAATTTTAGCTTTTGTGAAAATGAAATGATAAGTAGAGCTATTAAATGAAATCAAAAAAAGGCTCAAAAGCGCCAAACTAGGGATAAGATTTTTTAGGTTGGCAAGAAGACTCAAACGAAAACAAAAATGGTCTAAATCATTTTCATGTTTTTAAATTTATTTAAAGCATAAGTTTTGAAAAAATTCAAAAAGAAAATCCTAGATAAATAATGAAGACTAATGAGATTATCTTGAAAATTGAAATAATAAGCGACTTGGATCGTTCACATCTACTACGTTAATCAAAAGTTAACATTACAAAAATCATCCAAAACGAAAAGGAAAATAGTGGATGAAAGATTTTCAAGAAAGTAAAGAAAATAATGACGAAAACCATAAAAATGCAAGTTTTAGAAAAACGTTTCACATTAACATGATACCGTGAATTAGAAACACAACATGACCAACATTTTACTTATAAAACATAATTAAAAAGAACGATTACAAAGATCATAATTAGCTAAGTTGTTATATGGAATATTGAGAAAAACAAAACAAAAAGCAAGGGGTACTATTGAAATACAAAAATTCCTTTAAACTATTAAAGTAAAAAACAAATAATATATATACATATTTTTTTTTATTTTTTGAAATATTCTCTATTATTTTTTGGGGATTTTGATGATATAAATTAAAATTTTTGATATTGAGAAGGAGGAAGTCCTCCCCCAAGCTTAAAATGGACATTGTACATAATGGAGAAAGGAGGAGAAGGAGAGAAAGAAATTAAAATAGAAATGAATGTACAAAATTGAAAAACAAGTACTTCCCCGGATTTATGCTTCGCGAATATTGACTAAAGCCGCTCCTCCATGCTTGCGCTTTGGAACTTCTTGACACGTACGTCTTCTTTGTACTTCATGATAGATTCAATAGTATTGGAGCAGGAGATTGCAGAAGCTTCAGCTTGACGAAGCTGTCCGAGGCAAAAAGTGTAAAATAAAGAAAACAAAAAAAATAATTTGGGTTGCCTCCCAAGAGCGCCCTTTGTTTAAAATGTCGTTTGAGCTCGACACAACAAAATAACATTGTCCAAAAGATTATTGTCCAAAATAATATTTAAAGTTTTTAACAAAAATAAAAAAAAAGTCTTAAGTTAGTTAAAGTTCGTGCAGAAGAAACTTTACATTGTTTGGACTAACATCATCATCACCAGAAAAATAGATTTTAAGACGCTTCCCATTGACTTTGCAATCACCCTTATCAGGGTGTGAAATAAAAATCGTTCCATACAGAAAAACTTATTTAACAGTAAACAGCCCAGACCATCGTAACTTTAACTTGCCTGGAAATAAACGTAATCATGAATTATATAAAAGAACTTGGTCGCCCGGCTTGAAGGTTTTTGGGTGCCTTAGTTGCTTGTCGTGAAAATGCTTTGTTCGCTCTTTATAAAATTTGTTATTTTCATATGCGTAACAGCCCCACTCGTCGAGTTCGTTAAGTTGAAATTTTCGAAAATCACCGACATAGTTGGGATCGATATTTAAATACCTCAAGGCCCAAAAAGCACGGTTTTCTAATTCTACGGGTAAATGGCACGATTTTCCATAAAGCAACCGATATGGCATACAATCGATTGCTGCTTTGTACGTTGTACTGTAGGCCTATAGAGCATCGTCTAATTTGGTTGACCAGTATTTTCTTGAGGTGGAAATAGTCTTTTCTAAAATTCTTTTAAGCTCTTTGTTGACTACTTCGACTTATCCGTTAGTTTGGGGGTGCTAGGCAGTTGAAAGCTTATGTGTAAAGCCGTATTTAATAAGAATTTTTGAAACCTGCGCATTACAAAAATGTGAACCCCTATCGTTAACGATGGCTCGTTGTGTACTGAATCAAAAAAATAATTATTTCAAAAACATAATTACGACTCGGGCATCATTATTAGAAAGAGCTTGGGCTTCTGCCTATCATGAAACACAATCAACAGCAACTAAAATAAACTTATTCCTGAAGATAGAAGGAAGAGGGCCAACAAAATCAATTCCCCAGAGGTCAAAAACTTCGCACTCAAGGAAATAATTTTGCGGCATTTAATTTTTATTGGAAATATTTCCCGACTGTCGCAACTATTACACCTACTCACAAAGGCTTGCGCGTCTTTAAATAGGCTAGACCAGTAAAAACCCGCACAAAGCACTTTGTGTGTGGTGCGGGTAGCTTGATAGTGACCACCAGTCAGTCCTTCATGCAAATGCTTTAAAATATCTAATCCTTGTTCAAAAGAGACACATCTCCTTATCACTTGTTCCGCACAGACTCGGAAAAGATGCTGGTCCTCCCAAAAATAGTTCTTCAACTCAGAAAAGAATTTCTTTTTTGCTGAGATGTGAACTCTTTTGGGAGGACACAAGCCACTAAATAGTTGGTTATGTGTGCAAATCAAGGATAGGGGGATGTGTTAATTTAAAGCAGCTTCTCATTGGGGAAGAAATCAATAAAAGATTTTTCATCTAATTTTTCTATATACGGATTATCTAATCGTGAGAGATGGTCGGCGGCCAAAATCTCGTCTCCTCGCTTATCACAGATTTCTAAGTCAAACTCCTAGAGGAGTAAGACCCAGCAAGTCAGGCGCTGCTTGGCATCCGTCTTAGCAAGAAGATACTTGAGGGCCGAGTGGTCCGTAAAAATGATAATTTTGGAAAGCGTAATATAAGAACGGAATTTATCAATAGCGAAAACAACTGCTAGGAGATCCTTCTCGGTTGTTGTATAATTCTCTTGTGCTGATGTAAGTGTTTTACTTGCATAATAGATGGGGTGGAAGTTTTTAGATATTCTTTGTCCTAACACGGATCCCACCGCAAAACTACTCGCATCGCACATAATTTCAAAGGGAAGGTCCCACACCGGAGCTATCATAATAGGTGCATTAATTAACTTTTCTTTTATTAATTTAAAGGCAGATATACAAAGGTCATCAAAAATAAACGGGGCATCTTTTTCTGATAGTGGAGTAAGGGGTTTGGTAATTTTGGAGAAGTCTTTTATGAAGCGGCGGTAGAAGCCAGTGTGTCCTAGGAAACTTCTTATTGCTTTGACATTTGTAGGCGGGGGCAGCTTCTCAATAACTGCTATCTTAGATATCTCTACTTCAATTCCTCTTACAGAAATCTTATGACTCAAAACTAACAATTCCTTTACCATAAAATGGCACTTTTCCTAATTTAGGGCAAGGTTAGTTTCTTCGCATTTTTCTAGGACTTTTTCGAGGTTTTCTAAGCAACTATCAAAGGCATCGCCAAACACGGAGAAATCATCCATAAACACCTCCATAATGCTTTTTACGTACTTGTCGAAGATATCGAGCATACATCGCTGGAATGTAGCTGGCGCAGTGCATAATCCAAACGGCATTCTTCTGTAAGCGAAGGTGCCGAAGGGATAAGTAAACATAGTTTTCTCCTGGTCCTCGGGGGAGATGGGGATTTGAAAGTACCCCGAGAGACCATCGAAAAAACAGTAAAAGCTATGGCTGGATGATCGCTCTAAAATTTGATCGATGAACGACAAGGGGAAGTGATCCTTGCAGGTGGCGTCATTTAACTTACGATAGTTAATACACATCTCCATTTTTTGACACTACCTGGACTGTGCTAACCCACTTACTATCAGATATAGGATAGATAATTCCTGCATCTAACAGTTTTAAAACCATGCCCTTTATGACTTATTTCATATTTGGATTTATAAGGCGTTGAGCTTGGATTGAGTTACGCGAATTATCTTCCATTAGAATTTTGTGGGTGAATAAAGATTGGCTTATGCCCTTGATATCAGATATCTTCCAGGCAAAAGCTCGACAATATTTACGTAACACTAGTAGGAGCTTATCATTTTGCACTTTATTCAGGTAGGCCGAAACATTTACTGGTAGCTTGGAGTCCTTTTCTAAGAAGGCATACCTAAGATGTTCGGGTAATTCCTTTAATTCTACGGCAGGGGGTTCTTAATATGGTGTTTTGGAAATTCTTTCTTTCTCAAAAACATGTCTTTGTAGACTTTTTCTTTATACGAAAAATTGAAAGGGGTGGAGCTAGTGGTCATGGCGGATTCTTGTAGAGATTCAATTGGAAGAGTAGAGGAAGAAGAAAAATCAGAAAATTTATTTTCACTTTTAGAAAGGAAGTAGGAAGATTCTTCACAAGAGTCATCTAAGAAAAAACAGGAGTCATCATTCTCTATGGTATTCTTCATTGAGAGTGTTATAGAGACGGCCACTTCGTTGTCGCCTACTCATAGGAAGAGCTTACCATTGCTTTTGTCAATGATAGCTCGGGAGGTGGCATGGAAGGGTCATCCAAAGATCAAGGGAACCTAGACGTCTTCTTCAATGTGCAATATGACGAAATCCACCGGGAAGATGAATTTGTCGACATTAACTAAGACATCCTCCACGATTCCTAATGGGTATTTAACTGATCTATCAGCGAGCTGGATACTCATGCGTGTGGGGTTGAGGGTACCAATCCCTAACTTCTTGAATAACAAGAGGGGCTTCAGGTTGATGCTCGCACTTAAGTCTGCCAATGCGTGCTTGATAAAAAGATCACCGAAGACACTCGGTAACCATTTGGTTATCATAATTACATATACACTATGGTCACTAAACTTTAACATCGACTGGATACAATCTCTTCACCAAGTTCAAACCATTCATGCAAACATGGATCTATTAACTAAATGCCAACAACCATTTGTTCATCGTAATCACTTCTAACTATGTACAGCAAGCTTCAAGCCAACCATCATCATTATTCATCGTATTACCACTATCAAGTACGTCCTTATTAGTTCACATATTTAAACCATTTGTTCATTAAGGATCAATCCAACAAATGTCATTAAATATATTTTATCACAATTACTTATAGACTAAATTCACCAAAATGTTAACGTTATTGTACCACAGTCTCTCTCTACCAAATCAAAAGCCGATTCATTTCAAACCCGAGAACTATATGTGAAGGAAGGATTACTGTATAGACACTTCGATCGGGGATTCCCGAGGCTTTACGAATCCGGTTGGGGCACGTAACCACTCGTTCGAAAGGTATTTCCAACGTCTACGACTTATGTGTTTAGTCAAAATCCCAGATCTGGCTGCATCATGTACGAAAACGTCCTCGATGTTTGCTGCGTGCAGAAAATAGATTTCTACGTGCATCTTAAAGAGAGACGGACAACATCGGTTTGTCTTCCTCCTCTAATAAATATTCCCAAATCACATTTAGAAATCCTCCTCCCTTATTCAACCACATAGGGACACTTCTTTTAACAAAACCAGCCCCATCTTCACATAGAAGGAAGGAGAGGTTGAAGACGTCTAATCTTTTGGACCAAAGTCCTACCATTTCCCTTTCCTATAAAATCTTCTTATCTCAAATCAAGACTCCTTTGAGTCGATATCTCTCCAAGGAATAACTAAAGATCTAGCACCAATGGAGAGGGTAGGAAGCTCACCTCGGTTCCTGCGTTTCCGGCCATGGATCTCGTCACTCTCCTTGGTGTCATCTTCCTCCTTGCTAGTATTATTCTTTTATGGGAAGAGAGAAGGAGAAGATTTTCTTCTAAAAATCGACTCTGACGGCTTCTCTGTTTTGTCAGGCTCGGCAAAGACAACTGCTCGGCAAACTGGTAAAGAGACGGTTAGGGTTTTCCGCATGTCCCTTTTTATAATGAGAAATTAGTGTTAACTGCTTTGCCACGTGTCGGCCTAACATTGGACCGCCTAATATTAGTTTAAATGAGTCATGTTGAAAGAACACGACCCATTTAAGTCAATTTGGCACAATTCCCAAAAATCCAGTTCAGACTGGGAATTTGACAGGAAATAGACCGTGCTAGAAAATCTTCTAAGTTTTATTCGTCGAGTAAGCAATCCTTACTCGACGAATAGTCGAGTATTATTCTCTTACTCGATGAATCATGAGATTAATTGACACCACTCAATGCCATATGTAAGCACAACACTTTCCAAGTAAAAATCGTCGAGTGCACCTTATTTACTCGACGAATCATAGAGTGGCGTCGAATGCACTCAACGCACTCGACGCCACAGCTCTAGAAGTAATCTAAGTAAAAAGCGTTGAGTGGCGTCGAGTGCACTCAATGCACTCGACGCCTTTCAGCTTAATGGCATCGAGTGCACTCAACGCACTCGATGCCAGTTATCCGAGATATATTCTAAGTAAAATGGCACTGAGTGCACTTAACGCACTCAACGCTGCATTGAGTGGTGTTGAGTCCACTTAATGCCTCAACCTGTTTTCTCGAATGGAGATGAGTGCACTCAACGCACTCATCGCCGCGTTGAGTGGCATTGAGTCCACTCAGCCCCAACTTTCCAAAATAATTTATAAGCCCTTATACTCGACTAATTCGTCTGATTTTCCACTAATAGTATTGGTCTAAACTTCACAAGCCATACTCGACGAATTCGTCGGATATCCGTGAAGATATCCGACAAATTTTTACTTGCCGAGTCCGGCGCACCCCGACCACGAGTCAACCCCCTTGACTCAAAAACACATGTGAGGGGTCTAGCATGAAACGAGATGTTACAACTTGTTTACACAGGCTTTGTAGATGCTTCTAATGAGTTCAGTAATGTTCTTCTAATGTTGGAGACTGCGGGATTTTCCTTTGTCCAAGAGCGCCAGTACAAGGTTCTGGACAAGGAAGTTCTCGAGTCCTTCTAGAATGCCAAGCTTCGTCATGACGATTCAGTCATAAAGAGCAAAATTCAGAAGACCAAAGTAAATGTGAAAGCGTCACTTCTCTCTAGGTACTTGTGGTTTTCTATACCTGATGAGGTCGATTACCTTGATGAGGATGACTTCTCCAGAGCTCTTCTATTCTCTGGATTGCCCCGAGGTACAAAAGCAGTAAGTGAAAAGGGATGAATGAAGAAGGCAAGCTTCTTTCAGACATCATTGGGAAAGTGCTATTGTGCAAGACAGGCTCTCATGAATACCTCTCTATTGAAATGTTTAAGACTTTAGTTGCAATCACTTGCAGGAAGAGAGTAGATTGGGTGCACTGTTGTTTGAAAAGATCAAGGACAACCTTCGCACTCCGAACTTTGGGAGGATTGTAAGACTGTACCTGAATCAATTAGATGGTGTCCGGTTTGATATGACCAAAGGTGTGCCTATCCATCATCTTAAGAAGATAGACTCTACCATCTTCTCAAGGTGGGAAAGGAGGATTGTGAGGCAAGGGGGAGCCCTAGAATTACAAGTGGAGGAGGGACAACAAATACCTGAGGATAGGATCCCAACTCCACCCCCTAGCAACATTCCTGAGAGATTGAGTGCAGGAATTAAGGGGGAGCCAACTACAACACAAGTGGCGACTTTTATAGTGCCCTTGAGTGTACAGTTAGAGAAAGTGATAAATACTTCAGCTCTAGAGGTCGAGACTGCTGAAGAAGAGGTTCCAACATAATTTGAGCCATAAGATGCGGATGATGACTTGGATGATGAGATTCATGTTGATGATGACCTCATAGTTGAGGATTATGGGATTGAGGACTCTGCTGAACTCCCTGAGACTGTTATTGATGAGCTTATGGTAATTGCTAATGAGACAAAAGCTGTAGATATTGGAAGTGATGTGTCTGAGAAAACTCTTGTGGAAACCCAGCTATTCCCTCTCCTAGACATTGTTCCTTCTGCATCTTCTGAGGGGGAGGTAACTCAGTCTACTATATCAGTTTCTACTCAAGTTGACATGATGATCCGTAACTTTGAGAAGAGAGTTTCCAAGGCAATAGGTATACCTCCAGTTCTTCCTGAGGAGGCAGTTGAGATTTTTGATGAGGAAGGAGATGCAGATAAGCATCCTCAAATCCTACCTATTGTAGTTGTTGCCACCTCTAGTGCTGATAGCTCAATCCTGAAGACAATAGAGGCTATGTTGGCAAAACAACAAGAGAAATTTGAAGCCTGCATGATGACAGTTCCTGAAAAGGTCAAAGAGACTGAGCAAGATGCTAACAAAGGCCTTGCGGAAGTTAAAATCAGATTGAAGCGCTTGACAACAAGCTTGATTTGGTATTAATTGAGGGTGGAAAATAAATAAAGCTGAACATGGATGGTCTCAAATACACCAAAGAAACTATTGATAATGTGGACACAAACGCAAAGACAATGATAGATGCCCACAAAAGATCTATGGCTCACTTTGACAGCATTCTTCCTGCTTATTCTAATATTGTCATTGATGAAGTCAGAAAGGGGGAGGAGGCTATGAAAGCTAAGCTTATTTCTGTTGAAGCTGCCATGGTAGAAAACTTCAAAAAGACTACTGACTACGGCTATGACAATGTCATGTGGCTACATTGTCAGTTGACATGCTTTTAAGCACCTGCTGTGCCGAGGCCGATGGCGTCATGCCACCAAGAAGGATTACAAGATCTATTGTCGAAAAAGAGGTGAGATTGATACCCCCTCACTTGGTGCTACATATTTAGTTATTAAATAGGATAGATTTCACCTCAAAGGAATACGGCCTTATTGAGAAATGGAGATCTCCTAGAAAGAGACCATGCTAGGACTTTTGTCCTAGGGTTTGTTGTCTTCAACCTTTCCTCTCTTCAATATGAAGACGGTGGACCTGGTTCCATGAATAATGATGGTCTAATGAGGGTGAATAAGGGAGGAGGAAGAGCGGAATGTATTTTTGTATAAATGATTAAAGGAGGAAGACGAACAGATGGCAATCATTGGTCTTCAAGATGCATGCAGAAATCTTTTTTCTTTGCGCAGCAAACTTCAAGGCCATTTTTGAGTATGGTACGAGCATATTCAGGTCTTTTGCTGAACATGAAAATTGTGTTCTTCGGAAATACCTTTCCAACGATGGTCACACGTTCCTATAGGAGCTCTGTAGATCCAGGAATGTCCGGTCAAATTTGTTCCATAGCAATATGTTAAGTGCAAGTTGTTTTTGGTTGAGTTGTACAAACAGGTAACTAGGATTAACTGATGGTTGCTGGATCTTGAATGGATAATTGTTTGTTGGATCTTTAATGAATAAATGATTGACGAATCTCGAGTGAACTAACGGTTGTCGGACCTTCGAGTGAACAAATGCTTGTTGGATCTTTAAATGAAAATCGATAAAGATGCATGTTTATGATAATACGTGAATGTGTAATCTATAGCTTGCATCGATCAAATTGGTTGGAGTAACATGTGATGTATTCCTATCAAGCTATGTTGGTAATGTAGAAATAAATAAATGGAATGGTGAATGTTGTATGATTTGGAATCTGGAAAAGATGTATTATTTGATATGCAGGTGCCTGCGGATCATTGAAATGGGGCTAGATGAGAAAACGCCCATGGCCATGTGATATGAAGAGTCTTACTATTAAAAGAATGAATTGGGTAGTCCACTGCTTAGAGTTGAGTCTCCCTATGGGTAAAAGTGTGGGACTAGTACGTGGTATAAGGTGGCTTGCAACCTATGATAATGGTGAACCCTTAAGTGCTTGGAAGAACAAGAATGCAAAAGGGTATAAGTGCGCGAGTATTTGACCGCACTAGATTGATGTAGTGATAAGGGACTCAGTGTGGAGCCCTTGAGTGTTGTTGAGCACTGTATTGGTTGTAATGAGAAGGGACTCGATTGGAGCCCTTGGATTGATTTGACCGCACTTGATTGATGTAGTGATAAGGGTCTCAGTCGTCACACTGACGGGAGTTGTCAGATAGACTTTGGGAAGTTGGACTTGGTCCTTGGTGCTCATTCCTGAGGCTCCTTCCGTTCCAAGTGGATGGTTTGGTTGTCTCATCGGTGCTCACTCTCGAGGCCCTTTTCGTGCCAAACTGATAGGCCAGTTTGGGCCGTGTTCTTGGTGCACATCTACCCGAGACCCCTCTGAGTCATAGTACGCATGGGCTCCGCTGTTGTGTTCTTAGCATTGAGGCATACAAAGTCCTAGGCCAAAAAGTTTGGATACCCGCCTAGTAGTGGAGACGCCAGCTATACTATCACCGTCTGGCCATAACGGATGACTCCTGAGAGGTTAGCTACTTGTTCGAAAAGTGGGAACAAAAAGACTGTGTGGACATAGTAGTGCACGTGCGCTTGCATGGGTGAGTAGTCAAGTTGCATTCATTACATAGCATTGCAACAATGTTTGGAATATTGCCTTCAATGTTCCCTTGATTTGAAGAGGCATCAACATCAATACTAAGAGCATAGATGTATTTGATGCATGCTCAAGGTTCAATATCTGCAGGATGTTCTTTGTCACAAAGATTAGATAGGTTTTCTAAGATACAGTGATAAGTGGACACAAGGAAGAATGCTGGAAAGATAGACATTTGCCTAAGTTCATAGGATTTGAGTGAAGGATGTTCACTCAATGCCAGGTGTCAAGAAGCGTTGAGTAAAGCACGGGTACTCAAAGCCTTACTATTGGAATGACAAAAATTTGTTTAAGTCCACAGGCATTGAGTGAAGGAAGTTCACTCACTGCCAGATTAAAAGAGGCGTCGAGTAAAGATCAGATAGTCAAAGCTTCAACATTGGTAAAGAAGAAATATGGCTAAGTCCATAAGGGTCGAGTGAGAACAGTTCACTCAACGCCTGAAAAAAGAAGCATCGAGTAAATCTCTATGTTGTCAAAGATAGAGAAACTGAGAAGAAATCTGTCTAAGTCCAGAAGTGTTGAGTGAAACCATTCACTCAACGCCAAGCTCAGAAAGCGCTAACAGAACAAGCTTCATTCAAAGCCTTAGAAGATGTTGACAGAAAATTTGTCTAAGTCAAGATGCGTTAACTGAGGATAGTTCACTCAACGCCAACTCAACTGAGAAATCAGCTAAGTATAGAAGTGTTGAGTGAACGCAGTTCACTCAATGCCACATCAAGAAGATAGGCAAAGGCAGAAAGCATTGAGTGAAGCCAGCTCACTCAACGCCTTCATACTGATAAAAATCAACTAAGTACAGAAGTGTTGAGTGAAGGTTGTTCACTCAACGCCTCATCAAGATGACATGAAAGTCAAGTATGCATTAAGTAATGAAGGATCACTCAATGAACTCAAGGCATATCAATAGAAAGTTTATCTAAGGATAAAAGCATTGATTGAAACTAACACACTCAACGCCTATGAACAGAAAGTTTGTCTTAGGAAAAAAGAGTTGAGTGAAGCCAATGCACTCAAATCCTATCAACAGAAAGTTTGTCTAAGTACAAAAGCATTGAGTGAAGCTAACGCACTCAACGCCTATCATCAAAAAGTTTATCTAAGGACAAAAGGGTTGAGTGAAGGTTGTTCACTCAACACTTCCTCAACAGAAATATTTGCTAAGTACAAATTTGTCGAGTGATGACTAATCACTCAACGCCTAGTGAGACAGAAAACTTTCTAAGTGTTTTTGTGTTGAGTGAAAGTTGTTCACTCAATGCCTATACTAAATTTCTTGAATTGTGCTAAGTCCACAGATGTTGATGTCAGCAAAATTAAAAATCATTGCGGGAAGTCTACAATACACGATAAACGGCGTCACACACATATATACAACATTTGCTAATAAAGCAAAGTTGCAGCCAACAACTACAGTGGGTCTCACTACTCAAAGAGCCATTGGACGACAGAAGATAAGAAGCAATAGATCACACAAAAGAAAATTAACTTTTGGAAAAGCGGAACTTCATCTTCTTCCTCATAACATTGTTGCAGAGCCTGAAGAACAAGTTCAAACTTCTGATCTAAGAGTTCAACAATTTAGTTGTTGTGATTAAAAACTTCAACAACATGTTTAGAGATACTTCTCTGAGAAAGAGGAAGCAGCAATGCAAGCCGTAGCTGTAGTACCTTCACAGCCCTGGCAGATCATTCCTGAAGAAAAATTTTTGGAGCTGTGAAGAAGAAGATAGGATTGAGTTTCTTTCTCAGTTCAAAAAGAAGAAGTGATCTGCAAGATACTTCTAAGCACAAGCTATGTCAACTTGAAGATCAACCATCTTGTTTCTATGAAGGAGATAGAACTGAGCTTTCTCAGATCAGCAAGAATAAGGCTCTGAGAATCATCTCTCTGGAGTCAAAGTTAGGGATGAGTTATTCACAGTCTAGGTAGGCATGCTCAGAGATCATTTCTCTGGGGTCAAATCAACATCAACCATCAACTTTTCATTTTTAGGATCTTAACATATCTAAGTGTAAGCCTAGTTTATAAAGGCAGAGGTAGGATCCCTGTTGTGGATCGGAGGTAAGACTTTGTGCCTGAGATGTAGGAGAGTCATTCTCTTTGAGTTGTAGGGCTATCCTCCTATCCTAAGTGTAGGACTTGTGATCAAGTCTTAGGTAGGTATTCTTTGGATCACCGAGCTGTAGGAGTAAATCTTGCTCTGAGTTGTAGGGCCTTGTGCTTGAGGTAGGTCTTGAGGAGACTGAGAGATCCTTAGAGATCTGTGCATTAAGCTCTTTGGACCCGAAATTCGAGAAGTGCCTTGTCAAACACACTGTTAGAAAGGTAGGAGGGACAGTGGACGTACCCATAATGTAGGGAACCACTATAAAATTCATGTGTGCTTTGTGATTGTCTTGAAAGCTAACTTAATCTAACTCACAACACACTAAAGAAAGGAAAAAGTCTCAAAACACTAAAAAACTAATTCACCCCCTAGGTACTTAACTACTCTTGAAACTAAAGAATTTGAAGTGGTATCAGAGGGAGGTTCCTAAAAAAGGACTTAACTGTCTGAGTTGATGTCCAAGAGTAGCACAAGTATATCCTTATGGGCTCAAGAGAGAACTATAAGGAGCTGGGTTCCATGATGCTTCCAATCTACAAGAAGGAAAGCTTTGGGATCTGGAAGGAGAGGGTAAGACTCTTCTTGGAGGCATCTAACCCAAGAATCTTTATAACTGTTTAAGAGGGACCATTCATCCCAATGAATTTCTCAGCTTTCGATGCAACTATCCAGACACCTAAGAAGTATTTAGAGATGACCAAGGATGAGATAATATTTGAAAGTCTTGGTTTTTAAGGTGAGATAAGCACCTAGAGGGTGGGGTGAATAGGTTTTTGGACTTTTTTAATTTATCTAGACCTATACCTGATTATCCTGTTCTTTATGATTACTTTGCTTGGCTTTCAAGATACACACACAGAAGGAACAAATATTTTATAGTGGTTCCCCAGATTACGGGTACGTCCACTGTTCCTCCCGCCTTTAAAATAGTGTGTTAGACAAGGCTCTTCACCAATAATCATCTCCAAGGAGCTTACAACAAAATCCCGCAGGACCACTCAGTCTCCTTCAAGACCTACAACTCAGGAACTAGGCCCTACCACTCAGTGATTAAACAATCACCTACCTCAGGCCCCAAAGGCCCTACAACTCAAGCTAGAAGGATAGACCTACCTCAGATCCAAAGGATCCTACAACCCAGCCTTTATAACACAGGCCTACAAATCAGATTCACACAGGAATATTACACTCAGATCCAAACTGGATCCTACCCCATCCTTTATAACACAGGCCTACAACACAGATTCACACAGGAATCTTACACATAGATCCAAGACTAAATCCAACAGAAAATAGAAGAGAGGTTACAATGATTTACACCAGAGAGATTTCCCAGTGTCTAACTTCCTGGGCTGAGAAATTATCTCCCCTTGCTTCTTCACAGCAACATGTTAAAAGATCTTCAATTATGGGTTACTTGTGCTGGAAGTAACTCAGAATCAAGATTCTGATCTGCTGTTGAAGACTGTGAATTTGATAGTTTTGAATCTTCCTCAAATAGCTAACCTTGACGGAAGAAATATGAAAGCTCGGCTTCTCATTTTTCTCTTCTTCAAAAATCACTTCTGATCTTGCTGTCGCTGATGAAAATCCCAACAGCTATCTATTTTAGCTTTCAGGTCAACTAATCAGAACTTGTGCTTAAGGCTCGTCGATAATGGCTAGGAAGAAGACGAAGATCCACTACTATACGTAATAAGAAAACCCTAATCCCTCTTACTTCTGGCAATCAATTTCTTTTTATTGATCGCTGATCAACAGCTCTTTCCAACATGGGCCCAGCTTTAATTGCTGATATATTACCTTCCTTTTTCAAAGAAGATCGAACAGCTGACCGTCGACGCCATTAAAGGTATATTGCATCTTCCCCGCAAAGAATTTTAAATGCGTTGATTTTGTTGACTTTTGCTAACTCATGCTGATGTCACCATTTTTGGACTTAACCAATTTCTCAGAAACAACTTAGGCGTTGAGAGCGTTGAGTGAATGGCCTTCACTCAACACAAAAACTCTTAGTCAACTACAATAACCATTCTGTATCTTAGGCATTGAGAGCGTAGAGTGAAGATTCATCACTCAACCTTTTATTTATATGGCGTTGAGAGCGTTGAGTGAAGCTTTATCACTCAATGCTTTTACACTTGGTCGCTTCTGCTCTACTTGGCATTGAGAGTGTTGAGTGAAGCTTCATCACTCAATGATTTTTTACTTAGGTGCAACACTGAAGTCTGCCAGCTTGCTGATGCGTTGAGAGCATTGAGTGAAGCTTCATCACTCAATGCTTTTGTACTTAGCCTCTTTCTGTCTTATTTCTTCTTAGGCTTTGACTGCAGCAACATGACTCGATGCTTCTATCATATGGAATTGAGTGAACTGGCTTCACTCAACTCCTTTGTACTTAGAATCTTTTTCTTGGATAGAGTCCCCATGGCTTTGACATAAAGAGCTTTACTCGACAAATAAGCTGTATGGCGTTGAGTGAGTTGACATCACTCAACGCCCGTGGACTTTAGTTGATTTTTATGCATGCTGATGCTAAGCCTTTGACTATCCACACCTGACTCAGAGCCTTTATTTGACATATAGCATTGAGTGAGCTGGCTTCACTAAAAGCCTGTGGACTTAGCAGAATTCCTTGCTTTCCAAAATCTTTCCTTGACTTCTGGCATTGAATGAGCTTTCTCCACTGAATGCCTATGGAATTAGTAGAATTTCTTCCTGACCAGCAGCCTACTTGGTGTCCAACTGTCCATTAAATGTAATGAGGACTAACCTGCATGCATGAACTTAAACACACATCAAATACAACTTATGTATATGTCATTGACTTGTTTGACTTCTTACAAATCTGGCACATTGGGATCAATGGAGCTAATAATATTTGCCAAAATAGACAAGAGAGCTCAGAACATCATAGACAGTGCTATTGATGATTCTACTTTCCAGAATCTTATTCACAGCAAGACTTCCAAGGAGATGTGGGACACCTTGTTTGTCTATATGGAAGGCACTAAGGAGGTCAGGGATGATAGGAAATCCCTACTTAGACAGAACAAGAAGGATATCATTACAGAATGCAATGAGAAATTCTTCGAAATAGTGAATGAGTTGTAGAACTATGGGAGGGTCTTCAGTCATTATGAGGTAAATGAAATGTTTCTCAGATATCTAACTAGAGACTGGGACACGAAGATCTATGACATCAGATAGATCGCAAAGCTTGCTGATACTCCCTCATACACACTATTTGGAAAGCTGCTATCCTTTGAGATGCAACTATCTTCAAGGAAAGAGGAGGAGACCATCCACAAATCTCAGGCCAAGGAAAGGAATGTGGCCTTCAAATCCTAGAGCACCAAGAAGAGCAAGGAGATGACTGCCTCTCCTCTAAGGAGGCCTGCAAAATCAGACAGCATAGAGCCAAGCACCTCAGACAATAGCATGTCTGATGGATAATTTATTGCCTTCTCTAGACAGTTTTAGAAGTTGATAAAGAGGAAGCAGTGGAGGAGCAGACCTTCCTCCTCCTCTCATTACAGGAAGGACCATTACAAGGCTGAGAAAAAAATACTCCAAGGGAGACAGGTATGAATCCAAACCTAGTAAACAAGTTTCTTCTAAAGTTTTTTTCTTTTGCTATAGTAAACTTGTGCATGTAATTGTTGACTGCCCAATCAAGAGAAAGGAATTTGGTGAGAAAAAGCTCCACCATCAAAAGTGTTAGAAGGAAAAAGGCCTTCATTGTAAAGAATGAGAAGAGCAAGAGTCAGTCTGACTCCGTATCTTCTGAGTCTGAAGAAGAAGAGGCCCATATTGGGTTGTTTGCTGCTATTATAGAAGAAGCTGAAGACTATCCTGCTGCTAGGATAGGCATCAGGGCCCATCTATCACATGCAGACAGTGACTACGAGGAGGATGATGAGGATGAAGATGCTAATAGCTGCTATGGGTTGATGGCCATGTCATATGAAGAATCCTGCCAGGATCAGCCTTGTCCAGAAAAGGTACATTCTCCATCTAGTTCTTCTTCTGGGACTAGCTATTAGACTACTCCATATTCTGATACATCCTCATCCACTGATGAAGATAACTCATAATTTGAGGAATATGTCAATCAATTGATTGACAAATACGGTACCCTTTTGGATACTTTGAAAAGAAGCAAGAAGTTGCTCAAGAAGCAAGTTGAGGACATGATCTCCCTACAGCTAGCTGCTTCCCAGTAGCCTGAGTCAGCATCCTTGCTGGATCAAAAAATGAGAGAAGTCAGCCAACTAAAGGCCATCTCAATCATCAAGATTAAGACCATCAACAACAAGAATAGGATCATTTTTGATCTTGAAGCGAAACTCCAGGGAGAGAAAAGAGTAGTGGCTAGTTTCTCTAAGACTAAGTCAGTGTTACCCATGATAGACTCCTCCTCTCAAAAGGGGAAGAAGGGGTTGGTATTCAAGGGGAACACTAGAGTTGCCCATTCCAAAGGAAAAAGGCAAAGTTCCAATTCAGCCTCTAGCATCTATGCATCTCATCCCTTTTAAGAAGGTGATGTTACCATCAAACAGGTATGACAAAGAGAGCATATATAGTCACTAGATGAATGGTAGATCCACAAGTGGGATCAAAAATGTTCACAGATATTGTTGAAAATATAAAAGGGGATGAGTACCTTTAAGGCTCACCATGAGGAGATTCAAACGGCCCATCATAGACCATTTGTATTTGGTGCACCAGCCCCCCACACTATTGAATAAGGAAGTGGCCTTTTCTCAAGATCTCTCGGCACACACTCAGACTAAGGGCAAGTCTGTTAGCAAGCCAGACTTGGGCATTTCTAAGGCCTTCAATAGTACGTCTTCTATTAAGAAGACCAATGTTGGTAGATCTCAAGAAAAACCAAGTTCTTCTACTGGAATACTAACCTTCAGTCAGATTATGGCTGAGAGAATAAGAAAAAGGAAGCTGCCCTTTCTTCTGAATAGTTTGCTGCTACCAGACCTGCTCAGAAAAGAAGATATAATATTCATGAGTGTTGGTGCTTTGGAAAAGTGGGTCATTTTGGCTTAGATTGCTGACACAATCCTACTATACCCAAAGCAAGTGGTAGTCTTCCTGTTAGAAAATCCACAGGAAGACAAGTTATTTTTCTAGCTAACTAGAACCTTGGACCCAAAAATATTTGGTTCCTAAGGTAAAATAAATTATGTTTTGTAGGATATTCCAAGTGTACATACCCATATATGGTACTTGGACAATGGATTTTCTAGGAACATTACTGGAACAAGGAGCAACCTAAAGAAGTATACTCTAGTGAAGGATGGAGCCAAAGTAATCATTGGTGGTTCAGACAGAGGAGTCCCCAGAGACTATGGTAAGATCATTAATGGCATAGTCACCATCTCAAAAGTGGCTTATGTTGAAGGGTTGCAACACAACCTGATAAGCATACGCTAACTCTGTGATCTTAGCTATGTCATTGTATTCCACAAGGATGAGTGCCAAATTAAGAGGTCAAGTGACCAAAAGGTCATCTAAACAAGAACGAGGAGTGGAAATGTTTTTTGTCTAAACTTTTTATATTTAGGTCAAGACTCCCCTATATGTCTAGTTGCAACTGAGAAAGTCTCATAATATGTACAATGGAACAAGAGGCTAACTCATTTGAACTATAAGACAATTGGCAAGCTCTTTAGTAAAGAGCTAGTTAGGAATGGTCCAAAGATAAAATGCACCAAGGAAGGCATTTGTTCTACATGCCAAAAGGGTAAGCAGACCAAAGATTCCTTCAAGAGCATTAGGGCCAAAAATTCTGTGAGGTGCATATACCTCCTAAATATAGTGATGGAGACGACGACCACCAACTTGTGGGAGAAGATGAAGGCACGTTCGTGGAAGATCCATCTCCAACAAAGGATTTGCGTCGCCATGGTGATCATGTGGAGTGGCGCTACAATCTCCGCCATCGGCGCAAGACTATTTAATGTTATTGGGTTGCATATGTTTAATATCATTTAGTTGAATTAATTATGCTAGTTTGTTAGAGCATTTTAATTATTTCATTATGCTTTTAAATGACATTAGAGTTATCTTTATTGATGGGATGCATATACCCTATGTATGTTATAAGCCTATATAAGACATTTTGTTGTTCATTTGGATTTAGTGAAATGAAAAAGAATTAAGCAAACCCTAAATCCCTCTCACGATTTCTCTTCTTACTATCTAGCCGCCACTTCCCTCTCCCCATTTCTCTCGCTCTAAATATCGGCCAGCAAACCCGCACATCCTTCCACCCCTACTACTCCACCTGAGCAGCCACCCCTCCTCCTCAACCCGAGCAGCCACCCCTCCTCCTCAACCCGAGCAGCCACCCCTCCTCCTCGACCCGAGCAGCCACCACCCTTCTCCACCCAAGCAGCCTCCCCTCCTCAACCAGAGCAGCCACCTACCTTCTCCTCCCGAGCAGCTACCCCTCCTCCTCACCTGAGCAACCACCTCCCTCCTCCACCCGAGCAGGTCCTTCAAGTACACAAATAGACCAGCCCCATCAAACCAAGAATCGGCCAAGGTGTTTTCCATCCGGCCTGAAATGAGGAAGGCGAAAGAATTTTCTCTCCATCCGGCGCAACTCCGTCGGAATAGCAGAAGGGTGATCCACGAGTGAATCAGAATCATCTATTCCGATATGGGTAACGATACGCTCTACTTTGTGTGCGATTCTCTTTTCCTAGATTTTTCTTGTGGAGGATGAGATTGTTGCGTGACATTGGAATCGTTAGATTTTTCTTTTGATTTCTCCGATAGTATTATGTCGTTCAACCTATTTGAATATTTTCCGAGAGGATTTGGCAAGCCCTCAAACTTTTGTTGGGAGAGATCTACCATTTTCCGAATCAAACTTTTTTGGTAGATCCCTTTTGGTACAACTATTGCTCGTTTGGACCGGGTGGGTCGTTTTAGCTTGAGAGGACAACGACCTATAGCCTATTGTCCGATCTTATAACGGCGTGGCTACCGTACATTAGCATTAACCTGATAACTTGCCCTACGAGTGTGCTGCGTTTGAGTTTCTGTGCGAGTGTAGAAGCGAGATTTAGAGAGGTTCTCGTGTTATTCCGTATAACCTATCGCATAGGCATTTATAGCCTACATCAATTTGGTATCAGAGGGAGGTTGTCATCAATTTCTAAATTGGCACCCTCCCCTTTCATTAGCACGTCCACACGCACTTGCCTTGCACGTATATAGTCAAAATAACAAAAAAAAATTAATAGTCTTTTGGTTATTCCAAGTAAGTAAACAAATTTTTTTTTTATTTTTCCCTAGTAATTAGGCGGGAACAAATACATACGTGGTTTCCTTTGAGTAAGTGTTCACTTATTCTGCATGCGCACAAGATTGGTCACAGTGTATTCCCTCTCTTCTTCCCAAATGGAGGACGAGAAGGAAATAGGTCACGTTCCCGCAGCGATTGAGGAACTCTGTCGGGAGTTTAACGATCAGTTGACAGAGATTAGGGAAATTCTACATGGATTATGAGTACATCCAGCGTTTCCCAAAAATCTAGTCGCTAATCCATGCGTTGAAGGGAATAATAATCATAACAACAATATTAACAACGAACGAGCCCCACGTGCACCGTATGAGTTTGACATTACTAGAGCCGTCCGTGTCAAACCCCCATCATATGATGGACTGGGTGAACCCCAAGAATTCCTGGACTGGGTAATAGAATTGGAATGCTATTTTGAGTGGCAAAACATGACTGATGCGGATAAGGTGCGAGTGTTGAGAATGAAGTTGCTAGGTAGAGCCAAAATATTCTGGCTAAATGAGGAACGTTGTCTTAGAGTTGATAATGGTGAATTACTTAGGGTTGGGCTGTCATGAAGGCCATGTTGAAAGACCAGAATGTCCCTTCATACCATCGTACTCAGATGTTTGATGACTTGGCTACCCTTAAACAAGGGCATAGGTCAGTATCTAAATATATGAGTCTTCTCAAGGACATGATGGTTAGCTGTGATGTGAGGGAGATGCCTGAGATCACCATCCTTAGGTTTCGCAAGGGGTTAAACCCCGACATCCAAGGTAAACTATTGTGTTATGGTCACACCGACCTAAACACCACCTTCAATGCTGCACTTGATATCGAGAAGCACAACGTTTTTAAGAATAAGTCTCACACGTATCAAAAGGGCAAGTCCATCTTAGGACCGCCTCCCACCTCTACTTATAAGGATAAGGGTAAGTCCCGGTCCACTGAATCGAACTCCATAGTAGTGACTGCCAGGAATACTCGAAACCCAACGGGTGAGAGAGTTCCTGTAGGTAGGGTCAACAAAACAAATGCTACCTATTTGGCATGCGAGATTCAAGGTCACAATGCTAGTGAGTGTCCCACCAAGCCAAAGCCTTTAGTCTTGTTAGATTCCACGTGTGAGTCTGACGACCTTATATATGAGGCAGAAGAGGAAAGCGAGTCAGAAGGAGTGTCGAGTGATATGGAGGAGGAATACCATATGATGGTTATGCGATGTATTCTGGCTACCCCCCGTGCGTTAGATGACTGGAATAGGACGAATATATTTTCGTTGAATTTTAAGAGTGGAGAGAAGTGGTGCAAGTTGATAATCGACAGCGGTAGCTGTATGAACGTCATCTCTAAAAATGCGCTGACTCGTATGTCTTTAGTTACTGAGCCGCACCCTCATCCTTATAAGGTGGCATGGGTAAACAAGACATCCCTCCCCGTTTCGAAGCGTTGTTTGGTACCACTTACCATAAAGGCTTATTCTGAAAAGATTTGGTGTGATGTCATCCACATGGATGCTTGTCACGTCTTATTAGGTCATACATGGCTATATGACCATGATGTTACTCATTTTGGGCGAGCCAACTCATATGAATTTAAATTTAATTGTAAGACTGTTATCTTTAAACCAACTCCACCTAAAGATACGTCTGTCTCCTCTAACGACGCCATTGTGCTTGTCAAGAAGAAAACATTAGGTTTGATAGGAAAGAAGGAGTTGGAGAGCGAGTCTTTTGTTAGTGAAGTCATGTATGGGCTAGTATGTTTGCAAGTCAAGGAAAATAACTCCATGTTTGAGAATCTACCTGCAGTCTTGAAAAACCTTTTAGAGGAATTTAGGGATGTCTACCTGGATGAATTACCTCCTGAGTTACCCCCCATGCGGGAAATTCAACACGAGATTGATTTCGTTCCGGGTTCCTCGTTGCCTAACCTTCATAATTATCGGTTAAACCCTTCCGCGCACCTGGAATTGCACAAATTAATTTCAGATTTTCTAAGTAAGGGGTTTATCCGTCATAGTAAGAGTCCTTGTATCGTGCTAGCATTATTGGTGCCTAAGAAAGATGGATCTTGGCGGATGTGCGTGGATTATAGGGTCGTTAATAAAATAACCGTTAAATACTGGTTTCCTATCCCTCGATTGGATGACCTATTGGATATGCTAGCCGGAGCGACGATTTTTTCTAAGTTAGATCTTAAGAGTGGCTACCATCAAATTAGTATTAGGAAAGGAGATGAACGGAAAATGGCCTTTAAAATGAAAGATAGACTTTATGAGTGGTTAGTGCTCGGGGAAGGGCTCACTAACAGCCCAAGTACTTTTTCACGATTGATGACCTTAGTCTACAAGCCTTATCTAGGAAAATTCGTCGTTACTTACTTTGATGATATCTTAGTCTTTAGCTCCTCACTGAATGATCATGAGTCTCATTTTAGGACAGTACTCACCACACTGCGATCGGATAAATTATTTGTTAACTTAAAGAAATGTACGTTTAACGTCCCACCTGTGGAGTTCTTAGGTTATATCGTAAGTTCGGAAGGTATCCTTGTTGACTCGAAGAATCTCCAAGCTATCATGGATTGGCTGGAGCCCACCAATATACGGGATGTTCGGAGTTTTCACGGATTAGCTACTTTTTATCGCCTCTTTATCAAGGGTTTTAGCAGTATCATGGCACCAATGATAGAGTGCATGAAAAAAGGAGATTTTCTATGGACTAAGTTTGCCGCCAAAGCATTTGACGTAATTAAATCCCGAATGTCAGAAGCCCCTCTCTTACGATTACCAGATTACAACCGAGTTTTTGAATTGTCCTGTGACGCATCTGGAATTGGTATCGGGTCTTGAGTCAAGAGGGTCATCCTGTTGGATATTTTAGTGAAAAACTCTCGGGACAAAAATTAAATTATTCTAATTATGACAGAGAGTTTTATGTGGTTATTCGGTGTTTACAGCATTGGCGTCATTACTTGATATCTAAAGAATTTGTTATTTTATCCGATCACGAGGCATTGAGATTCATTAATTCCCAAAATAAAGTAATCCCTAGGCATGCCAAGTAGGTCTCCTATCTTTAGAAGTATACCTTCATAATTAAACATCTAAAGGGAACCTTAAATCGTGTGGTGGATGCTCTTAGTCGCGTATCCTTATTGTTATCTACGTTAGAGGTCAAGGTGATTGGGTTCGATAGGATAAAAGATGAGTACGTTAATTGTCTGGATTTCAAGGACCTCTACTATTCCACTCAAAAAAACTCATCCACAATGATTTCAACGTATTATATTTGGGATGGGTGTCTGTTTAAACATTCAAAGTTGTGTATCCCTCGCTCTTCCCTTCGACATTTTATTGTATGGGAGTTGTATAGTGGTGGTCTAGGTGGACACTTCGGGCGCGATAAGACTATTATGCTAGTAGAAGACAATTTCCACTGGCCAAGCCTTAAATCTACGGTGAATAACATTGTGGGAAGTTGTCGCGTTTGCTAATTAGCAAAAGGAGGCAAAACAAATGAAGGCCACTATACCCCTCTTCCGATTCCTTCCATTCCATGGGAAGATGTTAGTATGGACATTATCCTAGGCCTACAAGTCACGTTTAGACGACAAGATTCCATTCTATTGGTAGTAAATCGATTTTCCAAAATGGCCTATTTTATTGCGTGCAATAAAACCAATGATGCGTCCAATATAGCAAAACTATATTTTAAAGAAGTTGATGGGCATTTGAGCATTCCAAAAACGATAGTGAATGATCGAGACGTGAAATTTACTAGTTATTTTTGGAAAAACTTTGGAGAATTATGGGCACCAAACTATTGTTTACTTCGGCCTACCATCTCCAAACAGATGGGCAAACAGATATGGTAAACAAAAGTTTGGGGAGTTTGCTTCGTTGTCTTGTGGGTGATCACAAGGAAATGTGGGACCTCATTCTCCCCCATGCTCAGTTAGCGTACAACAACTCGAAAAATAAGTCCACAGGATTATCACCAAATGAGATTGTTCACGGTTACAAAGCACCAGTGCCACTTGACTTGATCCCGTTACCTCCATCTTATAAGTCAAGTCAATTTGCACAGGATTTTTCTTCCCATATTCATAATTTACACAAACACATTAATGATGCGCTCACCACTCAATATGCATCTTATCAAGCGCATGCTAACCTACATAAGAGGGTGTCTCAACTTAAGGTTGGCGATTTAGTCATGGTGCGTCTCGTCCCTGAACGGATGCCTTCGGGCATAACAAAAAAGTTGGCAAATTGGCGAGCTGGACACTTTTGGATTATAAAAAAATTAGGAGAAAACGCATATCTGTTGGAGTTACCTACTCCTTGGTGTATTTCCCCTATTTTTAATGTTTCCGATTTAACACTTTATGTCTCTCCACCACCTGAATTATCTAACTGTTATTTTAGTTCCACTATAATTTATAAAGGGTTGGGGGTGAATTAGTTTCTGGATCACTCTCTCCATCGGTCTCCAATTAAGGTACGTTGGTTGTTGATGGTGAAAAGTTTCCTCTTTTATTGCCTAACGTTTTTCACAAGTTCCCCAGGACCACTTTTCTGCCAGACAGGATCCTTCAAGATGAATGGCTCGCCTCTCGAAATCATGGTATATGTCGTTACTTAATTCGATGGCATGATCATTCGGCCTCCTATGATTCTTGGCTTCCAGAGTCAGAGGTGGCTCTTTTGGATGATGCACTTCTGCGCTAGTACCTGCATGCCAACTCATCGGCGATGAGTACTTTTGACCGAGGGAGGATTGATGGAGACGACAGCCCCCAACTTGTGGAAGAAGATGAAGGCACAGTCGTGGAAAATCCGTATCAAACAAAGGATTTGCGTCGGCATGGTGATCGTGTAAAGTGGCGCTACAATCTCCGCCCTCGGTGCAAGACTACTTAATGCTATTGGGTTGTATACGTTTAATATCATTTAGTTGAATTAATTATGCTAGTTTGTTGGAGAATTTTAATTATTTTATTATGCTTTTAAATGACATTAGAGGTATATTTATTGATGGGCTGCATATAGCCTATGTTGGTTGTAAGCCTATATAAGGCATTTTGTTATTCATTTGGATTTAGTGAAATGAATAAGAATTAATCAAACCCTAAATCCCTCTGACGATTTCTCTTCATCCTATCTAGCTGCCACTTCCCTCTCCCCATTTCTCTCTCTCTAAAGTTTTGGCCAGCAAACCCGCACCTCCTTCCACCCCTACTCCTCCACCCGAGCAGACACCCCTCCTCCTCAACCCGAGCAGCCACCCCTCCTCCTCGACCCGAGCAGCCACCTCCCTTCTCTACCTGAGCAGCCTCCCCTCCTCCTTAACCCGAGCAGCCACCTCACTTCTCCACCCAAGCAGTCACCCCTCCTCACCTGAGCAGCCACCTCCCTCCTTCACTCGAGCAGGTCCTTCAAGCACACAAACCAACCAGCCCCATCAAAGCAAGAACCAGCTAAGGTGTTTTCCATCCGGGGTGAAACGAGGAAGGTAGAAGAATTTTCTCTCCATCCGGCGTGACTCCGGGGGAACCGCGGAAGGGTGATCCACGAGTTAATCAGAATCATCTATTCTGATTTGGGTAACGATACGCTCTACTTTGTGTGTGATTCTCTTTTCCTAGATTTTTCTTGTGGTGGATGAGATTGTTGCGTGATTTTTGAATCGTTAGATTTTTCTGTTGATTTCTCCGATAGTATTTTGTCGTTCAACCTATTTGAATATTTTCCGAGAGGATTTGGCAAGCCCTCAAACTTTTGTTGGGAGAGATCTACCATTTTCCGAATCGAACTTTTTCGATAGATCCCTTTTGGTCCAACTATTGCTCATTCGGACCGAGTGGGTCCTTTTAGCTTAAGAGGACAACGACCTATAGCCTATTGTCCGATCTTTTAACGGTGTGGCTACCGTATGTTAGCATTAACCTGATAACTTGCCCTACGAGTGTGCTGCGTTTGAGTTTCTTTGCGAGTGTAGAAGCGGGATTTAGAGAGGTTCTCGTGTTATTTCGTATAACCTATCGCGTAGGCATTTATAGCCTACATCATATAGACTTATTTGGTCCTATGCCAGTTCATAGTCATGGTAAGAAAGTCTACACCCTTGTGGTTGTTGATGACTTTTCTAGGTTTGCGTGGGTTTTATTTCTTAAGAAAAGTCTAAAACCCTTGATATCTTCAAGACTTTTGTAAAGCAAATTCAGAATTAATTGGACAGTACTATGGTTAAAATCAGAAGTGACCGTGAGACTTAATTTCAGTTTGAAAGCATGACAAGGTTATGTGAAGTTCAAGAGATTCACAAAGAATTTTCTTCTCCAAGAACAACCCAACAAAATGGGATTGCTGAGAGAAAGAATAGAACTCTCATAGAAGATGGTAGGACTTTGCTAAGTGACACATATCTCTCAGAATATTTCTGGTCTAAGACAGTAAATATTGTATGTCATGTCATAAATAGAGCTTCTATCACAAAAATCCACAATAAGACACCCTATGAGATTTTGATGGGAAGAAAACCAAACCTGGCCTACCTCGGGATCTTTGGTAGCAAATGTTATGTGCTCTATAATGGTGAGTCATATATGACTAAGTTTGCTGCCAAATCCTATGATAGGATATTTGTTGGGTACAAAAATGATAGCAAGGTCTATTGGATCTACAACTTAAAAAATCAAGTTGTAGAAGAGTCTGTACATATAGTATTTGATGAGTCTACTATGATTAACAGTGAGCTACCAAGCTCCTCATCAAGACCTGCAGGTATAGAGCTGGTAATGGACAAGCTAACCATCAAGAAAGTTGTTCCAATAATCCAAGATGAAGATGATGGAGTGAATATTCTTGAAGAAGTACAAGGCACACATGATGTGGATGAAGATCAGTAAGATGCAGCCACTAAAGCTCAAGATGTTGAAGGAAGATTGCCTCCAGCTTTCAAGCATCTAAGGGATAATCCTGGACACCAAATAATTGGTGATGATAACCAAGGAGTTATAACAAGGAGCAGAAGTCTCAACTTAGCCTTGTATTCTGATGCGTGGAAAATACGGCAAGCGCACCGGTCGCACAAGTAATAAAGTTTGGGAATAAATCCCCGAGTGTCGGTCTCTTGAGGAACACAGTAAGGGATGAGTTAATGTCGAGGAGGACTTGAGATTGAAGTCCTCGGGTCGGCTCAAAAAGGGGGTTTTGATTGTTGCGGAAACAGGAAATAAAATCTACAAGCTACTCCTATGCAACACCGCTATGCGATGCTTCGCCAGGCGGGATGGAAACTACACGGGCCGCTATGCACCGAATCGCTTGGCGGATGGACGAGTAGGCTAGCGGATGAGGTGGTTAGAATGGCGGAATGAGGGTCGTGAGCACCTCTTCGCAACGCACGCCACTAGTAATTGCTAGTGCGGCAAGGGTGGATGGTGGTGGATGGAATATGGCGCACCTCAAGCAATAATAACAAAATCACACAAATCACATAGACATGAAAAAGTGCAAGATCATTAACTACAATAAAGTATACTTCATCAATACAAAGAGTTAAACTAAGCTATCAAATACAAGAGGAAGAGGTGTGCGAATCGACCGAATCCGAAGTCTTATTGAGGGTTCACGGTTGGAATCCCGGGTTATCAATCCGAGTCCAAGCTCGGTCCTCAACTGCGTCCGGGGTAGAGGAGACTGTCACTCACTCCCAATGGACCCGTCTTCTTCGTTGAAATGACCCGGTAGATTGCGGCTCCAGCGCCTCCTAGCTTGATGGAGAAAGCTCGGTCAAAACTCCGCTTGAAGCTTGGGGATGAAGGAGGAGGCCGAGGGGATGCTCCGGCTTTGATTTGGCGGTGAAAGCTTGCCCGGAGACCCTCCCTAAGGTGGAAGATGAAGGAGGACGGCGGAAACCCTCGTCGGGGACGAGAAACGGCGGAAAAATTGGGATATCGCGATCTTGGGCGAGACCTGCGCTATTTATAGAAAGCAGATTAAACAGCGCGCACGATCACAGGCGCACGACCAGTGGTCGTGCGCGATATGGTCCGTGATCGTGCGATATAAAGGCAGAAAAGTGGAAAAAATGTCATGACTGCGCACGACCTGCAGCGCACAAGCAGTGATCGTGCGTGGTATGGCTGGTGATCGTGCGATATACCGGGACAGAACTTTCATGGGAGAGGTTTTGACTGCGCACGATCGATGGTCGTGCGCCAAAGAGGTCGATGGTCGTGCGTGGGTAAAAACGCACGACCATTGGCTCCTTTGCCAAAAATGGTGAAAGTCCTACCCCGGGCGCCCACACGATCCCCGAACCTGCAGGAAAACTGGACGGGATGTCCACATGGCAGTCACAGACAAACAATAATAATCATAGCAAGAATGAAATACATACACACACAGAAATAGGCTAAAAATGTGCACAAGACGTGGAAAACCGTAGCGAACCAAAAAGGAGTGCAAATGACGCTAAACAGTGTGCAAAGACAAGTAAATAAGCCTAGATGAGTCCGAAAATAGGTATATAAAGAGGACTCATCATATTCATGCTTCCTGACACAAGTTTAGCCCAAAAGATTTGAAGAGGCCGGCATAGACCAGTTCTTGATTGTGGTAATGTAAGAGAAACTGAACCAGTTCAAGAGGTGTAAGGTATTGATGTTTTTTCTCAGACTATAAGGATAAAATATCATTGGAACCAATAAGATCTATAGGAATAAGCTTGATGAAAATGTCATTATAATCAAGAACAAAGCTAGGATGGTGGCTAAGGGATACAAATAAGAAGAAGGTATTGACTTTGATCAAACCTTTGCCCCAGTAGCCAGATTGGAATACATCAAACTATTCCTTGCATATGCTGCACACGTGGGATTTAAAGCTAACATATGGATGTGAAGTCAACCTTCCTGAATGGTGACTTAAGGTAAGAAGTCAGTGTTGAGCATCCATCAGGATTTGTTAATCCTAACTCTCTTGATTATGTTTATAGACTTAGGAAAGCTATATATGGGTTGATGTTATACCCTAGGGTATGGTATGAGACCCTATCTAGCTTCCTCACTAAGAACAAATTCTCAAGAGGGAAGATAGACAAGTCTCTATTCCTAAGGGAATCTAAGAACAAGATCATCCTATTCCAAATTTATTTAGATGACATAATATTTGGGTCTACTTATGATAAACTTTGCAAGAAGTTTGCCAAACTTATGCAAGGGAGGTTTGAGATAAGCAATATAGGTGAGCTTAGGTTTTTCTTGGGCCTCCAAGTAAGGCAGACTGAAGATGGATTGTCTATCTCACATTCTAAGTTCACTAAGGAGTGAATTAAAAAGTTTGGAATAGAGAGTGCCTCCACTATGAAAACTCTCATAGGATCAAGTATGTCTATCGACAAAGATGAGGCAGGGAAACCTGTTGATGAAACTTTGTATAGAGGGATAATTGGCTCCATCCTATATCTTACTGCAAGTTGGCCAGACATAATGCATGTTATATGTATTTGTGCTAGATATAAGGCTAGCCCTAAAGAGTATCACTACTCTGCTACTAAGAGAATCTTGAGATATCTTGAGGGCACACCAGATCTTGGCCTATGGTACCCTGGTGATGCAGGCCCACACGTTGACACCGTGAAATCTACAGACTAAGCACGATTGTCTCTCTACGATCGAATTTAACACTCGCAATAAATTTCACGCAGCGCACACACCAAATAATAATATCAATTAAATGCTAGCGTACGGGTAGCCAAACAGATTAGGATTGAATAAAAGGCTATAAGCCAATATTCTTTCCGGCTAAAAGGTCCCACACGGTTCGATCAAGCGAAGGTTGTACTAAAAGTGATCTTCCAAAAATTACGATTTCGGAAATGATAGATCTCTCCCAACAAAAACAAAACGAGGTTCGCTAATCCTCTCGAAAAATAAAGCAATCAAGATAGACACAAAATCGATCGAAGAAAACCACGATTATTTTAAAGCTATCAAGATTCACCACTAAAGATTTCCACCACAAGAAAATCTAGTGAATGAAAACACATGAAGGTAAGAGTTTTCGTTACCCAATCGGAATGGATGATTCTGATTTCACTAACTTGGATCGCTCTTCAACGGCTCCGCCGGAGTTACGCTGGATGGAGAGGAAAACTCGTCTGCCTTCATCGCGTCACGCTTTTGGCCGAAGATCCACCAAAAAATATATGAGGGCTGGTTGGTGTTTTGCAAGGAGGGGGGTAGTCGGGTATGGTGTTTGGGAGGGGGTCGGGTTTGGACTATTTGTGGTCTAGTGTTGTATTTGGGGAGACAGAAAAGGTGGAGGTTTTGAGGTGGTGATCGGTTTTGTGAGAGAGAGGGCTGGAGTGGTGGAGAAGAGAAAACCGTGATGATGGAAGGGATAAAGATGGTATTCCGACGATGGTATTTTGGAGAGGGAAGGAGAGGGGGTTGCTGTTTGAGAGAGGTGGTGGAGAAAAAATGAGAGGGAGGGTTGAGAGAGAAAAGGTGGCGGTTTGGGTGGTTGGCCGATTGACTTGGGAGAGAGGAGGAAAGGTGATGGCCTGTGACTTGGGGAGGAGGATGAGGCTAGGCTAGGGCCGAATACTTGAAAAAGGAGGATGAGGGAATATTTCTCAATGGAGATTATGGTTTCAATTCTTTTTCTTTCAACTTAATAAAATTTAACCAAAACATTTCTTTATATAGGCTCATAACATTGTTTGGCTACATGCATCCCAAATAATAATAAAACACTCCAACATGAAATAATAATTAAATTGCTCACAAGCTAGCAAAATAAAATAAAATAAAAATGTAACAAAATATTAATTGGTCGTCTTGCGCCGAGGGCGGAGATTGTAGCATCGCTCCACAAGGTCACCGTGGCGCCGTAAGTCTTTTGTTGGAGACGAAGAAAATTCTTTCGCATGCATGATGTCATCATCTTCAACATGTTGGGGGCTGTCGTCTTCATCAATCCTGCCCCGCTCGAAAGTACTCATCATGGATGAGTTGTCTCGCAGGTACCGACGCAGAAGAGTATCATCCAAGAGAGAGCCACCTCCGATTTTGAAAGCCAAGAGTCATCGAAGGCCAGACGATCACACCATCCAATCAAGTAGCGGCGAACATCACCACCTGGAGAGGAAAGCACTTCATCCTTGATGATCCTATCTGACGAAAAATTTGTCCTGGGAAACCTTGGAAAAGTATTAGGCAATAAAGGAGGAAAAGTTTCATCATCAAAAACCAACGTACCACCATTGGAGACTGATGGAGAGAGCGATCTAGACATATGCTCACCCCCTAACCCATTAGAAATTGTAGTGGAGTTAAACGGATAGTTAGATAATTCAAGTGGTGGAGAAATTTATGGTGTTAAATCATAAACATTAAAAATAGGGGAAATACCCCAATCAGTGGGTAACTCCAAGAGATATACGTTTTCTCATAATGTATTTAAGATCTGAAAAGGTCCAGCTCGCCGATTCGCCAACTTTTTGATAGTGCTCGAAGGCATCCGTTCAGGGACGAGACGCACCATGACTAAATCGCCTACCTTAAAGTGAGACTCTTTTTTATGTACGTTAGCACGAACTTGATAAGATGCATATTGTGTGGTTAGCGCTTCATTTATGTGTTTATGCAAATTATGAATATGAGAGGAAAAATCCTGTGCAAATTGACTTGACTTATAAGATGGAGGTAACGGAATCAAGTCAAGTGGCACTGGTGCTTTATATCCGTGCACGATCTCATTTGGGGATAAACCCATGGACACATTTTTTGATTTGTTGTATGCTAACTGAGTATGGGTAAGTATAAGGTCCCACGTACCCTTGTGGTCACCCACAAGACAACGAAGTAAGCTCCCCAAACTTCTATTTACCACTTCCGTTTGCCTATCTATCTGGGGATGGTAGGCAGAAGTAAACAATAGTTTGGTGCCAATTCTCCATAGGGTCTTCCAAAAATAACTAGTAAATTTCACGTCCCAATCGGTCACTATAATTTTTGGAACACCCATATACCCCATAACTTCTTTAAAATATGATTTCGCTACATTTGACGCATCATCGGTCTTACTACACACAATAAAATAGGCCATTTTAGAAAATCGATCTACTACCACTAGAATGAAATCATGACATCTAAACGTGAATGGTAGGCCGAGGATAAAGTCTATATTAACATCTTCCCAGGGAATGGAAGGAATTGGAAGAGGGGTATAATGTCCCGCATCTTGTAGCTATAAAAGTCGTCACTGGTGATGAAGGAAATGTCGCGGCAATCGGGGGGGATGCATCCGGATCTGGTGGTACCCTGAAAAAGCGTCAAGGAAACTCATCACATGAAACCCGACAGTGGAATCAACCAGCGCGTCGATTTGAGGAAAAGGGTAACAATCCTTCGGGCAAGCTTTATTCAACATAGAAAAATTGATACATAGCCTCCAGCCCCTCCGGATTTCTTCACCATTGCAACATTAGAGACCTAGCCTGGATACTGGATCTCTGAGACAAACCCCACCTCTAGTACCTTCCCCACTTCCTCTCGGATCGGTCCTATTGGATCCCTAGTAGGATTTGGGCTAGGTTCACTAAGTTAGGATATTATGACCCAACATGTATAGCCAGGGTCATGGTTGTGTCCTAGAGTCTAGGCCAAGTCCTTAGAGTCAACATCACTTGGACCAGCCATCAACAGACTGCCAAAGACTCAAGAATTGGAGATTTCAAAGACTCAATAAAATGAGTTCGACGTTCGTTGAACTTAGGTCAACGAAAGTCGTGCTCAGCTCGACAAAATAGGAGAAAGATTCTCTGAGCTGAGCTCGACGAACTTAGTTCTCAGGTCGACGATTTCTAGATCATCTGCTTCAACACTCAAGTCTAGAAAACATCTCAATATTTCTAAGTCCAGAAACAAACTCCAGTCGATGAACTTGGTTCTCAGCTCAACGATCTTGGTGCACAGAATTGGAAAGATCTGTCAAGCAGTAGTCAGCAGTTCAAGAATCACCTCAGCAAGAGTCGATTAAAAAGGCGATAAATAAACCTAAGCTTAATAGGGTAAAGGTCGTTGACCATGAAGGTTCCTAAAGATTGAACACGCTTCTCTCAAAGTCGTGCCCAACTGAGTTTAGGAAGGTCCGAACGACTCTCATCTTAATCGGAGGCCTAAAGCTCACTTTATGCGGTGAACCCCTCTATTGGATTTTACTCCAATCCAGGAGATTTGTACATCTGCCTCTCTCGAGGGGTTCGTACAACTCTCTTTACTCCTGAATGCTCACTTCATTCTATCGTCCTCTCGGCTAGACTAGAATGAAAGCAAAGATGGAGAGTATATACCTCCAGCCCATAAAAAATCAAGAGTAATTCAAGGCTTAAAACCTAAAAAGAAAAGGTAAATTAAAGCATCATAACTTAATCGTTCGAACCTTGGATCATCAAGATAGAGTACAAGGAGGATTAGTTAATCATAGCGAAGTGGAGGGGGAAAGATGAGTAGTAAAGCATAGTAAGAACACAAGTAAACAAAAGGAGCACTTATATTAAGAATAAAGAGAGCTACACAATTATGAAAAGAAAATTACACTTGCATGGAAATTGAAATCCTATTCTAGCTCTACAATAAGCTACTAAAAGAAATACAAGAGCTAATACAAAAGCAAAACACTAAGCTAGGTTAAGGAAAAATTACAAAATAAGAGAGAGAGAGAGAGAGAGAAAGAGAGAGAGAGAGAGAGAGAGAGAGAAGGAGAGAGAGAAGAAAAATAGAATAAGTAAACCATTGGGCCGCACGGTCTCGGTGGCAACACACCAGTGGTAGGAGGCCGCGACCAAGTACGGAAACTGCAGGGGGTAGATAGACCCCAACGGTTAAGGGAGACAACCCGCAACCTCAAAGCAGGGCAGAGAAGAGAAACCGCACGGTCTCGGCGTCAACACACCAGCGGTCAAAGGACGCAACCAAAATGCGGAGCCTGCTGTAGGTAGAGTAGCCGCAGCGGTAAGATATGCCTATGCGGGAAGATCGCAGAGACAAAGAAGAGACCAAAATCGCCGCAACTAGAAAGACAGCAGCGATAAGGGAAACCGCAACGGTCAGAAACGTCTGTGTGGGAAGGGAAGTCATAGCGAATAAAGAGCGGAGACCGCACAGTCTCGGTGAGAACACCAGCGGTAAAAGGAGTTACCACAACCAAGGTGCAGTGTAAAATAAGAAGAGGAAGCCGTAGCTAGAAGAGAGAAGAAGGCCGTTTGGCTAGGGGCAGAGACCGCAGCGAACAGGGGGGTCCCACCAGTACGTGAGGATATATAACAAGAGGGAGGGGGTGGAACCACGAGGGAGAGAGCAAAAGGAGGGGGCGGTAATAAAACTGTTAACCGCACAAGAACATCAGCGGTTAGGAAAAAAAATGAAGTCGGGCACCAAACCGTCCAGTTAGCAAGCAGGCCAAGCGGACAGACAGGGACAGGCCAGATCCACACGGTTTGATCAAGCGAAGGTTGTACTAAAAGAGATCTTCCAAAAATTATTATTTCGGAAATGATAGATCTCTCCCAATAAAAAGTAAACGAGGTTCGCTAATCCTCTCGAAAAACAAAGCAATCAAGATAGACACAAAATCGATCGAAGAAAACCACCATTATTTTAAAGCAATCAAGATTCAACACTAAAGATTTCCACCACAAGAAAATCTAGTAAATGAAAACACATGAAGGTAAGAGTTTTCATTACCCAATCGGAATGGATGATTCTGATTTCACTAACTTGGATCGCTCTTCAACGGCTCCGCCGGAGTTACGCCGGATGGAGAGGAAAACTCGTCTGCCTTCATCGCGTCACGCTTTTGGCCGAAGATCCACCCAAAAATATGAGGGTTGGTTGGTGTTTTGCAAGGAGGGGGGTAGTCGGGTATGGTGTTTGGGAGGGGGGTCAGGTTTGGACTATTGGTGGTCTAGAGTTGTATTTGGGGGGAGAGAAAAGGTGCAGGTTTTGAGGTAGTGATCGGTTTTGAGAGAGAGGGCTGGATTGGTGGAGAAGAGAAAACCGTGATGATGGAAGGGATAAAGATGGATGGCCGACGATGTTATTTTGGAGAGGGAAGGAGAGGGGGTGGTAGTTTGAGAGAGGTGGTGGAGGAAAAATGAGAGGGAGGGTTGAGAGATAAAAGGTGGCGGTTTGGGTGGTTGGCCGATTTAATTGGGAGAGAGGAGGAAAGGTGAAGGCTTGTGGCTTGGGGATGAGGATGAGGCTAGGCTAGGGCCGAATACTTGAAAAAGGAGGAGGAGGGAATATTTCTCAATGGAGATTATGGTTTCAATTCTTTTTCATTCAACTTAATAAAATTTAACCAAAACATTGCCTTATATAGGCTCATAGCATTGTTTGGCTACATACATCCCAAATAATAATAAAACACTCCAACATGAAATAATAATTAAATTTCTCACAAGCTAGCAAAATGAAATAAAATAATAATGCAACTAAATATTAATTTGTCGTCTTGCGCCGAGGGCGGAGATTGTAGCATCGCTCCACAAGGTAACCGTGGCGCCATAAGACTTTTGTTGGAGACGAAGAAAATTCTTCTGCATGCATGATGTCATCATCTTCAACATGTTGGGGGTTGTTGTCTCCATCAATCCAGCCCCGCTCGAAAGTACTCATCATCGATGAGTTGTCCCGCAGGTACCAGCGCAGAAGAGTATTATCCAAGAGAGAGCCACCTCCGATTTCGAAATTCAAGAGTCATCGAAGGCCAGATGATCACACCATCCAATCAAGTAGCGGCGAACATCACCACCTGGAGAGGAAAGCACTTCATCCTTGATGATCCTGTCTGACGAAAAATTTGTCCTGGGAAACCTTGGAAAAGTATTAGGCAATAAAGGAGGAAAAGTTTCATCATCAAAAACAAACGTACCACCATTGGAGACTGATGGAGAGAGCGATCTTGACATATGCTCACCCCCTAAACCATTATAAATTACAGTGGAGTTAAACGGATAGTTAGATAATTCAAGTGGTGGAGAAATTTATGGTGTTAAATCATAAACATTAAAAATAGGGGAAATACCCCAATCAGTGGGTAACTCCAAAAAATATACGTTTTATCCTAATGTATTTAAGATCTGAAAAGGTCCAGCTCGCCGATTCGCCAACTTTTTTATAGTGCTCGAAGGCATCCGTTCAGGGACGAGACGCACCATGACTAAATCGCCTACCTTAAAGTGAGACTCTCTTTTATGTACGTTAGCATGAACTTGATAAGATGCATATTGTGTGGTTAGCGCTTCATTTATGTGTTTATGCAAATTATGAATATGAGAGGCAAAATCTTGTGCACGATCTCATTTGGTGAAAAACCCGTGGACATATTTTTTGAGTTGTTGTATGCTAACTGAGTATGGGTAAGTATAAGGTCCCACGTACCCTTGTGGTCACCCACAAGATAACGAAGTAAGCTCCCCAAACTTCTATTTACCACTTCCATTTGCCCATCTATCTAGGGATGGTAGGCAGAAGTAAACAATAGTTTGGTGCCAATTCTCCATAGGGTCTTCCAAAAATAACTAGTAAATTTCACGTCCCAATCGGTCACTATCGTTTTTGGAATGCCCCTATGCCTCATAACTTCTTTAAAATATGATTTTGCTACATTTGATGCATCATCGGTCTTACTACACACGATAAAATAGGCCATTTTAGAAAATCGATCTACTACCACTATAATGAAATTATGACATCTAAACGTGACTGGTAGGCCGAGGATAAAGTCCATACTAACATCTTCCCAGGGAATGGAAGGAATCGCAAGAGGGGTATAACGTCCCGCATTCGTTTTATTACCTTTAGCTAATTGACACGCGCGATAACTTCCCACAATTTTATTAACTGTAGATTTTAGGCCTGGCCAGTGGAACTTATCTTCTACTAACGTAATCGTCTTATCAAGCCCGAAATGTCCACCTAGACCACCACTATGTAACTCCCATATGATAAAATGTCAAAGGGAAGAATGAGGAATACAAAGCTTTGAATGCTTAAATAAATAACCCTCCCGAATATAATATGCATAAATGGTAGTGGGAGAGTTGTCTTGCGTGGAATAATAGATGTCCTTAAAGTCCGGGAAATTTACATACTCATCCTTTATCCTATAAAATCCAATCACTTTGACCTCTAGCGTAGACAATAATAAGGAGACACTAGTAAGAGCATCTGCCACACGATTTAAAGTTACTTTTAGATGTTCAATTATGAAGGTATACTCCTGAAGATAGGAGACCCACTTAGCATGCATTGGGCTAACTTTATTTTGGGAATTAATAAATTGCAATGCCTCGTGGTCAGATATAATTACAAATTCCTTAGTGATCAAATAATGACGCCAATGTTGTAAACACCGAATAACTGCATAAAACTCTCTGTCATAATTAGAATAAATTATTTTTGGTCCCGAAAGATTCTCACTAAAGTATCCAACATGATGTCCCTCTTGACTCAAGACACCACCAATACTGACTCCAGATGCGTCATAGGACAATTCAAGAACTTTATTAAAATCTGGTAATCGTAAAAGAGGAGCTTCTGACATTCGGGATTTAATTATTTCAAACGCTTTGGCGGCCGATTTAGTCCACGTAAAATCTCCCTTCTTCATGCACTCTATGATTGGTGCCATGATACTACTAAAATCCTTGATAAATCGGAGGTAAAAAGTAGCTAATCCATAAAAACTCTGAACATCCCGTATATTTGTTAGTTCCGGCCAATCCTTGATGGCTTGGACCTTCTTGGGATCAACATGGATGCCCTCCGAACTGACAATATAACCTAGGAACTCCACAGATGGAACATTAAATGTACATTTCTTAAGATTAACAAATAAATTTTCTGTACGAAATATGGTAAGTACCGTCCTCAAGTGTGACTCATGATAGTTCAGTGAGGAGCTAAAGACTAAGATATCATCAAAGTAAATAACTGCAAATTTTCCTAGAAAGGCTAGAACACTAAGGTCATTAACCTCGAAAATGTACTCGGGCCATTAGTGAGCCCTTCCCCAAGCACCAACCACTCATAGAGTCCATCCTTTGATTTAAATGTCGTCTTCCACTCGTCTCCCTCCCTAATCCTGATTTGATGGTAGCCACTCTTAAGATTTAACTTGGAAAAAATCGTGGCCCTGGCTAACAAGTACAATAAGTCATCCAATCGAGGGATGGGAAACCTATATTTAAAAGTTATTTTATTGACAGCCCTATAATCTACACACATCCTCCAAGAACAATCTTTCTTAGGGACCAATAACGCGGGTACATCACAAGGACTCTTACTATGACGAATGAACCCCTTAGCAAATCCGAAATTAATTTTTGCAACTCTAAGTGTGTGAAGGGGTTTAGTCGATAATGGGGAAGATTTGGCAACGAAGAACCCAGAATGAAATCAATCTCGTGTTGAATTTCATGCATGGGGGGTAACTCAGGTGGTATGTCATCTGGGTAAACATCCTTAAATCCCCTTAATAGGGTCCTCAATATTAACGGTAAGTGCTCGAAAGAGGAGCTATCTTCCTTAATTTGCAAGCAAACTAGAACATAAATGACACCGTCAATAAAAGACGCTCGCTCAAACTCCTTCTTACCTATCAAGATTAACGTTTTCTTCTCTACAGGTACAATAGTGTCTTTGGAAAAAACCGAGGGATCTTTAGGAGAGTGGGTTTTAAAATAATGATCTTACAATTAAATTTAAACTCATAGGTGTTAGCTCGCCCAAGATGAGTAACATACTGATCATAAAGCCATGGGCGTCCAAGTAAGACATGGCAAGCATCCATGGGGATGACGTCACACCAAACCATTTCAGAATAAGCCTTGATGGTAAGGGGTACCAAACAACGCTTCGACACCAGGAGGGATGTATTATTTACCCATGCCACTTTATAGGGTGAGGGTGCGCCTCAGTAACTAATGACATTCGAGTTACTGCATTTTAAGAAACTACGTTCATACAACTACCACTATCTATGATAACCTTACACCACTTCTCTCCACTCTTAAAATTTAACGAAAAGATATTCGTCCCATTCCAGTCATCTAATGTACGTTGACTAGCAAAAATACACCGCATGACCATCATATGAGAATCATCATCTATATCACTCGGTACTCCTTCTGACTCGCTATATATAATGTCATCAAACTCACAAGGTTAATCTAAAAGAGTTAAGGGCTTGGGCTTAGTAGGACACTCACTAGCGTAATGACCCTGAATCCCACAAGGGAAACATGTAGCATTCATTTTATTAACCCTTACTATAGGGACTCTCTCACTCGTTGGGTTTCTACTATTCCTTGCATTCACGACTATGAAGTTTGAGTCGGTGGACCGGAACTTCCCCCTATCCTTATAGGTGGAAGTGGGAGGTGGTCTTAAGATGGACTTACTCTTCTGAAATGAGCGAGACTTATTTTTATGAACGTTGTGCTTCTCAATGTCTAACGCAGCAATAAAAGTGACGTTTAGGTCGGTGTGACCATAACGCAGTAACTTTCCGTGGATGTCGGGGTTAAACCTCTTACGTAACCTAGAGAGAGTGATCTCTAGCATCTCCTTCATGCCACAACTAACCATCATGTCCTTAAGAAGGCTCATATACTCAGAAATCGACCTATTCCTTTGCTTAAGGGTAGCCAAATCATCAAACATCTACGTTCGATGGTACGTAGGGACGTACTGCTCTGTCAGCATGGCCTTCATGTTTGCCCAACCAATGGGTAGTTCACCGTTCTTGACTCTCATAAGTCGTTTCTCATTCAACAAAAATATCTTAGCTCTACCTAACAATTTCATTCTCGCCACTCACACCTTATCCGCGTCAGTCAGATTGTACCACTCAAAGTAGCACTCTATCTCCATAACCTAGTCTTGGAAAACTTGGGGTTCTCCTAATCCATCGTATGTTGGAGGTTTGACCCGGAGGCCCTAGTAATATCAAACTCGTACGTTTCTCGCGGAACGTGTTCATTATTATGGTTAATGTAAGGGTTATTATTTCCTTCCACACGTTGGTTGGCGGGTTGATTACGGGGAGCCACGACATTTAAACTCAAGTCGTGAAGTGTCTCCCTAATAGCCGTCATTTGCTCAGTGAAATCCTGACGGAGTTCTTCAAGCGCTGTGAGACCGTTACCCTCATCCTGTTCGTCCTCCATATTAGAAGAAGATGGAGATTACTCCGTACCTATCCTAGTTCGTATGCAACAAACAGTTGTTCTGTCCTAAAAAGAAAAACAATAGAATGAATTTTTCCCGCTTAATATCTAGGGTAGAAAATTTTTTTATTATTATTTTCACACTTAAAATAAATAGAAGGCTATTAAAAAAAATTGATTTTTTTCCAGAAAAACAACAATTTTAGGCTGTTATTGGAAGACCAAAAAAATTTTTGTTTGAAATTTTGACAAAATGACGTGCAAGAAAAGTGCGTGTTGACGAACCAAGCAAGAGGGGGAGGGTTCCAATTAGGAAATTGATGTGAACCTCCCTCTGATACCAAATTGATGCAGGCATATACGTTGATACCGTGAAATCCACGGACTAAGCACGATTGTCTCTCTACGATCGAATTTCACACTTGCACAAATTTCACGCAGTGCACACGCCAAACAATAATATCAATTAAATTATAACGTACGGGTAGCCAAACCGATTAGGATCGAATAAAAGGCTATAGGCCAATATTATTTCCGGCTAAAAGGACCCACCCGATCCGATCGAGTGAAGGTTGTACCAAACGAGATCTACAAAAAATTATAATTTCAAAAATGGTAGATCTCTCCCAACAAAAATTAAACGAGGTTCGTCAATCCTCTCAGAAAATAAAGCAATCAAGATAGACACAAAATCGATTGAAGAAAGCCACGATTATTTTAAATCTATCAAGATTCAACACTAAAGTTTTCCACCACAAGAAAATCATGGAATGGAAAACACGCGAAGGTAGGAGTTTTCGTTACCCAATCGGAATGGATGATTCCGATTTCACTAACTTGGATCGCTCTTCAACGGCTCTGCCGGAGTTACGTCGGATGGAGAGGAAAACTCGTCCGCCTTTGTTGCGTCACGCTTTTGTCCAAAGATCCACCCAAAAATAAATGAGGGCTGGTTGGTGTTTTGCAAGGAGGGGGGTAGTTTGGTATGGTGTTTGGGAGGGGGTCGGGTTTGGACTATTGGTGGCCAAGTGTTGTATTTGGGGAGAGAGAAAAGGTGGCGGTTTTGAGGTGGTGATCGGTTTTGAGAGAGAGAGGGCTTGAAGTGGAGAAGAGAAAACTGTGAGGATGGGAGGGATATATATGGATGGCCGGTGGCAATTTTTTGGAGAGGGAAGGAGAGGGGGCGGCAGTTTGAGAGAGGTGGTGGAGGAATATCGAGAGGGAGGGTTGAGAGAGAAAAGGTGGCGGTTTAGGTGGTTGGCTGATTGACTTAGGAGAGAGGAGGAAAGGTGATGGTCAGCGGCTTGGGGAGGAGGAAGAGGCTTGGCTAGGGTCGAATACTTGAAAAAGGAGGAGGAGGGAATATTTCTCAAGGGAGATTAGGGTTTCAATTCTTTTTTCATTCAACTTAAAAAAATTTAACCAAAGCATGGCCTTATATAGGCTCATAATAATGTCTGGATACATGCAGCCCCAATAATAATAAAACACTCCAACATGAAATAATAATTAAAATGCTCACAAGCTAGCAAAATAAAATAAAATAAAAATTCAATTAAATATTAATTGGCCGTCTTGCGCCGAGGGCGGAGATTTATAGCGTCGCTCCACACGGTCACCATGGCGCCGTAAGTCTTTTGTTGGAGATGGAGGAAAATCTTCCGCATGCTTGTCGTCATCATCTTCAACATGTTGGGGTCGTCGTCTCCATCACCTAGAAATAGGGATTTTAAACTAACTGGCTATTCAAATGTAGATTTTGCAGGCTGTAGAGAGGACAAGAAAAGCACATCAGGCACCTGTCAGTTATTAGGAGGAAGACTTGTGTATTAGAGCAGCAAGAAGTAGACCAGTGTGGCTATCTCAACAACTGAGTTAGAGTATATCTCAACAGGAAGTTGCTGTACAGTTAATATGGATCCTACATCAGCTCCAAGACTACAACATCAAGATAAGTAACGCCCCGATGTACTGTGATTTAACTAATGCAATCTCTATCGCTAGGAATCCTATCTCTCATAGCAGGACTAAGTATATTGAGATTTGGTATCATTTTATTAGGGAGCATGTGGAGAAGGAAGATATCAGTCTTGAGTTTGTGCTTACAGTCAAGCAAGTGGATGACATCTTCACTAAGCCACTAGATGAAGTCATGTTCAACACATTCAAGTTTGAGTTGGGTATGTTGAACTTGATATCTTCAGTTTCTCCTTATTTTGTTTTTGTTGCAAGAATAACTACTTCTTGCAGGTTGTTAAGGCTTTCAAAGGCATCAAGACTGAAAAGGACTAAAGTGTCCAGTAGAGAGGATGATAGAAGATGCTCCTGTTGAGGGGGGAGCAAGTCCAGCACTTGCAGGAATAGGTTCATCTTCCTCTTAAGAAGAAGCAAGCAGCTGTAATAGTGAAATTCCAAGATCAACACTGCTGATTTGTATGTCCTAAGGACAATGCATAGATTGAGGGGGAGATCAACTCTGAACTCCCTGCTCTAGAGATTATTAATGACATGGTCATGAACTTCATTGATTCTGAAATGGAATGTTGATGCTGAGAAGACAATGATAAAGGGGGAGAAGACTGTAACACCCCAAAAATTAGAAGGGGAATCGACGACGTCGTTTTAGCCAAGTTTGGGTTTTGGAGCAGGCGACACGGGCGTGTCAAGGGCATGACACGGGCATGTCAGGGCGTGGTTGACCGCGGAGCTTATGGTCGACGTTTTGAGGGTCGACGTTTGTCGAGCTCAGGAACACGGCCTGGGACAAGGGCGTGTCCCTCGCTGTGTCCTTCTCAGGCTGTTTGCAGGATTTATTCTACTAGGCGTGACACGGGTCACGACACGGCCGTGTTGGGTCTGACACGGGCGTGTCGAAGGCCGTGTCTTTGGCCGTGTCCTTCTCTGACTAGGAAGGTTAGTCGTTGGGGGGCGTGACACGGGTCTCGACACGGGCGTGTCAAAGGCAACACGGGCGTGTCGTAGGCCGTGTCAATGGCCGTGTGCTGGTTTTCGAATCGGTCGAGATGGCGAATGGTTGACACGGCCCTGCACACGGCCGTGTGCCAACCCGTGTTCGGCCCAGATTTTGTTATTTTGGGTTCCGATCGTGGCCGTCCGTTTCTTTGGTATGAGATCCAACGGTGGGGAGCCTCCCTGGGCGGTTTAAGGCCGGGAATAGGGTTTCAAACCCTTATTTTCCATTTGGCTTTATCTCTCTTGATTCTAGAGAGAAGGGAGAGCAAGGAGGAGGAAGAAGGCCAAGTTCCGGCCGCCGGCGAAGCTTCGGAGGTCCGTTTCGCGAGCGGAGTTCAGATCCGCGAAGGTGGGAGCGTTGCGGTGGTTTTCAACCGAGCAAATCTTCTCCATGGCTAGGAAGAGGGGATGGAAGGTAACGACACTTCTCCTCTCGGTTTTTAGGATTTAGGATGCATGAATAGCATCCCCTTACTTTCGTATTTTGAGCACCGAATCTCTCAAATGAGAGGGATTTCTGTAGCCTAGGTTCAAGAGGAACCTCCGGGTTGAGTATGTTCATCCCGGCATGCTTTGCATTAGAGATCCGCTCCGTTAGCGGATTAGGCATTGTGGGTGAAGCCGTGGTCGCGACCGTTAGTCCGACCCGGTGATGTTGCATAGCGAGCTTCGGGGATTTGGTAGAAATTCGTTGCGGCAATACGCTGTTGTATGTATGCGTTCCCCCCCCCCCCTTATATTTGAGTGAGTCCTCGTGGTCGGAACCGGACAAGGTTAGCTCCGCATTGTGCGGTAGATGGTTTCCTTGGAGCACGGGAAAGACACGGTGTGAATGGTGATTGGGGTGGGGAAACCTTTGTTTGTGCTGTGCAAAGGCGCGGCTATGTCTCCGTGGTCGGCTGGCTATCCCGTGACGCGCATGTCATGTGGGGAAAGTGTCCCGGCGAGACTAGCCCCTTGTGTGGAACTGACGAGAATGTCGAGCGGAGGGCAAGCCCGGGCAATGTGGCCATGAGCAGGTGGGGTCTAGCAAGGCTTCTTAGAATCGGTCAGTGTGAGACGGAACCCTGACGTGCGAAGTCAGAATGTGCGGTCAAGCCCGGGGTATATGACCCTTGTGCGGGTGGGGCCTTTGCGAGGTTCCGTGTGACGGCGTGTGTGCCGTTAGGGACATGGTGGTTCCCTTGTGTTTGCGGCTTTAAGCCAATGGGGAAACGGAAGTACCCAGTGTTTGATGTTGTGCTAGATGCATACGAGCTAGGGTGCCTTGGGTGAAACCCGGGTTGCATTCATGTTGCATAGTAGGCCCCTTTCACTTTGTACAAAACATAGAGAACATGTATGTTCTATGAGACATCCAAGCCTGTTTTACCGCTTTATTATATATACTCTTTTGGTATACGAAGTGCTAACTTGCAGGTGGAGTGGTACCCCGGGGTCCATTAGGGATGGCCGGGAGGAGATGTATTTGTTGCACAGTAGAGGTCAGCCTTTGTTGACCCACGTTACTTCAAATCCTTACAGGGCAAGGATCGCATGCAGGAGCTAGCGCGCCGGGCAAAAAGCCCTAAGCCTCATGAAGTGTTGTTGTGCTTGACTATTTTCTTTTCCTTGTTTGGTTGCTGTTGTTTGACTATGTCCGGCTTGCATGCTGAGGTAGCCTATGGGTGCTTGGCACTTTATATATTTGGACTTATATTGTGTAAGGCCTAAAGGCTATTTGATACTCTTCTGTTAGTGGATAACTTCTGTCTGTTAGTGTTCTGTTTCCGCTGTGTTTGTCTGGAGTTTTGAGATTCGGTAGTTTTATATCATCTTTTAATACTAAAGCTGTGGTGTCCGTATGTTGTGGGGCCCCGGCCGGACCCATATTATGTGGTCTTTACAGGGGAGGTGTTACAATTTGGTATTCGAGGGAGGTTAGCGTTCCAATGAGAAGTTTCGTGGTCGAAAGTATAAGTCGAGTCGCATATAAGAAGTTATCCACATAGGAGTATCGCGGGACCATGAGTGTCCTTGGTTTCTAGTCTTGCAATTAGAGACTGATTTGCGTTTTCTTGCTTGTGTTTAGAGTGCAAGAAACGAGGCTGGGACCTCTAGGCTAAGAGAAGAGCTCTCGGCAAGTAGTGTGACTGCGCAAGGTCCGCTAAGGATGGGGGTCACACCGGCCGACTTCGGTCGTATGCTTGCAGAAGCGATGGTGGCGGCCCAAGCTGCAGCGACAGTATAGGTAGCAGCTCCCGTTGCTCAAGTAGCAACTCCTGCTACCCCGGACACGGCAGCGACCGTGCCGGTTGAGGAAGCCAGGCGGGCAGAGCCGCAGGCCGAGAGAGTGGTTGTCGGGCATGTGGACCGGCAAATGAAGTACTTTCTGAGTTTCCACCCTCCAACCTTCAAGGGAATCGGCACGCCCACAGATGCAGAGGATTGGTGGGCTAGAATTCAGGAGCTTCTGAGGGCGGCAGAGGCGCCAGATGAGAAAAAGGCAGAGTTCACTGCCTTTATGTTGGAGGGAGATGCCAAGTTATGGTGGGTGAGCCACAGTGGCCGGCAGTTTCTAGGAAGCACACCGTCCATCGAGGAGTTTGGGAATGCCTTCCTGAAGAAGTACACTCCCGCCTCAACGAGGTTAGTCCTCCAGAGGCAGTTTCTACATCTGGTGCAGCGAGACAAGTCAGTGGATGAGTATGTTCAGGAATTTACTCGCTTGGGTCGTTATGCAAGGACGACCATGGCCGACGATGAAGAGAGGGACAATCTCTTCTATCATGGATTGAGGGAGAATCTAAGACAACCCCTCATATCGATGAAACATGCGGGTTTCAACGAATTGGCGGAGGCGGCCCGAATTTTGGAGAGTGACATGGAGCGATCCCAGCGTCGCAAGGGTTTCACACCCAAACAGGGGGAGGAGAAGAAGCCTGCCCAGTCCCATGGAAAGGCGGAAGGGAGCCGATGGAAGAAGAAGCCTTCCCCATATAAGTCAGGCGAGAAAAGTAATTGGACGTCTGGAGGGTCACGCTCTAAGGGACCGCAGACGTGTTACAGTTGTGGCAAGCCAGGCCACATAGCAAGATTTTGTACCCAAGGGGGCGCTGAGCAAGAGCCAAGGCAGGAGCAGTCTGTACGCTCCGGACCCAGTGCAGCAGAGAAGGGGAAAATGGCGGAGTCGAGTGCTTCCCGGTTTCAACTAGTGCAGCCAAGGGCCTACAACCTTGGGCAGCAGGAAGCAATCCGCCAAATCGATGTGGTGACAGGTATGAGAGTTCAACCTGCACCGTAGATTTCTTCCTTTCAAGCCTTTTATGTTTGTTGCATGTGTGTAGGCTTTGTAGTGGTATCTGAGTACCCCGCTAGAGTACTTTTTGATACGGGAGCGTCGCACTCCTTCCTTGCGGAAAGTTTCACCCGGAGGATTGGAGTTGATTCCTTCGCAACGGACTCAGAGTTAAAAGTGCGCATGCCCAATGGGTCGTCTATGACAACCAGGGCTAAATGGCGAATTTGTTGGAGTCTTGAGGGAGTCGACTTCATTTTGGTAGCGGCGATCTTGCCGCTGTCCGAGTTCGATGTGATTTTGGGGATGGATTGGCTAGCGGAGCAGCGTGCCAGTATCGACTGTTTGTCCAAGGTGGTAACCTTGAGGGGCATGGGGCAAGCGGAAGTCAAGTTTGAGGGCCTGCATAGAGTGGCATGTTCCCTAGTTTCAGCACTTCAACTAGTGCGAGCTGTTAACAAGGGGGGTGTAGCTCTAGTAGCGTTGTTGGAGGTTAGCCTTTCTAGGCTGTCTCTTGGAGAAGTGCCCGTGGTGGCGGAGTTTGGAGATGTTTTTCCTGAGGAGCTACCGGGAGCACCTCCTCGACGGGAGATTGATTTCTCCATCGAGTTAGTGCCCGAGGCTAGACCGGTGTCACGTCCACCCTTTAGGATGGCACCAAAGGAGTTGGCCGAGCTCAAGGTTAAGTTGCAGGAGCTTTTGGAGCAAGGGTATATCAGACCCAGCTCTTCATCGTGGAGTGCGCTGGTGTAATTTGTAAAGAAGAAGGACGGTAGTATGCGTCTGTGCATAGACTACCGAGAGTTGAACAAATTGACTGTCAAGAATAAGTATCTGATTCCTCGGATAGACGATCTCTTCGACCAGTTGGTGGGGTCGGTGGTGTACTCCAAGTTGCGGATTCGTGACGAAGACATACCGAAGACCGCGTTTGGTACGAGGTATGGTCATTTTGAGTTCTCGGTGATGCCATTCGGGCTGACGAACGCGCCGTCCGTGTCATGGACTTGATGAACCGAGTGTTTCGCGAATATTTGGACTGGTTCGTAGTCGTATTTATCGATGACATATTGGTGTATTCCAAGTTAGAAGCGGAGCACGAGTCGCACTTGCGGACAGTGTTGCAAGTATTGAGAGAGAACCAGCTTTATGCGAAGTTCTCCAAGTGCGAGTTCTGGTTGGAGAAAGTGGCATTTCTAGGCCATGTGATTAGTGGGGATGGGGTGGCGGTAGATCCAACGAAAGTAGAAGCCATCAGAGAGTGGCCAGTTTTGAGGACCGTGGCGGAAGTCCGAAGTTTTCTTGGACTAGCCGGGTACTACCGAAGGTTTGTGGAAAACTTTTCGTAGATAGCTCTACCCCTCACTTCACTAACTCGCAAGGATCAGAAGTTTGTATGGACTCAAGAGTGCAATCAGGCGTTTGAAACCCTGAAGGAGAGGCTAATGACAGCGCCGATCCTAAGTCTACCAAAGGGGACCGAAGGGTTCCAGATTTTCAGTGACGCATCCGGATGCGGTTTAGGGTGCGTGTTGGTGCAGCATGATAGTGTGATAGCTTTTGGGTCGAGGCAGCTGAAGCCTCATGAGAGAAATTACCCCGTCCATGATTTGGAGTTGGCGGCGGTAATTTTTGCTTTGAAGTTGTGGAGGCACTACGTTTATGGTGCAAAGGTGGAGATCTTCACGGACCACAAGAGTCTGAAGTATCTCCTAGATCAGAAGGACCTAAATATACGGCAGCGCAGGTGGGTTGAGTTCCTTGGGGACTACGAGGTGGCGATTCAGTACACGACAGGGAAAGCCAATGTGGTGGCAAATGCTTTGAGTAGGAAATACTCGGGGCAAGAAAATTGGATTGAATCTCACGATGAGCGGTTAAGGCGGGACTGGGAGTCCCTTGGTTTGGAATGTGTGGTAAGAGGCGAGTCTAGCGTGGCTCGACTAAATTGGATTGAGATGCAGAGTGACTTATGCGATCGTATTCGGGAAGCGACCCGTGTTGATGCGGAGTTCCAACCTTTCGTGGAGGAAGCTCTAAAGGGCGAGGGTAGCGCCTAGGAGATGGTTGATGGGATTCTGAGGAAGGGCGGAAGGATTTGTGTACCGCAGTTCGGCAAGCTCCACGAGGAGTTGATGTTTGAGGCCCACTTCACTAAGTACTCCATTCACCCGGGTAGTACAAAGATGTACTTGGATTTGAAGAAGTCCTATTGGTGGCCTGGGATGAAGCGGGACGTAGCTTTGTGTGTGAGTCGGTGCCAAACATGTGCCTTGATGAAGGCCAAGTGTCCGAAGCCGGGCGGGTTCTTGAAGCCTCTTTCAATCCCCGAATGGAAATTTGATGACATCTCCATGGATTTTGTGCATGGGTTGCCTAGATCGCAGCAGGGTAATGATGTCATTTGGGTGATTATGGACCGCTTGACCAAAGTGGCACATTTCATCCCAAACCGGAAGGAGGACGGTGTGGAAAAGTTGTTGGAGTTGTACGTCCGCAATATTGTATGACTTCATGGGATTCCGAAGAGTATAGTCAGCGACCGGGATGGACGTTTCATGACTAAGGATTGGCGGTTGGTGCAGAAGAGCTTGGGCACAAAACTCAAGTTCAGTACGGCCTTTCATCCACAAACCGATGGGCAAACTGAGAGAACGAACCGTACTTTGGAAGATATGCTAAGGATGTGTACTCTCGACTTCGGCAAGAAGTGGGAGGATCACCTCGTCATGGTGGAGTTTGCTTATAATAATAGTTACCAAGCTAGTATCAAGATGGCGCCATACAAAGCTCTGTATGGGAGGCGGTGTCGAACACCGATGTCTTGGATAGAGGCGGGAGACAACAAGCTTTTGGGGAAAGAAGTGGTAGCCGACGCTAGTGAGCTAGTGCAGACCATTCAAGAGCGCATGCAGGTAGCTCAAGATCGGCAGTCGAAGTATTTCAATGCTTGCCACAGGCATGTGGAATTCGCTGTGGGCGACTGGGTGTATCTTAAGATCAAGCCGTTCAAAGGCGTTTCGCAAATTCGCCAACTCAAGAAGCTGAGTCCGAGATTTTTGGGACCATTCAAGGTCATCGAGCGAGTGGGAGAGGCAGTGTACCGGTTGGCATTGTCCACAGAGCTAAGTGGATTGCATGACGTTTTTCACGTCTCCTTCCTGAGGAAAGCTTTGTTAGAAGCCAGCATGGTGATTGAGCCGACGGCGGTGCCGGTAGAAGAAGACTTGAGGACGCGAGTTCGTCCAATCGGGATAGAAGACTCAGAGGTTCGGCAATTGCGGAACAAGGAGGTCAGACTCGTAAAGGTCCGTTGGGACAACTGTGGCTGCGAGGAGCTCTCATGGGAGCGAGAGCAGGCCATGCTGGAGGAGTACCCCGAGCTTTTCACCTCAGGTACCGTTTAGTTTTGTTTACCTTCCATGTTTTAAATTTCGGGACGAAATTCTTGTAAGGGGGGGAGAATTGTAACACCCCAAAACTTGGAAGGGGAATCGACGGCGTCGTTTTAGCCAAGTTTGGGTTTTGGAGCAGGCGTCACGGGCGTGTCAAGGGCGTGACACGGGCGTGTCAGGGCGTGGTCGACCGCGTAGCTTGTGGTCGACGTTTTGAGGGTCGACGTTCGTTGAGCTCAGGAACACGGCCTGGGACACGGGTGTGTCATTGGCCGTGTCCTTCTCGGGCTGTTTGCAGGATTTATTCTGCTAGGCGTGACACGGGTCACGACACGGCCGTGTCGGGTCTGACACGGGCGTGTCGAAGGCCGTATCTTTGGCCGTGTCTTTGGCCGTATCCTTCTCTGACTGGGAAGGTTGGTCGGTGGGGGGCGTGACACGGGTCTCGACACGGGCGTGTCAAAGGCAACACGGGAGTGTCGGAGGCCGTGTCAACGACCGTGTGCTGGTTTTTGAATCGGTCGAGACGGCGAATGGTTGACACGGCCCTGCACACGGCCGTGTGCCAACCCGTGTTCGGTCCATATTTTGTTATTTTGGGTTCCGATCGTGGCCGTCCGTTTCTTTGGTATGAGATCCAACGGTGGGGAGCCTCCCTGGGCGGTTTAAGGCCGGGAATAGGGTTTCAAACCCTCATTTTCCATTTGGCTTTATCTCTCTTGATTCTAGAGAGAAGGGAGAGCAAGGAGGAGGAAGAAGGCCAAGTTCCGGCCGCCGGCGAAGCTTCGGAGGTCCGTTTTGCGAGCGGAGTTCAGATCCGCGAAGGTGGGAGCGTTGCGGTGGTTTTCAACCGAGCAAATCTTCTCCATGGCTAGGAAGAGGGGACGGAAGGTAACGACACTTCTCCTCTCGGTTTTTAGGATTTAGGATGCATGAATAACATCCCCTTCCTTTCGTATTTTGAGCACCGAATCTCTCAAATGAGAGGGATTCGTGTAGCCTAGGTTCAAGAGGAACCTCCGAGTTGAGTATGTTCATCCCGGCATGCTTTGCATTAGAGATCAGCTCTGTTAGCGGATTAGGCATTGTGGGTGAAGCCGTGGTCGCGACCGTTAGTCCGACCCGGTGATGTTGCATAGCGAGCTTCGGGGATTCAGTAGAAATCCATTGCGGCAATACGCCGTTGTATGTATGCGTTTCCCCACCTTATATTTGAGTGAGTACTCGTGGTCGGAATCGGACAAGGTTAGCTCCGCGTTGTGTGGTAGATGGTTTCCTTGGAGCACGGGAAAGACACGGTGCGAATGGTGATTGGGGTGGGGAAACCTTTGTTTGTGCTGTGCAAAGGCGTGGCTATATCTCCGTGGTCGGCTGGCTATCCCGTGACGCGTAAGTCATGTGGGGAAAGTGTCCCGGCGAGACTAGCCCCTTGTGTGGGACTGACGAGAATGTCGAGCGGAGGGCAAGCCCGGGCAATGTGGCCATGAGCGGGTGGGGTCCAGCAAGGCTTCTTAGAATCGGTCAGTGTGAGACGGAACCCTGACGTGCGAAGTCAGAATGTGCGGGCAAGCCCGGGGTATATGACCCTTGTGCTGGTGGGGCCTTTGCGAGGTTCCGTGTGACGGCGTGTGTGCCGTTAGGGACATGGTGGTTCCCTTGTGTTTGCGGCTTTAAGCCAATGGGGAAACGGAAGTACCCAGTGTTTGATGTTGTGCTAGATGCATACGATCTAGGGTGCCTTGGGTGAAACCCGGGTTGCATTCATGTTGCATAGTAGGCCCCTTTCACTTTGTACAAAACATAGAGAACATGTATGCTGTATGAGACATCCAAGCCTGTTTTACCGCTTTATTATATATACTCTTTTGGTATACGAAGTGCTAACTTGCAGGTGGAGTGGTACCCCGGGGTCCGTTAGGGATGGCCAGGAGGAGATGTGTTTGTTACACAGTAGAGTTCAGCCTTTGCTGACCCACGTTAATTCAAATCCTTATAGGGCAAGGATCGCATGCAGGAGCTAGCGCGCCGGGCGAAAAGCCCTAAGCCTCATAAAGTGTTGCTGTGCTTGACTATTTTCTTTTCCTTGTTTTGCTGCTGTTGTTTGACTATGTCCGACTTGCATGCCGAGGTAGCCTAGGGGTGCTTGGAACTTTTTATATTTGGACTTATATTGTGTAAGGCCTTAAGGCCATTTGATACTCTTTTGTTAGTGGATAACTTCTGTCTGTTAGTGTTCTGTTTCCGCTGTGTTTGTCTGGAGTTTTGAGATTGGGTAGTTTTATATCATCTTTTAATACTAAAGCTGTGGCGTCGGTATATTGTGGGGCCCCGGCCAGACCCATATTATATGGTCTTTACAGGGGAGGTGTTACAAAGACAATGATCAGGGGGAGCATTCACATGTTCCTACTCAGGATAAGGTCAGTCAATCCACCCAGTTGGCTGAGGAATCAACTATTCCTGAGCATGATGGTCAAAAGGACCAAAGGTATAATTCACCCATGATTCTTTCTCCACCCTTAATAGTTGAATGCTTATTGAAGAAGCCAAAAAGGGAGAGGAGTGGGAGAGCAATGACTTGACATGACTTTACATGTTGAATCAATGCATAACACTTGGAATGATTCAAGTGGTTTGAGGAGTGCAATGAATTAACAGGTTAATTCACTATATTAAACTTGTTAACTTTAGAAAAGCTATAATTACTAGCTTACATTTGCTTAATTGATATGTTTTATGTATTAATGCATCTTATTAATTCTTTGTATTCTTCCTTCTTCAAATAGGGGGAGATTGTCGGGAATATTGCACTTCAATGTTCCCTGGAATTGAAGAGGCATCACCATCAATACTAAGAGCATAGATGTATTTTATGTATACTCTAAGTTCAATATGTGCATGATGTTCTTTGTCAAAATGATTAGATAGGTTGTCTAAGTGAGAGCCACGGGTTGACAAGAGGAAGAATGTTGGAAAGACAGAGATTTGCCTAAGTCCATAGGCATTGAGTGAAGGCAGTTCACTTAACGCCAGATGTCAAGAATCGCTGAGTAAAGCATGGGTAGTCAAAGCCTGACTACTGGAAAGACAAAAATTTGTCTAAGTACACAGGCATTGAGTGAAGGCGGTTCACTCAATGCTAGATAAAAAGAGGCATTGAGTAAAGCTTGGATAGCCAAAGCTTCAGCATTGGAAAAGAAGAAATCTTGCTAAGTCCAGAAGTGTCGAGTGAGGACAGCTCACTCAAGCCTGAAGAAAGAAGCATCGCGTAATGCTCTATGCTATCAAAGCCAGAGAAATTGAGAAGAAGTCTTACTAAGTCCATAAGCATTGAGTGAAGCCAGTTCACTCAACGCTAAGCTCAGAAAGTGCCGACAGAACAAGCTTCAATCAAAGCCCCAGTAGATGTAGTCAAAAAATCTATCTAAGTCAAGATGCATTGAGTGAGGATAGTTCACTCAACGCCAACTCAACATAGAAATTGGCTAATTACAGAAGTGTTGAGTGAAGGCAGTTCATACAACGCCTAATAAAAAAGATAGGCAAAGGCATAAAGCGTGAGTGAAGATAGCTCACTCAACGCCTTCATACTGATAAAAATCAACTAGGTACAGAAGCGTTGAGTGAAGGCTGTTCACTCAACACCTCATCAAGATAACAGGAAATTCGAGTATGCGTTGAGTTATGAAGGCTCATTCAATGCACTCAACGACTATAAATACAAAGCTTGTCTAAGGACAAAAGTGTTGACTGAAGACAACGGACTCAACGCTATCAACAAAAAGTTTGTCAATGAAAAAAGCGTTGAGTGAAGCCAACACACTCAATGCTTATCAACAGAAAGTTTATCTAAGTACAAAAGCATTGAGTGAAGCCAATGCACTCAACGCCTATCAACAAAAAGTTTGTCTAAGGACAAAAGCATTGAGTGAAGACTATTCACTCAACGTTTGTTCAACAGAAATATTGGCTAAGTCCAAATTCATCGAGTTATGAATAATCACTCAACGCCTAGTGAGATAGAAAACTGTCTAAGTATTTTTGTGTTGAGTGAAGGTTGTTTACTCAATGCCTATACTAAATTTCTTGAATTTGGCTAAGTCCACAGATACTAACATCAGCAAAATTCAAAATCATTGCGAGAAGTCTACAGTACGTGACAAACGGTGTCGCACGCCTACTGTACGGCATTTACTGATAAAGAAAAGTTGCAACCAACAACTACAGCTGGTCCAACAGCTCAAAGTGCCATTGGATGGTAGAAGATAACAACAACAGATTAGACAATAGAAAATTATCTTTTGGAAAAGTGGAACTTCATCTTCTTCCTCACGACATTGTTGTAGAGCCTGAAGAACAAGTTCAGACTTCTGATCTTAGAGTTCAACAAGTTAGCTGTTGTGATTAAAACCTTCAACAACATGTTTTGAGATACTTCTCTGAGAAAGAAGAAGCATCAAGGCAATCCCTAGCTGCAGTAACTTCATAGCCCTATAAAATCATACCTAAAGAACAATTTCTGGAGCTGTGAAGAAGAAGATAAGACTGAGTTTCTTTATTAGTTCAGGAAGAAGAAGTTATCTACAAGATACTTCTCAGCACAAGCTAAGTCAACTTGAAGATCATACCTAAAGACTATTCACTCAACGTTTGTTCAACAGAAATATTGGCTAAGTCCAAATTCATCGAGTCATGAATAATCACTCAACGCCTAGTGAGATAGAAAACTGTCTAAGTATTTTTGTTTTGAGTGAAGGTTGTTTACTCAATGCCTATACTAAATTTTTTGAATTTGGCTAAGTCCACAGATACTAACATCAGCAAAATTCAAAATCATTGCGAGAAGTCTACAGTACGTGACAAACGGTGTCGCACGCCTACTGTACGACATTTACTGATAAAGAAAAGTTGCAACCAACAACTACAGCCGGTCCAACAGCTCAAAGTGCCATTGGATGGCAGAAGATAACAACAACAGATTAGACAATAGAAAATTAACTTTTGGAAAAGTGGAACTTCATCTTCTTCCTCACGACATTGTTGTAGAGCCTGAAGAACAAGTTCAGACTTCTGATCTTAGAGTTCAACAAGTTAGCTGTTGTGATTAAAACCTTCAACAACATGTTTTGAGATACTTCTCTGAGAAAGAAGAAGCATCAAGGCAATCCCTAGCTGCAGTAACTTCATAGCCCTATCAAATCATACCTAAAGAACAATTTCTGGAGCTGTGAAGAAGAAGATAAGACTGAGTTTCTTTATTAGTTCAGGAAGAAGAAGTTATCTGCAAGATACTTCTCAGCACAAGCTAAGTCAACTTGAAGATCAACCATCTTATTGCTGTGAAGGAGATAGAACAGAGTTTTCTTAGTTCAGCAAGAAGCAGGCTCTGAGAATCATCTCTCTGGAGTCAAAGTTAGGGCTGAGTTATTCTCATTCCAAGAAGGCAGGCTCAGAGATCATTTCTCTTGAGTCAAATCAACATCAACCATCAACCTTTCTTTTGTATGATCTTAACGGATCTGAGTGTAATCCTAGTTTATGAAGGCTGAGGTAGGATCCCTATAGTGGATCTAAGGTATGACATTAGTGCCTGAGCTGTAGGAGAGTCATTCTCTATAAGTTGCAGGGCCTTTATGCCTTAGTTGTAGGATACTTCTATGGATCTGAGGTAGGGCTTTTGTGCCTAAGATGTAGGAGAGTCATTCTCTATGAGTTATATGTCTATCCTCCTAGCATGAGTGTAGGACTTGTGCTAAAGTTTTAGGCAGGTGATCTTTAGATAATTGAGCTATAGAAGCAAAGCTTGCTCTGAGTTGTAGGGCCTTGTGTCTGAGGTAGGTCTTGGAGGAGACTGAGAGATCCTGAGGGATCTGTGTTGTAAGATCTTTTGAGCCGAGATTGGAGAAGTGCCCTGTCTAACACACTATTAGAAATATGGGAGGGACAGTGGACATACCCATAATCTAGGGAACCACTTTAATATTCATGTATGCTTTGTGATTGTCTTGAAAGCTAACTTAATCTAACTCATAACAAACTAAAGCAAGGAAAAAGTCTCAAAAGACTGAAAAACCTATTCACTCTTCCCCTCTAGGTGTTTAGCTAATCTTCAAACTAAAGATTATGGGTATGATTTCTATCAATGAGAGTTTCAGCATCTTGTAAGATTTGTTGACTTCTATGTTTTGGATGACTGCGGGTATGAAAAATAGTTTTACAAAGTCTTGTGAGATCCCCTAAGGTGAGCACTTTTGTTTATAGCGGACGCGAGCTTGGTGGAGATAACTGATATGGACAAAAGGTTGGAGGCGGATCACTTGGGAGTCCAGGCTAGTAGTAAGAGACCCGCCGACAATATGATGGAAGTATGTCAAGCTATAGAAGGAGACATAATAGTAGAGGTGGAAGAAGAAAACGAAGTGGTGGCGGCCATGTCCACCAGAATTTTAGGATGGAACGTCCGACCCCGCAGTTAACACTACCACCACCCCCGCAGTTCCAAACTCACCAAAAACTAGAAGGACCATTTGGGCGAGTCTATTTTCAGTGTAACCAGTGTAACATCCCATTTCTAGCTAGACCCCTAGGAGTCGGTTGGTCGTGACAGAACCCTGTGAAGCCCAAAAATTGAAATAAATCGATCGAGGTTTCGGGTCACGGGTTGGTCACGCCCGTGACCGACCCGTCACGTCCGTGACCTAGGGCGTGACTCCTTCGACGATCGTCGATCTCCGTGAGATGATCGTCGAACTTGCTGCCCGGGAATGTCACGCCCGTGACCAAGGTGTCACGCCCGTGACCTAGGGCGTGACTCCTTCGACGATCGTCGATCTCCGTGAGACGATCGTCGAACTTGCAGCCCCGGCATGTCACGCCCGTGACCAAGGTGTCACGCCCGTGACCAAGGTGTCACGCCCGTGACCTAGGGCGTGACTCCTTCGACGATCGTCGATCTCCGTAAGGAGATCGTCGAAATTGAAACTCGGGCCTGTCACTCCCGTGACCTAGGTGTCATGCCCGTGACCTAGGGCGTGACCACCCTTTGACGACCGTCGATCTCAGTTCGATGATCGTCGTGTAACACCTCTACCCGTCAAGAAGAATATAATAGAGAGTCCGGCCGGGGCCCCACACCATATTCCACAAACAGGCGGAGACGCTACGAAATAATATCATAACCAACGCATCCTAACACAGAGCATTCTAGCGGAAGCTTCACGGTTGAATTATTGAACTCAAGATAAACAACATTGTCCACTAACACAGGAATGTATATATATACATCAAAAGAGTCTGGCCTTATGGCCTTACAACAGTTTCTCTTAACAAGAGTGTGGTTTACAGACATCGGCACGCAGGCCGGCCACACATGAACAAAAGAAACAAAACAATGCCTTCGAGGGCAGCAACGCAGCTTTGGGCTTCAGCCCGCTATGTCCCGCTCGGACCAGCTCCTCCAGCACCTGTAAAAACCAATCCACCAAACGGTGGCAAAACAGGGCAACGGTCAGCATTCAGCTGACCAATTATAACGACCCTGCCCCTGGCACGGGGCAGCGGAATTCCATCCCTGCATAACATTCATCCACATGATATATAGCCATTCAAGCAAGACGTGCACGCCCGCACCGTCACATATCACAAACGTCGGCTCGACGGCCCGACGCTCCGTGCACTCAGGGCACATTCACACCGTTCAGAGGTCCCAGACATAACGGCGCACTATGAGCATTCTAGTCTGATCGGCTCACCGGCCGTCGACTCTCGCTATGTGATCCTAACAGGGCCTTAAGCACCCAAGGTTAGACAACCATAACGCGGGTACAAATCCACCTTTCCCGTTGCTCACATCGTCAGACTCACGCCTGGACTGACGCGAGTACAGTTTCACCTTGCCCGTTCCACCATTTCCTAGTTGCAGCCTCACGGCTCAACTTTCCACCAGTAGCACTCACGGCCACAAGAGAGTCCAACTCTCATAATTTCCTGGACTTCCTCCAGTACTTTTATCCATCATGCATACAAGCAATCATCACGGAGCCTTCTCCGATATGCAACCAAGCATCACCAATCCAGACCATGCCCAGATGGGCTTCACACAGCATGCCTAGATCCGTACTCCAATTCCGGACTCTAACAAGGGGGACTTCACATATCTACCCCAAGGGACGCCACAACCCACCGCACACTCGCGGGGAAGGGTTTTCCCTATGCAATGCAGGAATTAAGGACTTCACATGTCCAAGCAGGAAATCGTTACCCTAGGAGTTCGCTTCGGAGCCATGGAGAGAAATTTGAGACGGATGAAAGCCTTCGCAGCAGCGTTGCCTTCGTAAATCCGAACTCGGCTCGCGATTTGGACCACCGTAGCACCACCGGCAGCCGGACTCCACTTCCTCTTCTTCCTCCTTGCTCTCACCTCTCTCTTTCTTTAGAAAGAGAAGATGAAAAAGAAGAATGAGCTTTTCTCCCCCCTTTTCCGGCCTTATCAGCCCAGAAATGATCTCCAGCCACAGGATCTTATTTAAAGAAAATGAAGGGCCAAGATCCACCTGAAAATTCCTTCTCTTTTGGCCGACACGGCCTGTGACACGCCCGTGTCACAGGCCGTGTACCCTTAAGCGGCACACGCGGCAGTCGCACCGACTGAAATATTCGAGAACACGGGCATCGACACGCCCGTGTCGAACCTGACACGCCCGTGTCAGTCATGAGACACGCCCGTGTCTCCTGTTACACGGTACTCACCGATCTCCAAAACCAGTACACGGGTCGGAACACGGCAACTGACACGCCCGTGTCCAGCCTCACACGCCCGTGTTCCCGGCCGTGTTCAAGGCCGTGTCCTGCTCTGACTTGAATAGGCCAATTTCGAAAATTAATTCGAACACGCCCTGGGACACGCCCGTGTCGAAGGCCGTGTCCCAGGCTCGACGATCGTCGACTCTCAAACGTCGACTAGCCTGAACACGCCCTGGGACACGCCCGTGTCCCAGGCCGTGTACACCCGACACGCCCTGGGACACGCCCGTGTCCCAGGCCGTGTCTAACAGCCTCCAACCCAAAATTGTTTGCAAGCATATTTTGAGATTTTTGGGGTGTTACAATCCTCCCCCCCCCTTAATAAAATTTCGTCCCGAAATTTGAAAACAATAGGGAGAAAATAACAAAACATTTATATGTTTCTATTACATATACAACGAGTGAACAAGTTACGAAAATAACTCGGGAAACTCGGCTTGCATGGTCTGCTCGCGCTCCCATGTTAGCTCTTCTCGGCCACAATTGTCCCACCGGACTTTGACCATCCCGATCACCTTGTTCCGCAACTGTTTCTCGGCTCGATCCTCTATCCGTATAGGCTTCACCTTTGTCGTTAGCCCATACTCAACTGGCACTCGATCATTTTCAACTATATGAGCTGGATCCTTGACTGCTTTGCGTAACACCGAGATGTGAAACACGTCATGCAATCCACTCAATTCCAATGAAAGAGCTAACCGATAGGCAGCTTCCCCAACTCGCTCCACCACTTCAAACGGACCAAGGTAGCGCGGACTTAGCTTTTTCAACCGCCGGATCCGAGATACGCCTTTGAAGGGCTTAATCTTTAAATAGACCCAGTCACCCACCGCGAACTCCACGTTCCGGTGCTTAGCATTGTAATACTTGGCCTGCCGATCTTGGGCTATTAGGAGCCTCTCTCGAATAGAGCGTATTGTTGAGGTAGCATCCTCGACTTCCTTTTTGCCTAAAAGTTTGGTCTCGCCAGTTTCTGCCCAAGCTAGCGGTGTACGACACTTGCGACCATACATCGCATCAAATGGGGCCATGCCTATACTCGCTTGATAGCTATTATTATAGGCAAACTCCACCATAACAAGATGTTCTTCCCACTTCTTACCGAAGTCCAGGGCGCACATACAGAGCATATCCTCCATCGTTCTGTTGGTTCGTTCAGTTTGGCCATCCGTTTGCGGGTGAAAGGCCGTACTGAATGCTAACTTCGTGCCCAACATTTGATGAACTAATCTCCAATCCTTTGAAGTAAAACGCCCATCTCGATCACTTACGATGCTCCGGGGAACACTGTGCAATCCAACTATCTGCTCCACATAGAGCTTTGCCAACGTTTCCACTGAATCGTCCCGCTTGTTTGGTATAAAGTGAGCCACCTTTGTCAACCGGTCTACAATCACCCAGATTGAGTCATGGCCATGCTGAGATCTCGGCAATCCGTGCACGAAATCCATAGAAATATCCTCAAATTTCCATTGCGGAACCGGCAACGACTTCAGGAAACCACTCGGCCGTTGACATTCTGCCTTTACCAAAGCACAAGTACGACATTTAGCCACATACGCGGCTATGTCCTTCTTTAAACCAGGCCACCAGAACAGTTTCTTCATGTCTTTGTACATTTTTGTGCTCCCAGGGTGAATTGAATACTTTGTAAAGTGCGCTTCATATAGCAGCCCTTCTCGCAATTTACCCGCACTAGGGACGCACAATTAGCCATCTTTTCGTAACAAGCCATCATCCCAGGAGAACTGATCACCAGATCCCTCCTTTGCATAGCGTTGGAGACTTTCATCCAACTCCGTTGCCCGCCGAATCCTGTCAGCAAGGTCATATTGAACTTCCAACCAGTTCATGCTTGCTTCAGTTGAAGAATCTCTTTCCACACACGATATCTCCAAGGCTTCCAACTCCTGGATTAACCGCTCATCATGTATCCGCAACCAATTTGCCCGTACTGGAGTCCGACGACTCAAGGCATCAGCGACCACATTTCCCTTTCCGGGAACATAATGAATGTCGAATGTAAAATCCCCAAGGAATTCCATCCACCTCCTTTGTCGCATATTCAACTCCTTTTGATCGAGCAGATACTTTAAGCTTTTATGATCGGTATAAATATCTACTTTCACGCCATATAGATAATGCCTCCACAACTTTAGCGAAAAGATCACCGCCGCCAACTCCAAATCATGGACGGGGTAATTACGCTCATGCACTTTCAATTGACGTGAACCATAAGCGATCACCTTGACAAACTGCAGGAGAACGCAGCCTAAGCCGCTTCCTGACGCATCGCTGTATATTTCAAATCCATCTGTACCACATGGCGACGTCAAAACAGGCGCCGTGGTCAAACGACTTTTCAGCTCCTCAAAAGCTCGTGCGCACTCCGGCGTCCAAACGAACTTCTGATCTTTTCTCATCAACGTAGTCAGAGGCAAAGCAATCCGGGAGAAGTTCCCCACGAACCTCCTATAGTAGCCCGCCAGTCCAAGGAAACTCCTGACTTCGGCCACTGAAGACAACACTGGCCAATCCCGAATGGCACTTATCTTAGCCGGATCCACCGCTATGCCCTCTCCACTTACCACATGGCCTAGAAAAGCCACCGACGAGAGCCAGAACTCACACTTTGAGAACTTGGCATACAGCTTATTCCTTCGCAAGGTATGCAATACTAATCGCAAATGGTTTGCATGATCTTCCTCTGATTGTGAATATACAAGGATATCATCAATAAACACAATCACAAACAAATCCAGGTATTCGCGGAACGTTCGATGCATGAGATCCATGAAAACCGAAGGCGCATTACATAAGCCGAACGGTATCACTGTGAACTCATAATGACCATAGCGTGTGCCAAACACTGTCTTGGGAATGTCACCTTCCCTAATCCGCAACTGGTAATACCCGGACTTCAAATCCAACTTCGAATAGACGGTTGAGCCCGCTAGCTGATCGAACAAGTCATCGATCCGAGGAATTGGATACTTGTTTTTCTCCGTCAGTTTGTTTAGTTCGCGATAATCAATACATAGTCGCAAACCACCGTCTTTTTTTTTCACAAAAAGAACAGGCGCGCTCCAAGGTGACATACTTGGGCGTATGTATCCCTGCTCCAACAACTCTTGCAACTGAACTTTCAGTTCGGCCATTTCTTTTGGTGCTACCCGATACGGCGAACGGGCCACGGGTTTTGCACCCGGCACCAGCTCGATAGCGAAGTCAATTTCCCTTTGGGGAGGTAACCCCGAAAGGTCCTTTGGAAACACATCCGCATATTCCTACACAATCGGCACTTCACTCACACTGGCCTTTGGCGCCACCACCTCTATGAGTGTGAAGAACAACTCTGCACCCTTCCGAACTGCCTTAACAACTTGGAGAGCGGATAACAACATCCCACTCATCCCTTGCATACCAATGAACTTGGTCTCTCGTTCGGTATTTTGCCCAAGTGTGACCTCTTTTGAAGTGCAATCAATACAGGCACGCTGCTCTGAAAGCCAGTCCATTCCAAAGATTATATCAAACTCTTTGATCGGCAATACTAGTGTTTCCACCTTGAACTCCCGACTTCCTATCTTGACCTCAAGACCGCAAGATCGATCCACGCACATCAAACATCCGTTAGGCAACAACACCTTTACACTGTCTGTCTTGGTCCGGATAGGCACCCCGACACGCAAGACAAAATCCTCAGACAGAAACGAATGTGAAGCACCTGTGTCAAACAGTGCTCGCGCCGGATACTCTCGTATAAGGACAAACCCTATAACATGACAATTAAAACAAGCACAGCACACCAAAAGTAAAAACATTAAAACTTATGCGCACCTGTGACGACATCAGCCTGCTTAATGGCCTCCTGTTGTCCAAGGTTGAAGACCCTGGGCTGCGCATGCGAGGCAGAAGACTCCACCATAGCCTTCCCCTTCTCCGCATAAGACGCTCCCGTCTTCTTATCACCCTTTGGAGGACCAAATCGGCATTCACGTGCGAAGTGTCCAACCTTCCCGCACGTAAAACAAGCACGAGCTCCATTCCCAGATGTGTCCGTCACAGTCGCAGAAGGAGCTTGTCCAGAAGACTTAGACTTCTTATTCCATTTCCTTCGGTAGCCAAACTTGTCCGGACGCGGCGGCTTAAACTCCGGCTTCACAACCGCCAAGTTTCCCTTTGCTTGCCCCCGTTTCATGTCCGTCTCCAAAGAACGAGCCATACAGACTAAGGCTTGGAATCCATGACTCACAGAACTCGAGAGCAAATACCTTAGCTCATCTCGCAGTCCCGCATAAAACCGACTAGTCTTACGCTCTTCTTCGGCGAAGATCGAGCCCGCATATCTTCCCAAACGGGTGAACTCATGCAGGTAGTCATCCACACTTCGATCTCCCTGTGCTAACCGTTGGAACTCCATTTCCATCGATATCCTTTGCTGCATCGGCAGATGTTGTGCTAAGAACAACCGAGAGAATTCTTCCATTGTAATCTCTGCCAATTGCCTGCCGGCCAAGTGATGCAGTTCAATCTCATCCCACCACAATCGCGCCTCTCCTTCCAGTAGGAAAGTGGCTAACATGACTTTCTGTTCCTCCTCAACCCTGATAGCTCTCATAATCCTCTTAATTCTTGCAAGCCAATCCTCTGCTTGGGCCGGTGTACCCGCCCCATGAAACTGCGGAGGGTTAAAGCTCAAGAATTGCTTCCATTGTTGATCTGCTACCCGCGGATCAACTTCGGCTTCTACCGGTTCTTGCCGTACCCCAGCTTGCGCTGGCACCACTGCAGGACGTGCTTGCCCAGTCTGCTGAGCATTCATCACAGCAAGTACCGTTTTCGTGATAAGACGGACTGTTTCAGCGGATGGAGGAGTTGTGGGCACCTCGGCTGGTGCCGCACTCTCAACAGAACGTTGTGGTTCGGACTGACCCGCAACACTTCTGGTCACCTATATGTGTAATTTACACAGGTTAACGACCAATACAAACGGCAATCATACAAAGAGAATACACAAGTTCAACAAACAAGTGTATTTGCATTCCTAAGTGGACAATCTTGAGTTCAAAATTAAGTGTTATAACGACGGCACTGACACGTGCTCGCCCCCTCTCAAAAGAATTCGTCCGCGAATTCGGAAGAGATCGACCAACAAGCTGATACCAAATTGTAACACCTCTACCCGTCAAGAAGAATATAATAGAGAGTCCGGCCAGGGCCCCACACCATATTCCACAAACAGGCGGAGACGCTACGAAATAATATCATAACCAACGCATCCTAACACAGAGCATTCTAGCGGAAGCTTCACGGTTGAATTATTGAACTCAAGATAAACAACATTGTCCACTAACACAGGAATGTATATATATACATCAAAAGAGTCTGGCCTTAAGGCCTTACAACAGTTTCTCTTAACAAGAGTGTGGTTTACAAACATCGGCACGCAGGCCTGCCACACATGAACAAAAGAAACAAAACAATGCCTTCGAGGGCAGCAACGCAGCTTTGGGCTTCAGCCCGTTAAGTCCCGCTCGGACCAGCTCCTCCAGCACCTGTAAGAACCAATCCACCAAACGGTGGCAAAACAGGGCAACGGTCAGCATTCAGCTGACCAATTATAACGACCCTGCCCCTGGCACGGGGCAGCGGAATTCCATCCCTGCATAACATTCATCCACATGATATATAGCCATTCAAGCAAGACGTGCACGCCCGCACCGTCATATATCACAAACATCGGCTCGACGGCCCGACGCTCCGTGCACTCAGGGCACATTCACACCGTTCAGAGGTCCCAGACATAACGGCGCACTATGAGCATTCTAGTCTGATCGGCTCACCGGCCGTCGACTCTCGCTATATGATCCTAACAGGGCCTTAAGCACCCAAGGTTAGACAACCATAACGCGGGTACAGATCCACCTTTCCCGTTGCTCACATCGTCAGACTCACGCCTGGACTGACGCGGGTACAGTTTCACCTTGCCCGTTCCACCATTTCCTAGTTGCAGCCTCACGGCTCAACTTTCCACCAGTAGCACTCACGGCCACAAGAGAGTCCAACTCTCATAATTTCCTGGTCTTCCTCCAGTACTTTTATCCATCATGCATACAAGCAATCATCACGGAGCCTTCTCCGATATGCAACCAAGCATCACCAATCCAGACCATGTCCAGATGGGCTTCACACAGCATGCCTAGATCCGTACTCCAATTCCGGACTCTAACAAGGGGGACTTCACATATCTACCCCAAGGGACGCCACAACCCACCGCACACTCGCGGGGAAGGGTTTTCCCTATGCAATGCAGGAATTAAGGACTTCACATGTCCAAGCAGGAAATCGTTACCATAGGAGTTCGCTTCGGAGCCATGGAGAGAAATTTGAGACGGATGAAAGCCTTCGCAGCAGCGTTGCCTTCGCAAATCCGAACTCGGCTCGCGATTTGGACCACCGTAGCACCACCGGCAGCCGGACTCCACTTCCTCTTCTTCCTCCTTGCTCTCACCACTCTCTTACTTTAGAAAGAGAAGATGAAAAAGAAGAATGAGCTTTTCTCCCCCCTTTTCCAGCCTTATCAGCCCAGAAATGATCTCCAGCCACAGGATCTTATTTAAAGAAAATGAAGGGCCAAGATCCACCTGAAAATTCCTTCTCTTTTGGCCGACACGGCCTGTGACACGCCCGTGTCACAGGCCGTGTACCCTTAAGCGGCACACGCGGCAGTCGCACCGACTGAAATATTCGAGAACACGGGCATCGACACGCCCGTGTCGAACCTGAGACGCCAGTGTCAATCATGAGACACGCCCGTGTCTCCTGTTACACGGTACTCACCGATCTCCAAAACCAGTACACGGGTCGGAATACGGCAACTGACACGCCCGTGTCCAGCCTCACACGCCCTTGTTCCCGGCCGTGTTCAAGGCCGTGTCCTGCTCTGACTTGAATAGGCCAATTTCGAAAATTAATTCGAACACGCCCTGGGACACGCCCGTGTCGAAGGCCGTGTCCCAGGCTCGACGATCGTCGACTCTCAAACGTCGACTAGCCTGAACACGCCCTGGGACACGCCCGTGTCCCAGGCCGTGTACACCCGACACGCCCTGGGACACGCCCGTGTCCCAGGCCGTGTCTAACAGCCTCCAACCCAAAATTGTTTGCAAGCATATTTTGAGATTTTTGGGGTGTTACACGTCGACCCAGAATTAACCACCCGGGCCTGTCACGCCCGTGACCCAGGTGTCACGCCCGTGACCACCCTTCGACGATCGTCGATCTCAGTTCGACGATCGTCGAACACAGAATTGGCTAACCGGGCTTGTCATGCCCGTGACCTATGTGTCACGCCCGTGACATTGGCCGAAACGACGGTTCAGGCCCGAAATTATTCTAACACGCGTGGTAATAAATGCTGGTGTGGGAAGTTACACCAGGAGTAATTACAGGCCGTTTTTCCTTCTGTAATTATATAATAAATGAAGAAGATGTGGTCCGATAGGAAACCGCCAACTGGACACACCTGTTCATCTTCCACCGTTTCTTATCCCTTCACTGTAACCGAAATGTTATTAGGAGGAGCCTTCATGACCATTAAGGCTTTACCCTTTCACCTCCCCACATGCTGACTTATAAAAGCCCACTTGGAGCAAGAGGAGAAGGTTACACGCTCAATCAAACGATCAGATCCTTATTCTTGCTGTAGGAGAAGTTCAGCAACGCCACCACCGCGCCATGGCACCCCGTCGTTCTTCTCGCCTCCAAACCGCGAATAAGGTCCTCCTCTGCTTCTTCTCTTTCATGGGTAGATCTTAGGATTCTTAGAAAGGAAGTTCGCGCTCAACGGAGCCGGATCCATCTCTCTTTTTCATGGAAAACCATGAAAAGTGTATTCTTGAGTTTGCCGGAAACCGCCATCTCCGGCGGCCAAACCCCCGCCGACCGATAGCCATCGCCTCAATGGAGGTGGTGGTGGTGGTGGCTGGCCAGGGAAGTGACCAGACGTCCGGTGATGGAGCGCAAAAGAGCTACAGGAAATATGATTTTCTGTGTCTGGTTTTCGGGTTCTGTAGAAGATGAACAGTAAAAACTGTTTATAATGTATAAATTATGCAAATACTTTTATAAGGAAAATATACTTAGATGGGCACATTTTAATGCTGCAAAACGAGGCACTTAGAGACCTTTTTAGGAAAAGTGACCAGACACGAAAGTCGTAGCCCTTTGAGTCTAGATTAATCTAAAATTGGTTTCAACTCGTTTGGGTAAGCGGTTCGGCCGCAGCACCCGTTTTAGTGGGGGCTGTACCTAGAGTTGGGCAGAAATTAAAACTGATGCCCACTCTTCGTCCCTTGTCCAAATGACCTGAAATTTGGGCAGGGGATTAGCCTTAACAATACCTAAAGGCAGCCCAAAAATGGGAATTTTTGGAGATACTTTGCCTAAAGTTTTTGTTTCTATTTAATAAACATAGAGGAATTTATTTAAGTGGTCAAATGACCTCCAAACCCTCCCAAATTTTGGTGAGTGGTCCCTGGCTATAAAACCTAGGTCTGTTCAAAATTCCAACTGATTTGGAGGAGTTTTGGGTAGGAAATCTTCTACCCTTAACTAGGCATTAGTGAGACACCTTTTAGTAAAAAGTGCACTAAGAGTTTGGAAAGGTCAAATCACCCCAACAGAGGCTGATTTTCTGATCTCTGACTTAGAAGGGTGTTATAACCTGCTTGGAGAAAAATGGTGATGTTTAGGGTTGGTTTACCCTTGGATCCAAGCTCAAACCCTAAATGAAGGGTTTTGAGGGTTGTGAAGGACATGGGGGCAATTGCTCTTATTTTGCCTTGAAACTCTGTAGAGTTGACAAAAGCTTGATAAGAATGGTCCGGATGTAATCTTGGGGAATTTGGAGACAAGTAGATACCTTAAAACCCTAACCTTAGTTTTAGGGTAAAATATTAAATAGGTAAAATCAGTCACTGAACCTTACTTAAAAACTATGAAATTCGGGTAGAGTGAGTTTTGGATCAGGTAGAACTTATAGCAATTTTTCTGGAATTTTATGGTGATTATTGCTAGCATTTCATTTGTAAAGCTTGCTATGGCCTTAGATGATGATTTAATTATTTAGGAATCTCTGTTCATTGAAATCTCATGAAATTTTGGAAATATAGATTTTAGATCTGAATGATTACCCCTGAATTTTTATATAATTTTTAATTGAGTACATCCAGTACTTCCTTCATAAAAGTTAAAAGGGGGTTCTATGTTTGAAAAATTATTTAGGGATGATTTTATCACTGAAAAATTATGAAACTGGGCCAGTGCTAATTCTAGGCCTTTATCTGCATGTCATAAATTATTTGTAGTTTTTGAAAGAATATTTTCTGTACTTGATTCATAAATAACAAAAGATAGAGATTGTTTCTAAAATAGTATTAATGCCCTTTTTATGATAGAAAAATTATGATACTTTGAATTTAACCTATTGAGATAACTTACTATTTATCATAAATTTGCTGGACATCATGCATGAGAACTTAGGGTAGTTCATGTTCAAACCGGTAGCCCTTGGGATTTTCAAGGAATTTAATTTAATGCCAAATAAATTATGAAAATTTCCATTTTCTGAATTTAGGTCATTTATATCATGGTAAGTCTCCAGTAAATAATTTAGGGCATTTGGATGAGTATTGGATCATTGCATAACCGGTTCGACATGTAGTCTAGGTCGGTCTGCATGTAGCAATTTGTGAAATGCAATAGGATATGATCTGAGGAAGGCATTGGAGTTAATCATATTGTCTGGGTGGGCAATGGTGGAGGAAATCACAATAGGAAGGTATAAAGATTAGTGAAAAGTGGTGATAGCTAGAGTTAAGAGGTGCTCGGGTTTCGGCAAAAGATCGCCTTTCCCCGAAGAGAGGAAGGTTAAAAATCACCCTAGGATAGTCTATCGTAATATGAGAAGGGAATCGGGTTATGGGAGATCAACCAATAACAATAAGTGCCTTGCGAAAGGGAACTTCGGGCCGTAATGCCGCCGTCTTGGTTCCTAGTGCCCCTTGAGAGCCCTTCACGGGGAATACCGGGGGCAGTCCTGGGCTAACGTAAACTGTAATAACAAACAGACAAGAGTAACTTAGTAACTAGGGCTGCACTTTTCACAAACACTGTTGGCACAGGAAGCTTGATGAGAGCTTCGGCTCGATTGGTTGGAGACGGACGTTTTGGTCCGGGGAGCTTCGGCTCGGTTGGTTTGGAGACAGACGTTTTGGTCCGGGGAGCTTCGGCTCGGTTTGTTTGGAGACGGATATTTTGGTCCGGGGAGGTTTGGCTCGGTTTTTGTGTGTTTATGATTAAACTTGCATGTGCATAAAATAGGAAAAGTTAAGGTGGTGGGTTTTTCGATATCGGGGAGTTCGATTGCACCGACACCGATATCGTTGACTCGGCGGGGTGATTACCACTTCGCCAACAGAAGTCCGGTGCGCCAGCCGGCAAGAGTACGCAGGCGTCCGCTTAGTGCACCAAGCGTTGAGGCGTACGATAGGTCAGACCAGTGGTGCTTTTACTGGTTTTGAGGTGGGCGAGGCCCAACCCACCGCTTCCGTCCGACACTACGGAGGTATCCTAGGAGGTAATGGCTCCGAAAGGGGGAACTAAAGGTCTGTGTGCACAGAGTCGGGTGTGTGAGTTGCACTTGCATGTTTCATCATGCCCACTTGCATGTCATAGCATAATCGATTCATTTAACCCTGACACCTAAAGTATAAGTGGTATGGGACGCTTATACATTAGGACCTGCAAAACGACCCCTTGGTCTATAAGCTTGTGAGGGCAAGTTTATAAATCAATGGTTAATTTCAATATATAAACATATGCTGTTGTTTGATAACCGACACCCCAACGTATAGGTGGTATGGGACACTCTATACGATGGGAGCCTTGCAGAAGATCCCTTGGCTTATGCGTTTCGCACATAAGTTAAGGTTACTTTTCTTACTTTCTGTTTCTGTCATACTATTATAGAATTGCTAGATTAGTTCCACTGCCATCTGTTTCTTGATTAATCTCTACCTTCATGTCCTTCCCTTTCTTCCTCTCCGCTCGGTACCTAGGAGCCATGGGGGAAGGGGTAGGGGATGATAGGGCTTAGTCTTTATGACTAACAGTTTTCGAACCGCATCATTTAGGGGATCGTGGAGCCCAGCATGGAGGAGCAGCCCCAGAGATCGGTGCGCCTGGAGATGGGGCAGTCTAGCTCCGGAGTTCATACAGCCGGGACCGTGAGTCTCGACCCTGAGTAGTTCCTGTTTTTGCTTCCGCATGAGAGACTTGTAGTGAGGACATTTTGTACCGGGCATAAGCCCGCATTTATAGTACTCTGATGTTTTCTGTGGACACTCCCTTCGTGGAGATTTATTTCTATATATGTGATTTATTATTGTGGACTGCATTGCTCTTACTTCTATTATTATGCTACCTTTCTGTGATCGAATTAGCCGGCAGAATCGGTGCCTTGTGGTGATGACCCTTCAGGACGTGAAGGTGTCACCGCAAAGCGGCGATTCTGGGCCTAAGACCCCGGTGGTTGAAAAAGAGAAAAACAAGGGGGTCTTACAAGTGGTATCAGAGGAAACCTCGATCGGAAAAGTAGCAGTCCACTAACCCTGGGTCACCCCCACTCGAGTTTAGTTTGGGGACAAACTAAGCAGCGGAAGCAGTGGTGTGCCCATAAGGGAAATCACATGTGAAAGTCCACTTCATCATTAATTGGAATCCTTCTTGGTAGCCTGTGGCCTACCCTGCCCCCAGCAGGGAACACCTCCGGCTACGAAGATCTCATCTTATTATCCTCTAACTAAAGATTTAGACTCAACCAACTAGGACTCGTGACTAACTAGGACAATCTATAGTATGCCCTAGTTCAAAATAGACCTTGGGTATGAATTTGGTTAAGGTAAGGAGATACCCAAAGAGAATAAAGGAGGAGTTTAGCACGAGAATGACTACCTAAGACGAAAACTCAGGTGTCCCTACTATCCCAATCAACGATTATTCGAGGAGGTAGACTACCTTAAGTAGAATTGAGACCAATAGTACATTAGTAGAATGGTAAAGGACAAGTTGTCTTAACCCTCAACACCGGTAATGAAATTACTTGGAGGCAACCACCGAGACAAACGCTGAGGGTCGGATAGGAATTCAAATTCGGAAGATACCCATTTGGGATTGGGAACATTTTGACCCGGATAAGGTTGTCGCAAATGTGACTCAGAGGGTGTAAGGTATGGAATATATTAACGAGTTTCAGGGTGGAACCCTAAGTCCAAGATTGATGCCCTAGGGATCGTGCACCCAGCTAGGACAGATGTAACTGGGTAATATCAAGATACTTAGCCCAAGACAGGTAGGGGCTGATCTTTTGTTTATTGGGGGCTAAACTTTTGTTTATTGGGCAAACTAGTATTGGCTTGGGTTCCCTTGGACTTAGTTTAGGGAAAGGGGCGTAACAAACATGTTTTGGAATGATGACCCGTGGCGTTACCAAGACAATGACAGGGTAATAAGACGAAATAATTTCAAGAATTAACTGGTATCATGTGAAATTAGGTGACGGGTAACAAGATTCGGGATATCTGGGAAGGTAAGGATGTAGTCGTTAGGTGGTATCATCAGAAGGATGATGTATCTCAGAACATGTACCCCCGGAGTGGGAATTTGAGGACATCGCGATGGATTTTATTCATGGACTTCCCCGATCATGGACGGGAAACGACTCGACTTGGGTCATCGTCGATCGGTTGACGAAGGCAGCCAGATTCATTCCGATCAAGAAGGATGACTCTGTGGGGGGGGGGGGGGTACTAGTGCGGAGATTTGTGGAGCAGTTTGTTCGATACCACGGGGAACCATGGGAGAAGCTCCTACCGTTGGTCAAGTTCTCCTATAACAACAGCTACCAGTCCAGCATCAGGATGGCGCCTTACGAAGCCTGGTATGGAAGGAGATGAAGGACCCCACTTTCTTGGATTCAGGATGAGGATACAAAGGCATTGGGATCGGATTTTGTTGAAAACGCCGAGGCTTAGGTGAGACTAACCAGAGACAGGATGCTAGAAGAGCAGAGCAGACAGGCTAAGTATTATGACGCCCGACATCGTCAGGTGGAGTTCAAGTGGGGGACCGAGTGTTTTTGAAGATCCGGCCCATGCATGGAGTTTCACAGGTGCGTGGTCGGAGGAAGAAGCTCAGCCCTATGGTATATGGGCCCTTACCGGATCCTGGAGCGGATCGGACCCCTAGCCTACAGGCTAGAGTTGCCGCTAGAGCTGGCAGCTCTACACGACGTCTTCCACATTTCTTCACTGAGAAGGGCTCTACTACGCCCGGAGCAGCGGATTTTGACCACCGAAGGGCCGGTAGCTTCAGACCGATCTGTTCACTTGGAGCCGGTCCAGATTGACGACAAAGGAGTACGGATCTTGTGCCGCAAAAAGATCCCCTTAGTCAAGGTTCTGTGGAGAAACCACGGTCAGGAGAAGCACACCTGGGAACCGCAGGACCTGATGAGGCAAAGATACCCGGAGTTGTTCAGTCAGGTACATCTCACCACCTCTCGGTATACTATAGATTGCCTTCTAGTTTTGGACAGTTAAGACTAGATAAGGAAAATTCAGGACCTAGGCATGCGCACTCAATCAGAAAGGTAGGGGCTAATCTTTTGTTTATTGGGGAGATTGTCTTCGTTTATCAAACGAATAGTCGCCTAAACCCGATAGAAAGATCGTGTGGGATGTTACAAGTTTAATTTATTCCGATAGAAATCCCCGTAGGCTCAACCTCAATTTCGAGGACGAAATTTTTGTTTTGTTTATTGGGATTTGTAACATCCCATTTCCGGCTAGCAACCTAGGAGTCGGTTGGTCGTGACAGAACCCTGTGAAGCCCAAAAATTGAAATAAATCGATCGAGGTTTCGGGTCACGGGTTGGTCACGCCCGTGACCGACCCGTCACGCCCGTGACCTAGGGCGTGACTCCTTCGACGATCGTCGATCTCCGTGAGACGATCGTCGAACTTGCTGCCCGGGCATGTCACGCCCGTGACCAAGGTGTCACGCCCGTGACCTAGGGCGTGACTCCTTCGACGATCATCGATCTCCGTGAGACGATCATCGAACTTGCAGCCCCGGTATGTCACGCCCGTGACCAAGGTGTCACGCTCGTGACCTAGGGTGTGACTCCTTCGACGATCGTCGATCTCTGTAAGGAGATCGTCGAAATTGAAACTCGGGCCTGTCACGCCCGTGACCTAGGTGTCACGCCCGTGACCTAGGGCGTGACCACCCTTAGACGACCGTCGATCTCAGTTCGACGATCGTCGACCCAGAATTAACCACCCGGGCCTATCACGCCTGTGACCCAGGTGTCATGCCCGTGACCACCCTTCGATGATCGTCGATCTCAGTTCGACGATCGTCGAACCCAGAATTGGCTATCCGGGCTTGTCACGCCCGTGACCTATGTGTCACGCCCGTGACATTGGCCGAAATGACGGTTCAGGCCCGAAATTATTCTAACACGAGTGGTAATAAATGCTGGTGTGGGAAGTTACACCAGGAGTAATTATAGGCCGTTTTTCCTTCTGTAATTATATAATAAATGAAGAAGATGTGGTCCGATAGGAAACCGCCAACTGGACACACCTGTTCATCTTCCACCGTTTCTTATCCCTTCACTGTAACCGAAATGTTATTAGGAGGAGCCTTCATGACCATTAAGGCTTTACCCTTTCACCTCCCCACATACTGACTTATAAAAGCCCACTTGGAGCAAGAGGAGAAGGTTACACGCTCAATCAAATGATCAGATCCTTATTCTTGCTGTAGGAGAAGTTCAGCAACGCCACCACCGCGCCATGGCACCCCGTCGTTCTTCTCGCCTCCAAACCGCGAATAAGGTCCTCCTCTGCTTCTTCTCTTTCATGGGTAGATCTTAGGATTCTTAGAAAGGAAGTTCGCGCTCAACGGAGCCGGATTCATCTCTCGTTTTCATGGAAAACCATGAAAAGTGTATTCTTGAGTTCGCCGGAAACCGCCACCTCCGGCGGCCAAACCACCGCCGACCGATAGCCATCGCCTCAACGGAGGCGGTGGTGGTGGTGGCTGGCCAGGGAAGTGACCGGACGTCCGGTGACGGAGCGCGAAAGAGCTACAGGAAATATGATTTTCTGTGTCTGGTTTTCGGGTTCTGTAGAAGATGAACAGTAAAAACTGTTTATAATGTATAAATTATGCAAATAATTTTATAAGGAAAATATACTTAGATGGGCACATTTTAATGCTGCAAAACGAGGCACTTAGAGGCCTTTTTAGGAAAAGTGACCAGAAACGAAAGTCGTAGCCCTTCGAGTCTAGATTAATCTAAAAATGGTTTCAACTCGTTTGGGTAAGCGGTTCGGCCGCAGCACCCGTTTTAGTGGGGGCTGTACCTTGAGTTGGGCAGAAATTAAAACGGATGCCCACTCTTCGTCCCTTGTCCAAATGACCTGAAATTTGGGCAGGGGAATGGACTTAACAATATTTAAAGGCAGACCAAAAATGGGAATTTTTGGAGATACTTTGCCTAAAGTTTTTGTTTCAATTTAATAAACATAGAGGAATTTATTTAAGTGGTCAATTGACCTCCAAACCCTCCCAAATTTTGGTGAGTGGTACCTGGCTATAAAACCTAGGTCTGTACAAAATTCCAACTGATTTGGAGGAGTTTTGGGTAGGAAATCTTCTACCCTTAACTAGGCATTAGTGAGACACCTTTTAGTAAAAAGTGCACTAAGAGTTTGGAAAGGACAAATCACCCCAACAGAGGCTGATTTTCTGATCTCTGACTTAGAAGGGTGTTATAACCTGCTTGGAGAAAAATGGTGAGGTTTAGGGTTGGTTTATCCTAGGATCCAAGCTCAAACCCTAAATGAAGGGTTTTGAGGGTTGTGAAGGACATGGGGGCAATTGCTCTTGTTTTGCCTTGAAACTCTGTAGAGTTGACAAAAGCTTGATAAGAATGGTCCGGATGTAATCTTGGGGAATTTGGAGACAAGTAGATACCTTAAAACCCTAACCTTAGTTTTAGGGTAAAATATTAAATAGGTAAAATCAGTCACTGAACCTTACTTAAAAACTGTTAAATTCGGGTAGAGTGAGTTTTGGATCAGGTAGAACTTATAGCAATTTTTCTGGAATTTTATGTTGATTATTGCTAGCACTTCATTTGTAAAGCTTGTTATGGCCTTAGATGATGATTTAACTATTTAGGAATCTCTGTTCATTGAAATCTCATGAAATTTTGGAAATATAGATTTTAAAACAGAATGATTACCCCTGAATTTTTATATAATTTTTAATTGAGTACATCCAGTACTTCCTTCATAAAAGTTAAAAGGGGGTTCTATGTTTGAAAAATTATTTAGGGATGATTTTATCACTGAAAAATTATGAAACTGGGCTAGTGCTAATTCTAGGCCTTTATCTGCATGTCAAAAATTATTTGTAATTTTTGGAAGAATATTTTCTGTACTTGATTCATAAATAACAAAAGATAGAGATTGTTTCTAAAATAGTTATAATGCCCTTTTGATGATAGAAAAATTATGATACTTTGAATTTAACCTATTGAGATAACTTACTATTTATCATAAATTTGCTGGACATCATGCATGAGAACTTAGGGTAGTTCATGTTCAAACCGGTAGCACTTGGGATTTTCGAGGAATTTAATTTAATGCCAAATAAATTATGAAAATTTCCATTTTCTGGATTTAGGTCATTTATATCATGGTAAGTCTCCAGTAAATAATTTAGGGCATTTGAATGAGTATTGGATCATTGCATAACCTGTTCGACATGTAGTCTAGGTCGGCCTGCATGTAGCAATTTGTGAAATGCAATAGGATATGATCTGAGGAAGGCATTGGAGTTAATCATATTGTCTGGGTGGGCAATGGTGGAGGAAATCACAATAGGAAGGTATAAAGAGTAGTGAGAAGTGGTGATAGCTAGAGTTAAGAGGTGCTCGGGTTTCGGCGAAAGATCGCCTTTCCCCGAAGAGAGGAAGGTTAAAAATCACCCTAGGATAGTCTATCATAATATGAGAAGGGAATCGGGTTATGGGAGATCAACCAATAACAATAAGTGCCTTGCGAAAGGGAACTTCGGGCCGTAATGCCGCCGTCTTGGTTCCTAGTGCCCCTTGAGAGCCCTTTACGGGGAATACCGGGTGCAGTCCTGGGCTAACGTAAACTGTAATAACAAACCGACAAGAGTAACTTAGTAACTAGGGCTGCACTTTTCACAAACACTGCTGGCACAGGAAGCTTGATGAGAGCTTCGGCTCGGTTGGTTGGAGACGGACGTTTTGGTCCGGGGAGCTTCGGCTCGGTTGGTTTGGAGACGGACGTTTTGGTCCGGGGAGCTTCAGCTCGGTTGGTTTGGAGACGGACATTTTGGTCCGGGGAGCTTTGGCTCGGTTTTTGTGTGTTTACGATTAAACTTTCATGTGCATAAAATAGGAAAAGTTAAGGTGGTGGGTTTTTTGATATCGGGGAGTTCGATTGCACCGACACCGATATCGTTGACTCGGCGGGGTGATTAGCACTTCGCCAACAGAAGTCCGGTGCGCCAGCCGGCAAGAGTACGCAGGCATCCGCTTAGTGCACCAAGCATTGAGGCGTACGATAGGTCAGACCAGTGGTGCTTTTACTGGTTTTGAGGTGGGCGAGGCCCAACCCACCGCTTCCGTCCGCCACTACGGAGGTCTCCTGGGAGGTAACGGCTCCGAAAGGGGGAACTAAAGGTCTGTATGCACAGAGTCGGGTGTGTGAGTTGCACTTGCATGTTTCATCATACCCACTTGCAAGTCATAGCATAATCGATTCATTTAACCCTGACACCTAAAGTATAAGTGGTATGAGACGCTTATACATTAGGACCTGCAAAACGACCCCTTGGTCTATAAGCTTGTGTGGGCAAGTTTATAAATCAATGGTTAATTTCAATATATAAACATATGCTGTTGTTTGATAACCGACACCCCAACGTATAGGTGGTATGGGACACTCTATACGATGAGAACCTTGCAGAAGATCCCTTGGCTTATGCGTTTCGCACATAAGTTAAGGTTACTTTTCTTACTTTCTGTTTCTGTCATACTATTATAGAATTGCAAGATTAGTTCCGCTGCCATCAGTTTCTTGATTAATCTCTACCTTCATGTCCTTCCCTTTCTTCCTCTCCGCTCGGTACCTAGGAGCCATGGGGGAAGGGGTAGGGGATGATAGGGCTTAGTCTTTATGACTAACAGTTTTCGAACCGCATCATTTAGGGGATCGTGGAGCCCAGCATGGAGAAGCAGCCCCAGAGATCGGTGTGCCTGGAGATGGGGCAGTCTAGCTCCGGAGTTCATACAGCCGGGACTGTGAGTCTCGACCCTGAGTAGTTCCTGTTTTTGCTTCCGCATGAGAGACTTGTAGTGAGGACATTTTGTACCAGGCATAATCCCGCATTTATAGTACTCTGATGTTTTCTGTGGACACTCCCTTCGTGGAGATTTATTTCTATATATGTGATTTATTATTGTGGACTGCATTGCTCTTACTTCTATTATTGTGCTACCTTTCTGTGATCGAATTGACCGGCAGAATCGGCGCCTTGTGGTGATGACCCTTCAGGACGTGAAGGTGTCACCGCAAAGCGGCGATTCTGGGCCTAAGACCCCGGTGGTTGAAAAAGAGAAAAAAAAGGGGGTCTTACAACCAGTCGGGCAACATACAAAGTTTTTGCCCACAACTAGGTGGAGATGATCCCCCTATTATTCCACGGTCAGCTCTGCAAGGAGGAGGGAAAGGTCATGGTCGAGGAAGAGGACCACGAGGAAGGAATCCTGGACCAACTAGAGAGTAGATGTTTTCTCTTGACATGAATCTGGAGCGAAACCCTCAAGATGTGATTGCAAGTCTGTCGTAATTTGATTAATATATTTATGAGCATTCGTCCTTTGCTTGCCAAAGTTGTTCTAGGAATTTAGCATTGACGTTGTTATAATTTTGTACTTAGGCACCATGTCTGTCAGTGGAAAACCAGCCCACACCTTATTTGATACCGGTGCCACTCATTCATTTTCTCGTTGGACTTCGTAGAAGATTTATATGCCATGCAATATTTTATCAGTGTCACCTAGAGAGTATGCCTCTCAAACGGCTTCGAGATTACGTCTTCTTCCAAGCGAGACTTGGAAGTATATATTGGAGAAAAGATTTTTGAAACCCCTGCGATGGTGTTGAGAATGACATAATTTGATATTATTCTAGGCATGACATGGTTGGACTGGCACCACGCCAGGATTGATTATGTGGTGAAGAAAATCACCTTGATGCAAAGAGATTCTGAGATAATATTTCAAGGTATTACACTTATACCCTAGATGTTATTATCTTCAATTCAGGCCCTTAAGGCCCATATTAAAGGGGAAGAGGTGTATATGATATGTTTCAAACTAAAAGATATGGAGACAAGTGTCACAACCCGCATTTTCTCCTCATTTAATGTTATATCTGAGTATGAGAAAATGCGCATCATAATGGCACGTCAGCAGGGGATAACTACAGATGCTCAGGCAAAACTCTAACTTAACACTTTCATGTAAGATCCATAATTTATTAAGAAGAAAATCCCGTTAAAGTTTAAGTGGTTAGTCATATCCCTCGGCTCAGTGGGTCATCTAGTCCACGAGAAAAAGTAATTATACGTTGCGGAAAATACTTTATTTATAATGATTAATGTCCTACATGAGTATAAACATCCCACAAGGGAAAACTCATGGTATGCAAGACTCTAGATTTATAATAAGAATGGAATTAGCTTTTACTATAGTTAAATATAATGAGTTTAGCTTTCAAATATTGCATGTATGGAGTAATAGTAATAATACTTTTATATTTTAAAATACCTAACATGCAACCTAGCATATAACCTTCCTAGAGAGCAAGTACAACCAACCAAAAAAGGAAAACTAACGCCTTGCAAAGTATTCAACATTACAAAAGAAAACTACCAGTGGGCATCAACATCGTTACACGAACCCACTGAAAGTATGCATGTCTGAACTAAAACTGAAAACAACAAATTTTCTCACGGCGGTGATGAAAAACCATTGCAATAGCTGCATCCACAATATACCACCCAACATAGCCGCTCAACCGGCTACAACCCTGAACCTAAGGCATTCAAAGAAAGAACACCTCAACAAGAAATTTGTAAGTGGAAATGGAAATAACCTGGTAGTTAGTAGATAAAGGCAAGAAAGGGTTTACCAAACCCGATTATAAAGAAAAGCTGAAATCACAACTGATAAGTCAAATAGAAACAGGTAAAGTGAAAAGCTTACAATAATGGAGTAAAAAAAAATTTGTACCAAGTGCGGAACGAAGCCATTCTTCGACAAAATCTGCAAGGATAAGCATGAAATAGCATAAACTGCATTATAAGAAGCAGATGAGCACAAAATAGCTCGAAAAACGTGAATCATTAACACTAGTAAAAACAACTAGGCCGGAGTCGGTGACCAAAACGTCTAAAACTGAACTACCAGACCCCAAACATTTTACCAAAAGGCACTGCGGGGGGGGGGGGGGGGGTGGCCACTAGGCCCAAACACAACCCAATAGTCCATAAAGCAGAGACCAAACAAACCACCAAGTATAATGATTCACAAACTGGCCTACAGTTAGTGGTCCTTTATCCAATGCGAATCTCCCTAGCCTAAGAAAACATCATTCCCAAACATCCCAAAACCAAACCCATGCCTAAACCCAAAGAAATTCCTTGATAAGCCCTTAAATCACTCTAAGGACCATACCCAACGAACTGGACAAAATTCGACGGTAAAAGATAAGTACTTGCCAAATCGACGAGTATACCCGACGAACTCTATCGATACTCGACGAATTGTCTAATGGTACTCGACGAACCACCACGATACTCGCCGAAATCTCCTTGACGACAGAACTAATCTCAGCGATATTCGCCGAATCGTACTCAATTCGGCGTGTAAACTCGACGAATTTTACTTAGTTGCCTGGTCACTCAACGCTTCCTAACCTAAGCCATATTCGACGAATCGTTGAATATACTCGACAAATCGTTCTTTACTGAACGCGACACTGCCGATACTCGACGAACCCGACGCCTAGATATTCGATGAATCTACCTTAATCAACCCCGCGCTAGTCGATACCCGACGAAATATTCTTAACCTATTGACCTATACTCGACGATTTATGACATTACCCGACAAATTATACATGGTCTATATTCTTATACTCGACGAATTACTGATAGTTTTCTACACCTATATTCAACGATTTTCACTTAGAATGCCTATCATACCCGACGGATTCTAGTAAAAAAAGTCCGTTCTATTCTAGGAATTTTCTCAAGGCTAACTCCTACACAACTCCTACACACAAAGGAGAGAAAGAAAAGGAAAGACATGAACGGAAAAATAGCAAGCAAGGTGGAAATCACCACTTGCCTCAAATCTTGGAAGAATCTGCCTCCTCCAATGCTCCACGATAAGGATCGACTATAAGAAGACCAAGAAAACGTTTCCTGAAACTTTTGGGGGAAGGTGGTCAAAACCGCAAACCCTAATGCCTAAAAATTGGAGAAACGAGAAATACATACCATGTACGCGATGATCTCGGTGAGAGATTTCCAAATCTCTAATCTCTCGACAAAAATGACAATCGAATCACTCTAAAAGTGAGGGATAGATCTACTTTTCACTATAGTGGGGGGGGGGGTGAATAGGGTATTTTAAAATCTTTATTTAGTTTTATAGCTGATTTAAAAACTAGTTATATATATATAAAGAAGCAATCATAACACACAAAAAAGAAAGCAATCAATCACAGATGACACAAGGAAATATAGTGGTTACCCAATAAATCTGGGTACATAAACTCTTCTAGCACCCTAGTAGGAATCCACTACAGGTTTTTGCTCAGGTGCCCTGCCACCACATGTTTTTTCTCAGGTGCCTTGCCACCACAAGATCAATTTTTCTAAGGGAGATCTTGATACCATTTTAGCTTTTGATCAAGTGACCAAAAACCAAGTTATGTCTTTTGATCAGGAGACTTAAAAACCAAAAGATAACTTTTGAAGGGAGTTAAAAATCCTGTACATAGTTTATGAAAATAAACAAAAAGTGATGATGTCTTCTCTGTCAAGATTCTCTGAGAAGACTAGTGGATGTTAAAGCAGAAACCTCCCCCTAATTTGAATAGAGTTTATGATCAGGAGAGGGAGTCTTTTCTTCAGGGTGTAGGGCTTCTTATATCTTAGAAATTAGGACTTTGCATAAGCAGAGACTAAAGATATAATTATGTAAGCTTATGAAATCTGTAAGAGTATGTGTTGATCTGCAAGTCTCTAAGTCAGTATATCGAAGTGAGTTACCTTGAGGCAGCAATCTTCTGTACATATACATATAATGCTGAGAAGAATTAAAATTTTTGAATTAATCGATACTAAAACATCTGAGGAATTCCGGAGAATGGTAACTGCCTTGGAAATAGATTAGCTTTAAACTCTATGATAAATCCATATTTAATGCTGTCTATAAACGGCTATATTTGTTAGAATTTTTGGCATTAAATATCAGAGTCATAACTGTCTGTAATTAAGCCTTTAAATTATTCTGCCTTCAGAATATATAATAGTCTGAAATTAAGCCTGAAACTATTCTGCATTTTGTAAATAAAACTGTCTAAAATACTGCAAAGAATTAGTCAAACTCAGCAAGCATTTTGTCAACCTAAGCCTGGAGTTTGTCGAACTCAATCTTCTTATTGTCGACCTGAGCTCGGAGTTCGTCGAGCTTAGCTTGACTTTTGTCGAGCTGAGTTTGACTTTCGTTGAGCTGAGTTTCTGAGTATAGATCGGAGTTCATCAACCGGAGCTCAAAGTTCGTCGAGCTAAGCTCAATGTTAAGACTCTGATTCGTTGAACTGAGATCGTCGTTCATCGAATGCAGCTCTGCTTTCTTCGAACTTAATTCAACTAGAATTCCTCGGAGGCAATGACCCTGGAAATAAACCTACGAACCTAGACTATACAAAATGGGTCAAACTAAACATCTTAATAGTAATCCTAGCCTAAATCTGTAATAGGGTTCCAACACTCTCACAATCGCCAGCCGAAAGCACGCGGTGACGCTAATCTCCTCCTTCACGAAACAGGCGATGACTAGGGTAGGGAAAATGATGAATAAGGTTTTTGACGCGACCCTTATATCCGTATATATATATAAATAATTTTAATATTATTTTACAATTAATAATAAATAACCCCAAAATGACCCGAACTCCAACAACCTCGAAATCTTACAAAAATCGCACTGTAGCTAAATACTGACGCTACGAATCCAACGGCGAAGTTGAAATCTGAATCCAATGGAGAAATTGATATCCAAATCCAACAAACCAAACTCGGGTAAAATACCAGCTGATGATAAAATTCCACCACTTCATTATAAAAAGCTCCACCGAGTCACCAAAAAAGACCCGGCTCGAGAGGGAAGGTGCTCAACCAAGCAATACCAACCACACAGGAAAACCCAATCAGCAAACCCATGCTCCAACAAATGACACCAGTTAACTCGCGTTAATGTAATGCCCTAAAGTCAAAAATACGTCACTACGGGAATTAAAATAAACACCAAAAAATCAGGGGCATTACAACAAGTATGAAAGATATGTCGGTGGTGCGGGATTATCCCGAGGTATTTACCAAGAAGCGGTCGAGATTACACCCACATAGAGAAGTGGACTTTCAAATTATACTAGTATCGGGAGCCAAGCCCATCTTTTGGACCCCTCACAGAATGTCTCCAAATTAAATCGCTGAGTTTAGAGTTTAGTTGTAGGAGTTAGTAGATTTAGGGTTCATTCATCCCAGTTCATCACCCTGGGAAGCCACTATTTTGTTTGTTAAGAAGAAAGTTGGGTCCCTAAGGTTGTGCATAGACTACCGGGAACTCAACCGACATACTGTGAGGAACACCTATCTGTTTCCCAAGATCGACGAGTTATTCAATCATTTGGTAGGAGCGCATTTGTTTTCCAAATTGGATTGGCACTCGGGGTACTATCAATTGAGGATTAAAGAGGAAAATATTCAATAAACAGCGTTCAACTCGAGATACGGTTTATACAAGTTCACCATGATGTCGTTCGGGCTCACGAATGCCCCTTACGCATTCATGAGGTTGATGAACAGGGTGTTTGAGCAGTATTTGGACGTATTTGTCATCATCTTCGTCGATGACATTCTAGTCTACTCGAACATAGAAGAGGAGCATTCTGAGCACTTGGCCTTAGTTCTGAAGAAACTGAGAGAGCATTCCCTATTTACTAAGTTCAGTAAGTGTGAGATTTGGCTTCGAGAAGTTGCATTCTTGGGCCATGTGATAAGGGGTTCTAGATTAGCAGTAGACCCGACCAAGATGCGTGCCGTAAAGGAATGGTGGCCTCTAAAGTCAGTGGCTGGTGTATGAAGATTTCTTGGACTTGCTTGATATTATCGCAAGATTGTGAGAGGAATTTTTAAGGTAGACCTTCCTCTCACCGCTCTGACAAACAAAGGTGTATCGTATAAGTGGACACCTCAGTGCGAGGCTGCATTTCAAGAACTAAAGGATCGACTTACCTCCGCACCGATCCTAGGTCTTCCATCAGGGAAAGAAGGATTTCGAGTTTACACTGCTTCCTCCTATAAATGGATGGGAGCAGTGTTAATGCAGCATAGACATGCAATTGCTTACGCTTCGAGATAGTTGAAAAAGCATGAGGTAAATATCCAGTACATGATTTGGAGTTGGGGGAAGTTGTGTTCGCCTTAAAGGTTTGGAGAAAATATTTACATGGCGTTCACTACGATTTCTTTTCAGACCATAAGAATCTGAAGTATGTTCATACTCAGAAGGAGTTGAACTTGAGGAAGAGGCGGTGGTTAGAATTTTTGTGTGATTATGAGTTTACGTTGAACTACCACCCCGGGAAAGCAAACTCTGTAGCTGATGAAATGAGAAGAAAGGTACCATAGTCGAGCCCCGAGTCTCAAATAATGGCTATGGAATTGGCTCAAGTGCTTGAAGAGATGGAGATTATGCTATTGAGGTAGGATAATTTCGAGACATATACAAAATACCTAGCTGACATGAACATATTTTATGACATTCGAGATCGAATTTTGGCAGAGCAAGGGAAGGATGCTTCTTTGTCCCCGGTGTTTCAAGCCATGGAGAGAGGATCAGAAGAAGGATATATGCTAAAAGAAGACCTAATTTATTTCCATATTAGACTTTACATTCCCGCAGGCGGTGGAATTCAGGAAGATATTCTGAGAGAGGCTCATTGCACCAAGTATTCGGTGCACCCTGGAATTTCCAAATTATATACTGACTTGAGAAGGACCATGGTTTGGCCGGGGATGAAGAAGGATGTCACATACAATGTTATACACTCTGAGGCTTGTCAGAAGGTGAAGGTGGAGTGCAAGAACCCTGGTGGATTGTTACAATCATTGCCCATTCTGGAGTGGAAATTTGAGGATATCTCCATGGACTTTGTTCACGGTCTTCCCCGATCACGATAAGGGAATGACTCAGTTTGGGTGATTATGGATCGTTTGACCAAGGTCGCCAGGTTTATCCCAATGAAATCAAATGCTGAATCTTTTGGATACCAGAGACCTAGATTTGGACAACTTTTAACATACCTAAGAATTCTCTTAACTAAGATTAAATGTGACTCTCGAGGGCTAACTTGGAATCTAGCACAAATACATGTGGCAAACATTATATCAGGCCTACTAGCTGTAAGGTACAATAAAGAGCCAATTATTGCTCTATATGTTGTCTGATCAACAGGTTTCCCATGTTCATCAGCATCTACTACAGCATTTGAGGGCATGGGTGTTTTCATACATGATGCATCAGACATACCAAATTTCTTAACCAATTCTTTTGCATACTTGGTTTAAGAAATAAATATGCCTTCAGCATGTTGCTTGACTTGCAGTCCTAAGAAGAAGGACAGCTCACCCATGCTACTCATTTCAAATTTAGAGTGCATAAGCTTGGAAAACTTTTTGCACAATTTTGAATCAGTAGAACCAAAAATAATGTCATCTACATAAATTTGCACTAGTAGGGTGTGGGACTTATGGGTTCTAATAAAAAGAGTTTGGTCTACTCTCCCCCTAACAAAATCATTTTCCAGAAGAAAGCATGCTAGGGTCTCATACCATGCTCTAGGAGCTTGCTTGAGACCATATAATGCTTTATGCAATTTGTAAACATAATCAGGGTGAGTTAGAGAGATAAAACCTGGAGGTTTTCTAACATAGACTTCCTCTTTGATGTCCCCATTGAGAAATGCACTCTTTACATCCATTTGATACACTTTGAAGCCCTTGTGAGCAGCAATGGCTAGGAATATTCTGATGGCTTCCAACCTTGCAACTGGTGCAAATGTCTGATCATAGTCTATTCCTTCTTGTTGAGAGTACCCTTGAGCAACTAGCCTTGCCTTGTTTCTGACTATAACTCCTTGATCATCCAGCTTGTTCCTGAATACCCACTTTGTTCCAACAATGGGATGATCCTTTGGCTTAGGCACTAGTTCCCAAACCTTGTTCCTTTCAAATTGATGCAACTCCTCTTGCATTGCAATGATCCAGTATGGATCTTGCTCTGCATCTTGTATGGATTGAGGCTCAATTTGAGATAGGAAGCAAGTGTGCATCAGGTTCTGGTTGACCTGATTTCTAGTTTGCACACCAGCTGAAATTTCTCCAATTACTTGGGTGATTGGATGATCTCTTGTTGTTACTAAATCAATAGGGAGTGTTGATTGTTCACCAGTCTGTGTTGTTGTCTCCTCTAGTGGAACAGCAACTGGCTCTTCAGGATTATTTCCTTCAAGATGTTGAACTTCTTCTTCATCATCACTGCTCTCATTCTTTTCAGCAACTTGCAGTTTGTTCAAGTCTTCAGCTAGAGAATGTACCTGCAGAGGTTCTATGGTAGAAGCATTCTTCTCCTTGAAAGACATGTTAGCTTCATCAAAAATAATATGAACAGATTCTTCAATTTTACAGGAAGATTTATTATAAACCCTATAGGCCTTGCTGATCATGGAGTATCCCAGAAACACTCCTTCATCAGCTTTAGCTTGGAATTTAGCTAGATATTTCTTGTCATTATTATGAATATAACAGATACAACCAAAAACTTTAAAATAGTTTACTTTAGGTTTCTTCCCTTTGAGCAATTCATAGGGAGTCTTGCCCTTCAGTTTGTGTATCAGGCTTCTGTTCAACACATAGTTGGAGGTGTTCACTGCCTCAGCCCAAAAGGATAAAGGTAGGTGAGCATCTGCCAATAATGTAGTTGCAGATTCAATGAGTGTTCTATTTTTCCTTTCAGCTACCCCATTTTGTTGAGGAGTTCTAGGAGCTGAGAAAGTGTGCCTGATCCCTTCACTCTGACAGAACTCTTGCATGAGAAGAGAATCAAACTCTGTCCCATGATCACTTTTGATCAGGGCAATGTGAGTGTTGAACTCAATCTGAATGCATTTGAGAAAATCTGTCAAACGCTTGAAGTTATCAGACTTCTTCCTCAGAAAGAATACCCAAGTGAATCTTGAGAAGTCATCTACAACCACTAAAGTATAGGACTTCCCTCCTAGGCTTTGCACAGATATGGGTCCAAAAAGATCCATGTGCAATAGGTACAAGATCCTAGGTGAATCACTCTTATTAATTGATTTAAAACTACTTTTAGTTTGCTTGCCTAATTGACAAGCCTTGCAAAGTCCTTCCTTCTTGTAGGGACCAGAAGGTAGTCCTTTAACAAGGTTGTCTTTAGATAGCTTAGCAATGGTTCTAAGGTTAATATACCCTAGTCTCTTATGCCATAAAATATTAGATTTTGAAATGGAGTTGAACAGGCAAATATCTACTATAGGTGAATGAAAATCCACTAAGTAAATGTTACCTCTTCTATTACCTGTCAACACAGTTGTGTTGTCCTCTGTCTTGACCATGCATATGGCTTTGTTGAATGTCACTTGATATCCTTCATCACACAGTTGACTGATACTTATCAAGTTGTGCTTGAGTCCTTCAACATATGCCACCTTCTTGAATGTGACTGGGCCAATTTTGACTGCACCATATCCTTTTGTAGTTCCAAAGCTTGAGTCTCCAAAGATTACTTTGGGTCCAAGCTTGGCTTTGAAGGAAGTGAAGTTGTCCTTATCCCCTGTCATGTGCTTTGAGCACCCACTATCCAGATACCATTGATGATTTGATGCTGGATAGGTCTTCACCTACACAAAAATAGCTTATTTGTTTTTGACCCAGTTAACCTTGGGCCTAGGTTGATATCCCTTGAACTCTGAAATAAAGGACATCCCAGGTTGATCCTTATAACCTTCAGGATGGTATCTCCTAGGAGGTACTATCCATTCAGTATAGGGATTAAAGCCTTGGGATGTGGGACTTCTAGGATTGAATCTAGATGTGCCATTGAAGGATTGTTCACAGTCCTGATTTCTGTTCGACGATCGTCGAACTGAGGTCGACGATCTTGGGTCAGATCGTCGATCTCTGTTCGAAGATCGATTATGCTGAAGTTCAGAGTTTGGATATCGTCGAGCTGAGGTCGACGATCTGTAGTTAGATCGTCGAGCTCTGTTCGACGATCGTCGAGCTCTGCTCGACGCCCTCTGTTGAACTGAATTCTTCTCTGATAGATCTGCATTCTTCCTGGGTACCTCTATTACTCCCTTTCCTTTGTCAGAGACAAACTTGATTGGAGTTGTCAAAATTATAGGTTGGCTGGATGAGGCACCCAAGCCCAGTGTGCTATTAAATCTAGAGTTCACTGTGCTTGTGATGTCCATCAGTCTGATACTTCTCCCATTTAGGGATTCTTCAAACTTTTTGGCCTTTGATAGTTCACTTTTCAGTGAAGCTATCTCCTCCCTACAGCATTCTAACTACTCAGAGAGTTTGAGGTTCTTTGAGTTTAGGACACTATGCTCAGATAATTGATTCCTGAGAGAGATTATCTCCTTCTCAGATTTTAATAGATCTAGACACAGTGTCTTAAATTCATCTTTGAAGTCCTCAGAATTAAAATCAAAAGAGTTGATTACCTGATCCTCATCTGGTTGACTTTCTGAATCTGAATCTGATTCTTCATCAGAGTTTTGCTGTGATGCATTGATAGCCATCATGCAAAATTCTTTTTCATCTGCATCATCCTCATCATCACTGGAGCTGGATGAGGCTTCAGATTCTTCTTCAGTCTCACTCCATGTCTCAGCAACAAAGCCCTTCCTTGTATGTTTGTTCTTGCTGGAGGAGGCTTTGTCTGAGCTGTTCTTCTTGTAATCCTTTTCTTTTCTTCTTTCTCTTCTTTCCCTTTTGTCCTTATTCTTGTTTTCTGGACAGTCAGGCACAATGTGGCCTGGTTTCCTGCAACCAAAGCATATGATTTCTTTATTGTTATTTGATTTATCATACCTTGGTTTATCATGACCCTTGTATGGTCTCTTTCTGAAGTCTTTTCTGGCCATCTTGTAGAATCTTTTGGCCAGTAGACTTATGAGCTCATCATTTCCTGTAGCTTTATCTTCAGGCTCCTCTTCTGCAGCTTTGAAGGCTATGGTCTTTTCTTTCCTTGTAGCTGGAGAGATAGCCTTTTGTTCTTTTTCTCTATTTTTAATGAGCAGCTCATAGGATTTGAGCTTGCCTAGGAGAGCTTCAGTAGTAATCTCATTTAAACTTTTGGCATCCTTGATTGGCCAGATTCTTGAGTCCCAAGTGCTGGGGAAGCACATCAGGATTTTGTCATTCAGCTCAGTCAGTGAGATTTCTTTGTCTAGGGTTTTTAGCTCATTGACAATTAGACTTAGTCTATTGTACATGTCAGCTACTGATTCAGCTTCTCCCTTTTTGAAGTTCTCATATTGGCTTATCAGATGAGATCTTCTATCTTTCCTTTCATCAGCAGATCCTGAGACAATTTCAGAGAGTTTGTCCCAGATTTCTTTGGCTGAGTGACATTCAGCTACCTTCTGAAAAATTTCATCAGACATTGTTTGGGCTAAGATGTTCATAGCCTTAGCATCTACAGTCTTCCACTTCTTTATATCTGCATCTGTTCCAGAAGGAGGTGGAACAGCATTTGTACTTGAGCTTGCTGGTGGAGTTGGACAAACTGTCAAGACAGAATTGAAAATGTCTTCATCAATAGAATTCATGTATAATCTAATCCTTGCCTTCCAGAGTGCAAACTTAGAAAGGTTGCACACTGGTGGTCTGGTGCTTGCATAATCTTTGTTCTGTGCCATGTCTTTAAATAAAAAACTAGATAAAAAAAATAATCCTCTTAAGAGATTGATCTTATCAAGGATCTTTTGGTTCAGGTGTTAGCCTGTATGAGCAACCAACCTGCCTCTGATACCAATTGAAAGTGAGGCTAAGATCTATCTCACTCTAGAGGGGGGGTGAATAGAGTATTTTAAAATAATTTTTCACAGTTGAAATAAACAGCACATATAAAATTCAATTTATGATATAGTGTAGAGTGCTAGTAAGAGGTTAAAAACCAAGAAGTAAAGAGCACAGCACACAGCAGACAAATCACACAAACAAACCAGAAGACACAAGGAATTATAGTGGTTCCCCAAAAACCTGGGTACATCCACTCTTCTACCACCCTTGGTAGGAATCCACTCAGGATGAGTTGATCAGGTGTCCTGACACCAATGAGCTTTTTATAAGGTGCCCAAAAACCAAAACTAGATTTTTTGATAAGGTGTCTTGCCACCACTGAGTTTTGACAAGGCTCTCAGAACCAGACAGAACTTTTGAAGGGAGTTCAAGAACCCCTTTACAGCAGGAAAAGAAAAATAAGAGTGAAGGGTGTCTTCTCTGTTCTCAATCAAATGAGAGAAGCACAAGTGGATTGATGATGTCAAAGCTCCCCCTGAGATGTAGAAAGGTTCAGGAAAAGAAGCTTTGCTCTAGGGTGATAGGTCTTCAGAACTTTGATCTCCAGCACAGGATGGTTTCAGCAAGAAGGCTGAAAATAAGGTGTCTGGAGTTCTGAGATGAGATTGTGAACACTTTTCAGTCAGCAAGAAGATTTTTGGAGTCATAGTTCTTCTGTTGTTCTTCTGCTATCAGTATTCTCTATTCTGTGTGTTCACTTTCTTTCTTGTCAATCTCTGTGTGTATTTTCTCTTGTGTATTCTGTATATCTTAAAACAGGAGAGAGGAATTAAAATTTTCTGAAATTTTCTCTTCCAAGATAGCCGTTGGGAGTCATAAATGTCTTCCAAAAAGAGTCTTGTCTTCTAGAGGAAAGTCCAGCAAACATTCTCTGAATAATTCCTTGAAACTTGCTCCAGAATAAAGACAAACGGCTAGAAGATCTCTTGACATAAATGCTGATAATATTCAAAAACATTCCAAAGAACAGCAGCATTTGAATTCCTGGAAGCGTCGATCTCTCCAAAAAAAACGTCGATCTGAGCTCTACGATCGTCGAACTGAGCTCAGAGATGAAATGGACAAGCAGACAGAAAACGTCGATCTGAGCTCGACGATCGTCGAACCGAGCTCAGAGACCTGAGAAATAACTTTAGGGAGGGATCGTCGAACTGAGCTAGAAGATAGTCGAGGGGAGTTCGACGACTAAGCAGAAGCTAGCCAAAAGCAGATAGTCGATCTGAGCTCGAAGATCGTCGACCGGAGCTCGACGATTTATTGAAGTTGAGCTCAGAGAGCGTCGAACGGAGCTCGACGATTCGTCGACCTGAGCTCGACGAAAATTGCCTTAGACTTAGCTCTTCAACCTTGATCTTGGAATGATCCTGGGGGCAGCTCCAAACCTAAGTTCTAAGCCCTAGACTCATTCTAATGTTGACCTTCTTAACTATACAACTAGGTCAACTGGGATTCCTAAGACAAGCATAGTGATCCTTACCCAAATTAGTAATAGGGTGTTCCAACAGGGAGGATCGCGATTTCAAGGCCCTACTCCCCAAATACCGATTGAGGATTCCGAGTAATTTCCCACTTTAAGAATGGAAGAACCCCACGTGGAGGAAGTCGTGAATAGGCTTATGTCCTATTATGCTCGACCGAATCTAGAGGGAACAGAATCAAGCATCGTGCGCCCTGTTATAGCTAATAATAATTTTGAACTAAAGCCTAGCATAAATCAAATGGTGCAGCAGTATGCGCAATATGATGGACTTTAAAATGAAGATCCGAACGCGCATATATCAAGCTTTCTTGAGATTTGTGACACCTTCAATATAAATGGTGTTACAAATGATGCTATTAGGCTAAGATTATTTCCTTTCTCCTTAAAACTAAAGCAAAATATTGGCTGAACACTCTGCCAAGAGGGAGCATCACCACTTGGGATCAACTAACTGAAAAATTTCTGGCGAAGTATTTTCTGCCAGCCAAAACCGCAAAACTTAGGAATGATATTTCTGCCTTTTTTCAAATTGATTCTGAAACTTTGTATCAAACCTGGGAAAGATTTAAATAACTCTTAAGATGATGCCCCATCACGCGCTGCCTGTATGGTTACAAGTGCAGACGTTTTATAACGGGCTAAATTTAATCACAAAGCAAATGATAGACACAGCTTCTAGCAGTACTTTAAACCATAAGACCCCGGAAGAATCTTTTGAGCTTTTCGAGGGCATTACCATGAACACCTATCAGTGCAATGTGCCTAGGTCTCGCCCAAACAAACCTGCATGTATATTTGAAGTGGACAACATCTCCCAGCTAGCTCTGCAAGTGGAAGTATTAAGTAAAAAAATTACGGAGATGACTGCTGCCTCTACCCTCAGGTATGGGAATCATTAACTCCTGCTCCCGAACAATTAGATTATGTTAATAATATGCCTAGAAATGCTTTTAATAATTTTTCTGCTACGAATTTTCATGCTTCGGGTTTCGCTTTTCTGAATAGTTATAATCCTGCTTTACGAAACCACACAAATTTTTTGTGGAGTAACCCTTCGAATACGATGCGCCCGCCACCTCAAAATGATTTTGTTGCGCCACCTCGAAATGATTTTTTTGCACCACCTCCACCTTTTCAAAACTATCCAAAACCTCCAAGCTTGGAGGAGTTACTTTCTAAATATATAACCACAAATGACGCTACTATAAGAAACTTAACCGGAAGCATTAAAAATCTAAAAAATCAAGTAGGACAACTCACAAAAATTATTTTTGAGCGACCCGTAGGGTCTCTTCCTTCCAATACCAAGCCCAACCTGAGAGAGCAAGCTAAAGGTATAACTCTTCGGAGTGGGAAGCTAGTTTCCCATATGGTTAGCGAAGAGCCCGAGGCAAGATTCGCTCCAGTTTTAAAAATTCCACCCTCTGCTGAAAAAGAAGTTATCACTCCTCTCCTTGCATTAGAAAAAGATCTCACTCCACCACCCATCTTTAAAAATAATCCAACCCCACCATACCCTTCCAAACTTAGCAAATAATGTCAGGATGATCAATACTCTCGCTTCCTAGAAATATTTGAGCAAATCCACATAAACCTACCCTTCCATGAAGCTATTTCTTACATGTCGTAGTACGCTAAGTATCTTAAGGACCTCCTGACAAAAAAGAGGAAGTTAGAGAACTTATCGCACATCATGCTAAATGCCGAGTGCTTTGCTGTGTTGACAAATGGTTTACCAAAGAAGATCAGTGATCCGGGTAGTTTTTCTATTCCGTGTGTCTTTGGCGATCTTTTTGTCAAGCACACATTGGACGACTTAGGTGCAAGTATCAACCTGATGCCCCTCTCATTATTCAAGAAGTTAGGAATTGGTAGCCTCAACCCCACACGCATGAGTATCCTGCTTGCTGATAGTTCAGTTAAGTACCTGTTAGGAATAGTGGAGGATGTCTTAGTCTAAGTGGACAAATTCATCTTCCCGGTAGATTTTGTCATATTGGACATCGAAGAAGATGTCGAGGTTTCCTTGATCCTTGGTCCACCCTTCCTTGCCACCTCCCGAGCTATCATTGACGTAAGCAATGGTAAACTCTTCCTTCGAGTAGGCAACGATGAAGTGACCTTCTCTATCACCCCTTCGATGAAAAATCTTGAAAATGATGACGCCTGTTTCTTCTTAGATACCTTAAGTGATGAATCTTCCTATTGCCCTTCTAATAGTGAAAATGAATTTTCTGATTTTTGTCCTCCCTCTACTATTCCAATGGAACCTTTTGCAAGAATCCACCATGGCCACTAGCCCCACCCCTTTTAATTTTCCACATAAAAAATTCTACGAAGACATAGTATTTGAAAAAAAAAGAATTTCTAAAACCTCGTATGAACACCCACCTACCCTAGAGTTGAAGGAACTACCCGAACATCTTAGGTATGCCTTCTTAGAAAAGGATTCCAAGCTACCAGTAATAGTTTTGGCCCACCTGACTGAAGTGTAGAATGATAAACTCCTACTAGTTTTACTTAAGCATCGCCGAGCTATTGCTTGGAAAATATCTGATATCAAGGGCATAAGCCCATCTTTCTGCACCCACAAAATTCTAATGGAAGATAATTCGCGTAACTCTATACAACCTCAGCACCGTATAAATCCGAACATGAAAGAAGTCGTAAAGGGCGAGGTTATGAAACGCTTAGACGCAGGAATTATGTATCCTATATCTGATAGTAAGTGGGTTTGTCCTCTCCAGGTAGTGCTGAAAAAGGGAGGGATAACTGTAGTTGTAAATGAAAATAATGATTTAATCCCAACACGGATGGTGACGGGTGGTGAATGTGTATCGACTATCGTAAGTTAAACGACGCCACCCGCAAGGACCACTTCCCCTTGCCATTCATAGATCAAATCTTAGAGCGATTATCCAGCCATAGCTTTTATTGTTTTCGCAATGGCCTCTCAGGGTATTTTCAAATCCCCATCTCTCCCGAGGACCAGGAGAAAACTACGTTTACTTGTCCTTTCAGCACCTTCGCCTACCGAAGAATGCCATTTGGATTATGCAATGCTCCAGCTACATTCCAGTGATGTATGCTTGCTATCTTTGACAAGTACGTAGAAAGCATTATGGAGGTATTCATGGATGATTTCTCCGTGTTCGGCGATGCCTTCGATAGTTGTTTAGAAAACCTCGAAAAAGTCTTAGAAAGATGTGAAGAAACTAATCTTGCCCTAAATTGGGAAAAATGAAATTTTATGGTGAGGGAAGGGTTAGTTTTGGGTCATAAGATTTCTGCGAGAGGGATTGAAGTAGATATATCCAAGATATAAGTTATCGAGAAGCTACCGCCGCCTACGAACGTAAAAGATATAAGAAGTTTCCTAGGTCACGCTGGATTTTACTGTCGCTTCATAAAAGACTTCTACAAAATCACCAAACCCCTTACTCAACTCTTAGAAAAAGACGCCCCATTTATTTTTGATGATGTTTGTCTGTCTGACTTTGAATTAATAAAAGATAAATTAATTAATGCCCCATTATGATAGCTCCGGTGTGGGACCTTCCCTTTGAAATTATGCGCGATACGACTAGTTTCCCGGTGGGAGCCGTATTAGGTCAACACGTATCTAAAAACTTCCATCCCATCTATTATACAAGTAAAACACTTACATCGGCACAAGAGAATTACACCACAACCGAGAAGGAGTTCCTAGCTGTAGTATTCGATTTTGATAAATTCCTCCCTTATATTACACTTTCAAAAATTATCGTTTTTATGGACCAATCGGCCCTCAAATATCTTCTTGCTAAGACGGTTGCCAAGCCGCGCCTGATTCCCTGGGTCTTACTCCTTCAGGAGTTTGACTTAGAAATCCGTGATAAGCGATGTGCTAAGAATTTGGCTGCCGACTACCTCTCCTGATTAGATAATCCTTTTATTGAAAATTTAGATGAAAAATCTTTTAATGATTATTTTCCTGATGAGAAGCTGCTTTCAATTAACACTTCTCCTTCTCTTTGGTTAGCACACATAGCCAACTATTTAGTGGCCCGTGTGCTCCCAAAAGAGTTCTCCTCTCAACAAAAGAAGAAATTCTTTTCTGAGTTGAAGAACTACTTTTGGGAAGACCCGCATCTTTTCCGAATCTGTGCGGACCAAGTGATAAGGAGATGCGTTTCTTATGAAGAAGGTTCAGATATTTTAAAACATTTGCATGAAGGACGGACTGGTGGTCACTATCAAGCTGCTTGCACCGCCCACAAAGTGCTTTGTTGGGGGTTTTTACTGGCCTACCTTGTTTAAAGACGCAGAAGTCTTTGTGAGTAGGTGTGATAGTTGCCAACGGTTGGGCAATATTTACCATAAAAATGAAATGTTGCAAATTATTTCCTTGAGTGCGATTTTTTCGACCTCTTGGGAATTGATTTTGTTGGCCCCCTTCCTTCTAGCTTCGAGAATAAATACATCTTAGTTGCCGTCGATTATGTTTCTCATTGGGATGAAGCCCAAGCTCTTCCTACTAACGACGCCCGAGTTGTAGTTATGTTTTTGAAAAAAATTATTTTCTCGATTCGGTACGCCGCGAGCCATCATTAGCGATAGGGTTCTCATTTTTATAACGCGCAGTTTACTAAAATCCTTATTAAATACGGCGTTACGCATAAGCTTTCAACTGCCTACCACCCCCAAACTAACAGACAAGTCGAAGTAGTGAATAGAGAGATAAAAAGAATATTAGAAAAGACTGTTTCAACTTCTAGGAAAGATTGGTCAGCCAAATTAGACGATGCTCTATGGGCCCACTGAATAGCGTACAAAACCTCCCTTGGATGTACACCGTACCGGTTGGTTTATGGAAAATCGTGCCATTTACTCGTAGAATTAGAACACTGCCTTTTTTGGGCCTTAAGGTTTTTAAATTTTGATCCCCACTCTGTCGGCGACCTTAAAAAAATTTAACTTAACGAACTCGATGATCAGCGCTCTTACGCTTACGAAAATAACAAATTTTATAAAGAGCGGACGAAACATTTTCACGACAAGCACTTAAGGCACCCAAAAACCTTAAAGCCGGACGACCAAGTTCTTTTGTATAACTCTCGTTTACATTTATTTTCGGGCAAATTAAAGTCTCGTTGGTTTGGCCCGTTTTCATTTTTAGAAGTTTTTCCTTATGGTGCTGTTTTAATTTCACACTCTAATAAGAGTGATTTCAAAGTGAACAAGCAACATCTTAAACTTTATTTTTCTGGTGATGATGATGTCAGTCCAAACAATGTTAAGTTTCTTATGCACGAACTTTAGCTAACTTAGAACTATTTTATTTTGTTAAAAACTTTGAATTTTATTTTTGGACAAAATATTTTTTGGACAATATTATTTTGTTGCGTCGATCTCAAACGATGTTTTAAACAAAGGGCGCTCTTGGTAGGCAACCCAAGTTATCTCTTCTGTTTTCTTTATTTTACAATTTTTGCCCCGGACGGCTCCAACAAGCCGAAGCTTCTGCGATCGACTGCTCCAACGCTGCTGAACCCATCACGAAGTCCAAAGAAGACATTTCATGAAGATCCAAAGTGCAAGCATGGGGGAGCGACATCACTAAACTTTCGCGACGCATAAATCCGGGGAGAGACCTGTTTTTCAATGCTGTATTTTTTTCTGTTTTAATTTCTCTCTCTCTAACCTCTCTTCTCCATTGAGGATAATGTCTATTTTAAGCTTTGGGGATGATTTGCTCCTTCTCTTGTCTTTATTTTATTTATATTTCTTAAAAATAATAAAAAAAGAAAATATTTCAAAATCCAAAAAAAAGAAAATATTTCAAAATAAAAAAGAGAAAATATTTCAAAATAATAAAAAAAAGAAAATATTTCAAAAATCCAAAAAAAGAGAATATTTCAAAATATAAAAAAATATGTACTATTTGTTTTTACTTTAATAGTTTAGACATTTTTTGGTATTTCAATAGTACCCCTTGCTTTTGTTTTTCTCAAAATCCCATATAAACAACTTAGCTAATTATAATATTTCTAATCGTTCTTTTTAATTATATTTCACAAGTAAAATGTTGGCCATGCTGTGTTTCTAATTCACGGTAGCATGTTTACGTGAAACGTTTTTTCTAAAACTCGCATTTTTATTATGGTTTTCATCCTTTATTTTCTTTACTTTCTCAAAAATTCATCATCCACTATTTTCCTTTTCATTTTTGATAATTTTTGTAAAGTCAACTTTTGATTAGTGTAGTAGATGTGAATGATCCAAGTCGCCTATTATTTCTATTTTCAAGACAATTTCATCAATCTTCTTTTATTATCTAGGACTTGCTTTTTGAAAATGTTCAAATCTATGTTTTAAATGAATTTAAAAGCATGAAAATTATTTACGCCGTTTTTGTTTTCGTTTGAGCCTTCTTGCCAACCTAAACATTTTTACCCCTAGTTAGCCGCTTTTGAGCCTTTTTTCCAATTTCAATTAATAGCTCCAGTTATCATTTCATCTTCACCAAAGACAAATTTTCCAACCTATCTAATCACACTAACCTTTTTGAGTTTCATTTAAAAATTTTCATGATTATGATAGGTTATTTTGTGATATTTTTGGAGAAGTTTTTGAAAAAGTATGCTCAAAATAAGTGTTTACTTTTGTTTGGCCAATTCAAAATGAAAAGAAAAATTAATTATGGCCTTTATTTTGAAAAATAAAAAAAGAAAATGGAAAAGAAGAAAAAGAAAGAAAAAAAATATTTTATTTAAAATGAAAATTTTGAAACTCTTTGTTTTGATTTAGTGTGATTTTTGAGTCTCCTTGTTTATCTTTGAATTCCACTCCTAATCATAATCCTAAACCAAACGTTTCGGTCCTAATAAGTCCTTTTGATTCATGCCTTTGATTTTTTTATTAGCTAAGAAAAGAAGAAAAGTAAATCATTATTAGTTTTGGATTTAAATTTAGATTTTTGTTATTTAATTGATATAGTCATAATGCGTTGCTTGGATCTAGTAACAACTCAATGCATTTTTCATTTTGGTGCTTTGCTTAAATCTATATAAAGAAATTTGTTAAAATTTTGGACGATTTATTTTCGTTAGTAAAATTTATAAATTATAAACCATGTTTAAATAATTGTTTTAGGTTTACGTTTCACCTTCTCCCTACTAAGAATTTTGCATAGTACTTGTGTAGGCATAAATTGAACTTTTTGATTAGTCACGTTTTTATGGTTATCTAGTTTTTATATCTTTGCTAGGGGACAAGCAAAGCTTAAGCTTGGGGAATTTGATAGTACGTTTTGTAGTCTAAACTATTAGGGTATTTTCTAGTTTATAATGTGCAAATCATATCTTGTATGCTTATATTTTGACTTCCTTATGTATTTGCCGCTAATCTTTTCTTCTCTTTTTTCAGGTTTCCAAAAATCTTGGCCAAAAATGCCCTAACACGCCCTCCCTGGGCGTGTCATAGGGCGTGTGACCCGATCCCGAGGAAGTCTGTTGATAGAGCCAACATAACGAGAAAAACCGCTGTCACGCCCCCCTGACATGCCCTACCTGGGCGTGTCTCAGGGCATGTCACCCTCATCCCGAAGCCTGCTACTGTATTTAAAGATTTTCTGTTGATGCACGTCAACTGTACTGACACGCCCCGAATACACGGGCGTGTCCATGGGCGTGTTCAACCTTTTCCGATGTCTGATGGATTTCCGACCAATGATTTTGACGCGACGTGCGTGTAACGCCCCCCCCCCCCCTACACGGGCATGACTTAGGGCATGTCCACCATCGTAAAGAGGCAATCATCCTTCCCGCCAGAATCTAGAGCCCGAGGTCAACCCCGTACGTGTCATGCCCCCCTGAAAAGCCCTCCACAGGCGTTACAGAGGGCGTGACCAACTCGAGAATTTTGCCTATAAATACAAGGCCACCCCTTGCATTCCAGAACAGTTTGGGTTGAGTGGGGAGGTGCTGCCCTTTTTTTACTAGTCCTTTTTATGCTTTTTCTCCCCCCCTCTCTTTCTCATTTTAGTTTTTCTTAACCCTAGTTTAGTTTAATCTTTTGAAATTGCTTTTGTACTTGTTTTGGTAGTTTAATGTATTGCTAACTTTATTTTATTTCATTGCAAGTGTAATCTTTCATTTCAAGTGTAGCTCTCTTTCATTATTAATATAAAGTGTGCCTTTATTTCTTTGCGTTCTTAATGCTTTTCTACTCATCCCTCCTCCTCCACTTCGCTATGATTAACTAATCCTCCTTGTACTCGATCTTGATGATCCGAGGTTCGAGTTGATTAAGTTATGATGCTTTGAATTTACCTTTTCTTTTTAGGGTTTGGGCCTTCGATTTACTCTTGATTATTCATGTTTTGAATTATATCATCGATATATAATTTCCATTTCTGTTTTCACTCTTAGCTAGCCGAGAGGCTCGTAGTTTGAAGTGAACACTCAAGAGTAAAGAGAGGTGTACGCACCCCTCGAGAGAGGCAGATGCCCAAATCTCCTGGATTGGAGTAAAATCCAATAGTGGGGTTCACTGCGTAAAGCGAGCTTTAGGCCTCTGATTTGGACGATAGTTCGGTCGGACCTTCCTAAACTCAGTTGGGCATGACTTCGAGAGAAGCATGTTCAAGCTTTAGGAACCTCCACGGTTAAGGACCTTTACCCTATTAAGTTAGGTTTTTATTGCATTTTTAATTAACTCTTACCGAGGTGATTCTCGATCGAGTGCTTTTCCATTTCCTCTTTTCAACCCTTCGTTGTAATCGTTTTTATTAGCTCTCTACTTAACTGCAATTAGTTCTCTTTTAGTGCAATATTTCCTTTCTTAAGTGCGTTTAGATTTCTCTTTAACCCTAAAGCTTTCCTTCGATAAAATAATACTTTTCATTTGAGTAGGTTTACTCAACAGTTCTCCGATTTCAATACGACACTTGTGTCCCCTAGCTACAGTTCGATAGGTATACTGGCCTAAATAGATTTCTAGTTCGACTCAATTTTTCTCAACACCATCCATCAACTCCTCGAAGGATAAGGGGTCCTTTCGGGTCAGACTCATCTTGAAGAATCCCTCACGCAACCCCATTGTAAATGCCATCAGGAGGGCATACCCCGACATCTCCTAGATGTCCAGGATCTCTTTTTGGAACTTGTCTATATATTGGTCCAATGACTCCTCTGCCCTCTGTCTTATCAGGAAGATGGACTCAGGACTCTTCTTCCTCTTCTTAGGGGTTGAGAAGTGAAGCTGGAAGCACTTGAAAGCAGGCGCCACTTGAAAGCATCTGTTATCAGCCTGATAGAGACCGTATTCTCAAACCACTGCAGGTGCTGGATAGGGTCGTCTTTCCTAGTGTAGTAAGTCATATTAGGCTCCCTGAACCCCTCGGGAACTGGGGATGAGACAATCAGCTCGTTGAAAGGTGATACCTTTCTTGGCGGTCTCGCGTGCTCCACTCTCATGACCTACTCGCCTAGGAGGCTGGCACTCGCAGGGCTAGAGAACAACTCCCGGTCGGTGAGGTCTCGCTCGACCCCATCTCCCATCCTCTCCTTTTCGGGCCTTCTTCCAAGTGCACTTCCCTCAACCCCCCTAGGGTCATCTCGCGTAGCCCTTTGGGAGTCGACTCGCCGAGAGCGGGGGGGGGGGGGGGGAGCTAGCTCCTGGGGTGTGTGGGTGGAGCTGCCACCCCGAGGAGCAATACTTTGCAGCATCTCCAAGATGCCTTGGATGGATGCCACGAACACTTCCCTTCCCACAAAGGGTCCTGGGTTGGGGGTCTCGCGGGAGTCATCACTACCTCCCTGATCTCCAGCCATGACACTCTCCTGAGATCTTCTATACTGGTCACTCTCCACGCTCACCGCACCAAGATGTTGAAACCAAAATATTGGTCTCTGTGGAGTTCGGGGTCCCAAAAAGGGGTGACCTCACACTTAATGCACTAAGGAGAATGTCACAGACCAAAGGCTCAGGAAACTGGTAATAGACCCTCGGCTCTAGCATGGAGGTCCCACTACACACCCGAAAGGTCACGAGAGCACTTCCCCTCCCTCACCAATGGATGAGCTGGGTACCTTGGAGAGCTCTCAAACTCTACCAAGAAGAAGCCTAGGGAGGAGGAAGCAAAAACCATTCTCTCTCCAAAGATACCCAAAGGGGTCTATTTATAGTTTTTCAAAATCAAGGGACCGAAAGGTTAGAAATACCCATAAGACAAATAGGTCCTAGGCCAATAGAAAACCTCCATATAGGGGGGTAAAGAGGTAATTCCACCCCGGGGGCACAACGGTAAAAGCATGGCCAAAAGAGGTCTAGGGGTGAACGGAGGCTAAACCATGCCCCTCACCTTCCCTGGACACCTGAGGTGAGTGGGGGTTAAACCACTCCACTCCTCCTTCTCCTTATGACCGAGCGAGTTGGCGAGCCCCGCAGAAGAACCGGGAGCAGGGGTGATACCCTGTCTCGCCCCGCAAGACTGGGTGCCTAGGCGACCTGAGCGAGATCTTGAATGCCAGACGGTCTCTCCCCACAAGGCCGGGCGCCTAGGTGAGACCCTGTTCGCCTGCCGGTCTCGCCCCGCTAGGCTGGGCACTTGGGCGAGACCCTGGCTACCGTCCGGTCTCACCCCGCAAGACTGGGCGCCTGGGAGAGACCCTGGCCGGTGGCTGATCTTGCCCGGCAAGGCTGGATGCCTAGGCAAGACCCTGGCCGCCGGCCGATCTCGCCCGATAAGGCTGGGCGCCTGGGCGAGACCCTGGCCACTGACCGGTCTCATCTGGCAAGGCTGGGTGCCTGAGCGAGACTCTGGCCGCCAGCTGGTCTCGCCTTGCTAAGCTGGGCGCCGGGGCGAGACCCTGGCCGTCGGTCGGTCTCGCCCCGCATGGCTGCTCACCTGTGAAAGTGAGGATAGATACAACTCTAGAGGGGGGGGGGTGAATACAAAAATTATGACAATCTACTCAACTCCCTTAGAGTTAGTTTGCGGAAAGAGTTTATAGATATTTGAAACCCTAGAGCCTAACACAAAGTGTGGTGCACAAGAGAAAGCTAACTGTAATTACAGTTTCAGCTTTAGTCCTAACACAGTAACTAACAATCCTAGTTAGTTCTATTCACAGCCACAGTGCAATAATTAAAGTAAGCAACACAGACAACACAAGAGGTTTATAGTGGTTCCCTTTAAATAGGTACATCCACTCTTCTACCACCCTTGTAGGAATCCACTACAGGTTTTTGTTCAGGTGCCCTGCCACCAACTGATCTAGTTCAGGTAGATCAAGTCGACCATTTGAGCTTTTGATTAGGAGCTCAAAATCCAACACAGGTTTTTGCTAAGGTGCCCTGCCACTAATGTTCACTTTTGAAGGGAGTAATAACCCTTTTACAGGAGGTTGAGAGAGAGTTAGAGTGTCTTCTCTATTGTTAAAATAATATTAGAGAAGGAAGTGGATTGCACAGAGCTAGAAAGCTTTAAGGAATCAAGGCTCTCCCTGGCTTTGTGATATCCAGGAAGAATTCTTGCTTCAGGGTGCAGGAACTCTTCTGAACTCTTGACAGATAAAATCTATTGTCTTGAAGTTCTTGAAGGAGCAGCTTGAAGAAGACTCTTGATGCAGAATGATTGTTCTTCTTCAATCAGCTTTTCTTTCTTCTTCTTATTCTTCTAGAGGCTCTGAGTGTGAATGTTCCTGGAAGCAGGATGAACTCAGGGTTGAAGAAGAATGTTGAAGAAAGTAGATCTTCTCAGTTGAATGTGAAAGAAACTGAGAGCTGTTCTTCTTGTTTTGAATCTGTATATGAATATCCTTGTCAACCAGACTTTGTGTCTGTGAGTATATCTCTCTATCTATGTATATGTGTGTTTTTAAACTTCTTTTAAAAGAGCTCTTTATATATTAGCCTCTGTAACGGCTCTAATCTTTATTTGAACTTTGTCTTCTTCTGAGATCTGTAATCTGGGCTGCAAATAGCACAATACAAAAATATATCCTGCAGACAGACATCCAATAAAGGGATAAAGCTTTCTGAGAAGCTGCATATCCAATCTGATAAAAGAATACTAGAGAAAGCCACATCAGACCAAACTCTTTACGGCCAGAGAAGACTTTTGTGTCTAACGGCTATAAAGGACAACATGGCAGATAAAGCATAAAGATATTTCAACTAATTAGACAAAAGACTTTTGTCAGAAAGAACTTGACTTATGCATAAAGAATTGGGCAAAGATTGCCTTGAAATGTCAGCATAAAATCAATGAAATAATCTTTAATAAAATATGCCAAATAAATAGGAAATAAATCACAGAAGAGATGGAGTACAAAATTACTAACAGCAGACAAAAGATCGTCGAACGATCCACGGAGATCGTCGACCGAACCACAGAGATCGTCGAACTATCAGAACAGATAGTCGAACGAAATAGATAGTCGAACTATCAAAGCAGATAGTCGAGCTATCAAAAAGATAGTCGAACCATCAAACAAATAGTCGAACTATCAACACAAAGCAGATAGTCGAACTACCAGAGCAGATAGTCGAACTATCATAACAGAACAGATAGTCGAACTATCAGAGCAGATAGTCGAACTATCAAAACAGAACAGATAGTCGAACTATCAGAGCAGATAGTCGAGCTATTAGATAGTTGAACTATCAAGGAAGATAGTCGAACTATCAAACAGATTGTCTGGACGAAAGAAGTCGAGCAGGGTTCGACGATCGACGAGGCAAATACCACAGATCGTCGAGCTATCAAGAGTTGAACTAACTCAAAGATAGATGATCTGCTGACTGACTATAGTCGACCAACTGATAGAATATCCTCGAATAGTTGATAGACGATAGTCGAGCGCCGTTCGACTATAGTCGAACCAAAAACAACTTAGCCAGATTTTCAACTGGATAAGCAACAACTCTACAACTGAGGGAATCTAACCTAACAACTAACCTTTGACCATAAATAAATCTTGGGTCAAGAAACTAATTGAGAGGACTTAACACAAATCCAAACTAGGGTACCAACAGCCTAGGCGAGACCCTGGCCGTCGGCCGGTCTCGCCCCGCAAGGTTGGGTGCCTTGGCGAGACCCTGGTTGCCGGCCAGTCTCGCCCCGCATAGGGCTAGGGTACAGGGGGTGAGACCCTGGACGCCGGCCGGTCTCGTCCCGCACAGGACTAGGTTGTAGAGGGTGAGACCCTAGCCTCCATCCGGTCTCGCTGCTCCCACCTTACACGTTAGCCGGGGCGGGTGTAGGCCAACTCGCCACACCCGCCCCCTAAAAGGGGCCAGGGGGGAGGCAGATTATTCCTCCCCCATCTAGTATATCCTGGAGATCCACCAAAATTGGCCTCCAGGAATGCAAAGCTCACAAAAAGCTTAAAAACTTGCAGCAAGTCTCACGCCTTGTTTGGGGGCCCCCTTTTCGCGAATACGGGGTTGTAAACCCCTGGCGGCTTAGAGACCGAACGGTCTGGCAGTCTGCCCCTGGTGACTTGGAGACCACGCGGTCTGGCAGTTTCTCTCTAACGTTTTGCTAGTTGGTTATTGCTGAGTGGTGACCGGGCAGTCTGGCGGCTTGACACAGACGACTTGAAGATAATGTCGGCTTGTCTTCTATTCATTGTAGTTGCCGAGATTTATATTCTAACCCCACGGCTTGTGCGGCTTGTATAGTTGCATGTTCGTGTAATTATTAGTCCCACATTGCTTATTTATAATCTCTCCTCTCTCCTCCATTCTATAAATGGGTGGCCATACCATTGTAATAAACACATTTTTTGGATAATAAAATTGTGTTAGTCCAAATTTTCGTACTTCTTTTTCTTGTTCGCACACACATGAAGTCCAAATGTGAACTGTGCGCATACTGATCCTACTGCACACAACAATATATGATACTCACCGTTCACTTTCTCCTCACTAAGCCCTCGGCATGCTCATCACCACACAATACGCCCGTATTTTGTATCACCTTGGTAGGACAGTGTAACATAGCAGGCTTGCAATCGCTTGCCCTATTAGAGGAGCGTTCAAAGGGTTGCTTCAGGAAAATTTTCTGGCCCATTCTCTCGCAAGATGACCTCTGAAAATTTGGGGGCATGTGATGAGGTACCCTGTACCCGGTCTGGTCGAGCCGCGGTCTAATGAGCTTAGCCCAAGTTGTCAGCAACATCTCTCCTGACCGCACACAATACAGTGCGCGATCCGCTCCCGCACACGCATGAGGGGGGAAGCACACACCTCTGCACGCGTCTCTACGAGCGTGCAGGGTGTCCAACATTGTGCTTTTGTATGCTATTGTGCTGCTCTAGTCGGGCGGCTTTAAGGCTGCCAAATCTTCTCGCCTCCGAGGCCGCCCGGTTAGGGTGGCCAGATTTCCTTTTGGGGAGGGCTGCCCCACCGGCGCCCTCCCTTATTTTTTCTTGCGCCAGGGAAGTGCCACCGCCCCTAATAGGGGTCGTGTCCTTTTCTTCCAGATGGGCGGCCATTTGGCCGCCCATCCTCCGCCGACCGCCCTTAGTTAAGGGTGGTCGGATTCCCTCTGGGGTGGGCGGCCCAATCGTCCTCCCTCTCCTCTTTTTTCCTTTGCAAGGGAGGCGCTACCGCCCCTAATAAGGGCGGTGTTCCTTTCTTCCCGATGAGCGACCATTTGGTCGCCCGTCCGCCGCCCCAAAAAAAGGGGGTGGCCCTTCCTCGGCCTGGACGGGCTCCCGTGAGGCAGCCCATCTTCATCCTTCCACCGTCGACCGCCCCTAAAAGGGGCTGCCTCTTCATCGCTGGGGAGGGCGGCCATTTCGCCACCCGTCCTCCACCGGCACCACCAAGGGGCGGTTTCCCCCTCCACTCGGTCGGCTGGCCTTGCCCCGGTGGCTTGCCAAGTCCCTTCGGTCAAACTTGACCTTCGCCTGCAAGCAATCGTCCCCATCACCACCGTCGTCGCCTGTCGCCCATCATATGTATTCTCCGCCATCCGATCACGCTCCCGCAATTTCCGCCGTCAGTTACGTGGGTAACCACCCACGTAACCGCCCGCATGATCTCCCATAATGGGGAAAATGCGTTGCCAAAAATATATTGGTCTACGTTTAATATAAATTATAAAATTAATGTGTGTGTTAAATCATAGTCTCATAAAAATAATTATATCAAAGGCGGCCTATTAATATCGATCATGGTGGTTATGAGCTGCAGATAATCGCATAACCTCCATAACCACCCATGAAGCCTATAAATATCTCCTACAGCTCAGTGATCCTTCAGATCACCTACCTCGAACTTAATCAAAAGTTTTACAACTCTGGCTAGGAGGATAGCCCAATACTCAGAGAGTATAACTCTCCTATAACTCAAATCTGATTCAGATCCTACCTTAGGCCAAAGGCCCTACCTCAGATTCTCAATAGAATCCTACCTCAGAGAATATATCTCCTACCTCAGACACATAAGCCCTACCTCAGATCCACACTAGGATCCTACAACTCAGCCTTTATATCTTAGGCTTACAGCTCAGATCAATTAAGATCCTACAAAAAAGAGATTGTTGTTGATGATTGACTCTGAAAGTTAGGTGATAAGATCTATCTACCTCTAGAGGGGGGGTGAATAGAGTAAGTTCAAATAGATTGATGTATTTAAAACTTTTAATTTACTTAGTGTAGACAGTGAGTTATGCAATGGTTAAATATATGATAAAGCAAACAGCACACAGCACACAGCAAGAAGTAAACATAAACCACAGAAGACACAAGGAAATTATAGTGGTTCCCCAAACTTGGGTAGTCCACTCTTCTATCACCCTTTGATAGGAATCCACTGCAGGATGATTGATCAGGTGTCCTGGGCACCACCAGATTTTTTGATAAGGTGTCTTGCCACCACTGATTTTGACAAGGTCTCAGCTAACCAAAAGGGTAACTTTTGAAGGGAGTTAAAACCCTGTACAGATGGAATAAGGTAAAGAAAGGATGAGTATGCTTCTCTGTCAACTATCAAAGAGAAGCTTGTGGATTTTGATGATGTCAAAGCTCCCCCTGAGATGTAGATGAGTTCAGGTAGAAGAATCTTTGCACAAGGGTGACAGGCTCTTCACTGCTTGTCCTTCTTCAGCAATAGATAACTCAGACACTGAGTGTTTGATGTCTGAAGGTAGAAGGCAGTCTGTAGAAGAGTTGATTGCAGAGCAGAAGAGAATCAGAAAGAATTGATGATGATCTTTTTCTGAATGATGTTCTTCTCTTTGAATTCTCTGCAGCAGATTCTGTGAGAGAGAGAAGATGAAGAATGTTCTCTGTAACAAATCTGAATAACTGTATATATCTCTCTCCAAAAATCTCTAAGTAATAGAATTACTACTGTCTGATAGATAGCCGTTGGCAGGGCATTCAATGCATTCCTTAACTGTCCATGCCTTGGAAGGAAGTGCCTTAATTGATTTCCAAAGAAAATTCCTTGAGATATGGACCAATTAAGTCTTGAAACGGCCAGGGGATCTCTTGTAATAACTGCTTTGGTGATCTTTAATTTGAATTTCAAATGACAACCGACGGGAGAATCCAAAACATTGAATTCATCATAAGTCGTCGATCTGAGCTCGACTATCCGTCGATCAGAGAGTGATTAAGGATGCAGAGAGAATCATGCCACAACGTCGAGCTAAAGTCGACGTTACGTCGAACTGAGGACGACGCTGCGTCGAGCTGCGATCGACTATGCGTCGAGCAGCGGTCGACTACGCGTCGAGCTGAGGACGACGATACGTCGAGCTGGGGTCGACTATCCGCAGAGCTGAGCAGAACTAAAATCTCAAATATCCTAAGTTCTAAACTCACACTCAATGACCTATGCTATACAATGAGGTCATGAATCCTTAGCATAGTTATCCTGACCCAAATATAAAAAGGGTGTTCCAACAATCTCCCCCTATTTGGATTAGGATTACTATTCACATGATTATAAGGAAATAAAATGCATACAGAAGATTGAAACACAGACAAAACCATAAACCACAGATAGAAGCAGGAGCAGATATATAAATATCAAAAGTGTTTATGGCAGTTGTAAAGAGGTGGAGCCATCTTACATTACTTCTTCTTTGGTTCTTCTTCAACGCTTTTCTTGAACTTGATTTCTCTCTGAGGATTGGTAGCATCTTTCCTGGATCTGTAATCCTCAGAAATACCCAAGGAAGTTATGATTTTTCCACTGGGAGGAACAGCAGCAGGATGCAACTGCATGTACCTATCAAATTCAAAGAATTTGCTGGAGTTGTATTTGTCCAATTCTTGTCTTCTCTGCTCAGACATAGTACTGATATTTGATGTGTCCAGTCCTCTTTCTTTATTCTTCTTAATCAGGTCTAGAGCAGCAAGCTCAGCCATTCTAGCTTTCCAAGCAATAGGGTTGTTGACTGGATCATCATAAGGGACAGGAGGTTCATATTTGTTGCTTTGATCTGAAGGAGGAGGTTTTTGCCTTACACCATCATTGAGCTTGAAGGGAAAAGGACCAGAGGTTGAAGCAATGGTCTTTCCTTCCCTTTGATATGGCTGGTGTCTAGCTTGACCTCTTGATTGGTTTCCTCTTGAAGATCCTCTTTGCTGATAACCTCTTGGTTGGCTACCTCTTTGTCCTCTCCTGGATTGATATGTCTTTCCTTGGAAGGAGGATGAGGGAGGTTTGCTGACAGGGTTAGCACTGCCTCCTGCACCTGGAGAAGATGGAGGAGGAGGAGGAGGAAGAATAGATTTACAGGGGCCTTTGAAATACTTCTTCTTCTGTTTCATAGCCTTGAGTTAGTTCTTGGAATATTGCATCCAGGGCTCTGTAATCTCACAGTTGTGAAGAATGTGATAGGGAGTATCATGGTCAGTGGCCCTTTCTATTGGAACTCTCTTTAGAGCTTTGCTTCTAGCTTTTCTCTTTTTAGCAATGGTGGCAGATGAATCATCTGAGCTAGTGGCAAACTCATCAGAGGAGCTGCTTTGCACATGATCATAAGGATCATAAAAATCCTTCTTGAAGGCAATTCCTGAAACAGGACTAGAAGCAGCTGTCAGTGTAGATGATGTATCTAACACTGCAGGAAAAGAAATGGCTTCAGGTGCAACAGACATAGGAGCAGCTAAGTCACTGATAACTTCAGATATTACAGCCTCAACTGAACTGGCTGGATAGATCTTATTAGCAGGAGCATCAGCTACCACTGCATCAGAAACTTGAGAAACAATAGAACTGGCAGGAGCAACAGCTACCACTGCATCAGAAGTGTTGGGCAACTCATCAACAGTCATATTATCAACAGAATGATCAACAGAACTAGCATCAACATAAGAACAAGCAGGAACAGCAACATCACTATGATCGAGAGAATCATTTGTAGGAGCATCAGCTACCACTGCATCATCATCAAGGATCATTTCATCAAAAATAACAGTAGCAGCAGCAGAAAAGGGAACAATAGCCCTGGACAAATCTTCAGGAAGCAATAATCTGTATGGGCTGAAAGACCTTTGGAAAAAGCATGCTGGCACTGCCACTGAAAAGTCTTCAACTGAAGGCTGAACAAACTCTCTATCTGTAGGCTGAATTTCTGAAACTAACATCTCTTCTCTATCAAAAGGAGGCAGCTCTTCTTCTACAAAAATCTCCCCCTGCCTAGAATCAGTAAGAACTGACTCTAGGCCCCTAGAAGAAGGGCCAGCCACAAGAGGAGTAAGGGAGGAGAGTTTAGATGAGATGGAGTTCAAAGAGAGGATTATTGGAGCTAGGGAAGCATCCAATAGAGAAGAAAGCCTTGGAGCCAATAGCTCATAGAGCTTGTTGGCCAAGGGAAGCAAATCTACTTGCTCAAAGGGATGTTGAGCAGAGGTAGAGGGAGGAGAAGCAGATGCAACATAAGATGATGTTGGGATAGATGAAATGGGGATGGTAGGTTCAATGATGGATGACATGATGAGGTCAGAAAATGATGGTGTCTCAGATATGTCATCAGGAGAACCATCCAAGAAAGAATCATCTGGATTGTTGATCTCAATATCCATTGGAGTGAAGAAGTGAAGAGGATGAAAATCTTCAGATGAGGTAATGGATGGAGGAATGGAAGAAGCAATTGTAGCAATTGATGATGTTGTTGGCATAGGGGATGAAAATTGAGATGTGGATGGAGAGAAGGTGGTTGGAAAGCTGAAGGAAGATGAAATGGTGATGGATGGCATGGCTTCTTCTACTAGATCAGAAGGCTGAGGTGAAGTGACCACAACAGTCCTTGTTTCTGTAGAAGTTTTCATAGCTGCAGCAGCTCTGGGATTGGTGATTTTCCTGTCCCATTTACCAATGAGGGCATAGGTCAGTCTCTTAGAAGCATTGATATGCTTAGAGGATACCAGAAGCTGAGGGCAGATATGATGAAGCAGCAAACCCAACACTCTTCCAAAATGGACATAGGTCTTGTTGACCTTCTTCTTCACTAGATCAAACAGAAATTCTCCCCAATTCACGTGCTTTTTGTCCAGGAGAGCAGCCATGATGCAAAATTGATGCTTGGAAATGGCATCATGTGCTGTTCTCTTAGCACAAATAACCTTGCCTACCACATCAGCTAGAAGTCTGAATTCTATGGCAAGGTCTACTTTCAACAGTTTGGAGGCATTCTCAGAGGAATGACCCATCCTGTCTAACATTGCAGCGTATTCTTCATTGGACAGCTCCATACTGTCATTGCCATTCTCCAATTCAAATACCTCAGTAAATATAGCAGAGGTTAAGGATACCTGAGTCCCTGAGATTGAACCAGTAATGGTGCTTTCATCTTGAGTGACTGTAGTATAAATCCATTCTTTAATTTCTGTTTCTGCTATTGGCATTCTGGTTGTCATGAACTTCTCCAATTTCTGTTCCTTGAACAGTTCCAGAATTTCCAGAAAATTTGGGATGATCCTTCAAAGGAATCCAAATCAATGTCGAAACCGCAATCAAATTTTATCGCTGCCAAGATTGCTGCTGGAATCTCCATTTCCTGTAGAATACCTCTCGAAAACAAGTGTAAAATCTTTGGAGGGAGAAAATACTTGCAGAAAATATGAAAGCACAAATGAAATCGACGCCGAGAAGATGATTTTATATTAGGGTTCGATGCAGAAAAGGAAATAACGTCGAGCTTAGATCGACGCTAAGAAGCTCTAGGGGAAACGAAGAGACTCGGTGGTGTTCAGCTTAGATCGACGTTCGACGTTTTTAAGGTCGACGGTCGGCGCTAATTGGGATGCTGAACGTCGAGCTCTGGTCGACGTTAATTAACGTCGTCGACCGAGACAGAAACTTAACAGATTCTAGACAGGGTCGATCTCTGGTCGACGCGAAGATGAGGTCGACGGTCGACGCTTTTTAGCGGTCGACGATCAGTCGATCTGCAGTCGACGTTTTCAAATGAAAAGCGTCGAGCGTCGAGCAGAGTTCAGACAGAACCTCTAGACACTTAAGAAAGAGATACATTTGCCTAGACTTTGTCATTTTTATGGTTTCAAAATCTTGTAGATTAACTTATGCTATCTCCATCTATCATTCCCAACTGATTAAGAAAGAAGAAGTGCTTCTTTTCATCCAAAGGCTTGGTGAAAATATCTCCCCTTTGTAAATCAGTAGAAATGTACTCTAGTGCTATTTTATTCTTTTCTACATTATCCCTTAAGAAGTGATGTCTGATCTCTATGTGCTTTGTCCTACTATGGAGAACTGGATTTTGAGCAATGCAAATTGCACTAGTATTATCACAAAGAATTTTTGACTTCTCTAAGTTGTAGCCATAGTCTAGGAGCTGGTTTTGGATCCACAATATCTGTGAGCAGCAACTACCTGCAGCCATGTATTCAGCTTCAGCAGTTGATGTAGACACAGATGTTTGCTTTTTGCAAAACTAGGAGACAAGTCTATCACCAAGGAATTGACAAGTTCCACTGGTGCTTTTCCTGTCTACTCTACATCCAGCATAGTCAGCATCTGAAAATCCAGTGAGATCAAATCCTGAGTCATGTGGATACCAGAGACCTAGATTTGGACAGCTTTTTACATACCTAAGAATTCTCTTAACTAATGTGAGGTGTGACTCTCTAGGGCTCACTTGGAACCTAGCACATATACATGTAGCAAACATAATATCTGGTCTGCTAGCTGTAAGATATAAAAGAGAGCCAATGATTGCTCTATAGTTAGTCTGATCAACTGGTTTACCAGATTCATCAGCATCTAAAACAGCATTAGTAGGCATGGGTGTTTTCATAGAAGATGCATCTGACATACCAAATTTCTTAACCAATTCTTTTGCATACTTGGTTTGAGAAATAAATATGCTATCAGCATGTTGTTTGATTTGCAATCCCAAGAAAAAGGAAAGCTCACCCATGCTACTCATTTCAAACTTTGAGTGCATTAGTTGAGAGAACTTTTTGCACAAGCTTGAATCAGTAGACCCAAAAATTATGTCATCTACATATATTTGTACTAGTAGGATATGGGACTTATGGGTTCTAATAAAAAGAGTTTGGTCAACTCTACCCCTTTTAAAATCATTTTCAAGCAGAAAGGAGGCTAAGGTCTCATACCATGCTCTTGGAGCTTGCTTGAGACCATATAAAGCCTTATGTAATTTGAAAACATGTTCAGGAAAGGTTGGAGAGATAAAACCTGGAGGTTGCTTGACATAGACTTCTTCCTTGATGTCTCCATTGAGAAATGCACTTTTAACATCCATTTGGAATACCTTGAATTTCTTGTGTGCAGCATAAGCAAGGAAAATTCTTATGGCCTCCAACCTTGCAACTGGTGCAAAGGTTTGGTCATAATCAATCCCTTCTTCTTGACAATAGCCTTGAGCAACAAGCCTTGCCTTGTTTCTCACAATGATCCCTTGATCATCTAACTTATTCCTGAATACCCATTTAGTTCCAACAATTTGCTGGTTTCTTGGATTTGGAACCAATTCCCATACTTTGTTTCTTTCAAACTGGTTTAGCTCCTCTTGCATTGCAATGATCCAGTTTGGATCTTGCTCTGCATCTTGTATTGTTTGAGGCTCTATTTGGGAGAGAAAACAGGTGTGCATCAGATGTTGATTTATCTGATTTCTGGTTTGCACACCTTCTGAGATTTCTCCAATCACTTGAGAGATTGGGTGATCTCTTATTGTTACTAAATCAACAATGGGTGTTGATTGTTCACCAACCTGTGTTGTTGTTTCCTCTTGTGGAACAACAACTGGTTCTTCAAGTTCTTCATTGTTTCCTTCCAAAATCTGATCAGTGTCTTCATTGTTACTATCATTTGGTTCTTGTTGTGTAGTGGAAGATAAAGGACCATTATCCATGATGGTTAACTGATTTATATTTTCAGCTAGAGATTGTACCTGCAAATGGTCTATGGTAGAAGAATTCTTCTCCTTATAAGACATATTAGACTCATCAAAGGTAATATGCATGGATTCTTCAATTTTATGGGATGACTTGTTATAAACCCTATAAGCTTTGCTGTTCAAAGAGTATCCCAGAAACACTCCTTCATCAGCCTTAGCTTCAAATTTTGCTAAATATCTCTTGTCATTATTATGAATGAAGCAAATGCAACCAAAAATCTTGAAAAAGCTAACTTTAGGTTTCTTCCCTTTGAGCAATTCATAGGGAGTCTTATCTTTTAGTTTATGTATCAGGCTTCTATTCAAAACATAATTGGAGGTGTTCACAGCCTCTGCCCAAAAGATTAGAGGAAGATGAGCATCTGTCAATAATGTTGTGGCAGATTCAATTAAGGTTCTATTTTTCCTTTCAACTACCCCATTTTGTTGAGGAGTTCTAGGAGCTGAGAAAGTGTGCCTGATCCCTTCATTCTGACAGAACTCTTGCATAAGAAGAGAATCAAACTCTGTCCCATGATCACTTCTGATCAGGGCTATATGAGTATTGAACTCAATCTGTATGCTCTTGAGAAAATCTGTCAAAATTTTGAAGTTATCAGACTTCTTTCTCAGGAAGAACACCCAAGTGAATCTTGAGAAGTCATCTACAATCACTAAGGCATAAGATTTCCCCCCTAGGCTTTGTACTGTAGTGGGTCCAAAAAGATCCATGTGCAACAGATACAAAATTCTAGGTGAATCACTCTTATTAAGTGATTTGAAACTGTTTTTGGTTTGCTTTCCTAGTTGACAAGCCTTGCAGAGTCCTTCCTTCTTGTAGGGACCAGAAGGTAGTCCTCTAACAAGGTTGAGTTTAGACAGCCTAGCAATAGTTCTAAGGTTAACATGACCTAGTCTTTTATGCCAAAGCTCATTTGACTTACTAAGAGAATTGAAAAGGCATATATCTACTTTAGAAGAATTGAAATCAACTAAATATATATTATCTTGTCTATTTCCAATCAACACAATATTGTTATCTAAAGCAATATTACAAACCAAATCAGTGAACCAAACCTGATAACCAGCATCACAAAGTTGACTGATGCTGATTAAGTTGTGCTTTAGTCCTTCCACATAAGCTACCTTCTTGAAAGTGATTGATCCAATTTTGACTTGACCATATCCTTTGGTTTGTCCAAAGTTGGAATCACCAAAGATTACTCTTGGTCCAGGCTTTGCTTTGAAGGATGTAAGGTTGCTTTTGGTCCCTGTCATATGTTTGGAGCAACCACTATCCAGGTACCAATGCTGGTTCACCACTGGATAGCTCTTCATCTGCACATGTAACAGCTTAATTGTTTTTCACCCAGTTCACCTTGGGTTGAGGTTGATAACCAATGAAATCAGAGATGAAGGACATTTCAGGCTGACTCTTATAGCCTTCAGGATGATATCTCCTAGGAGGAATCACCCATTCAGCATAAGGGTTAGGCTGAGATGTAGGATATTTATGATTTGATTTGGATTTATCCTGTGTAAGTAAATCACGGCTCTGAACTCTGTTCGACGATCGTCGATCTAAGTTCGACGCTGATGTTTCAGGACGTCGAGCTCCAGTCGACGTTCGAACAAGCCTACCTTCAGGGACAACATCCAGTCGACCTGAGTTCGACGTGTGTCGAGCTAAGTTCGACGCTTCAGCATGATGTTGCTGATTCTTGTTGGAGTGGCGTCGAGCTCTGGTCGAAGATCGTCGAGCTCTGGTCGACGTTTTCTGTTGTACTTGAAATGGCTTAGGTAGATCAGAATTTTTCCTGGCTACCACCATAATTTCTTTACCCTTGTTACTGGTAAACTTTATGGGAGTTGTTAGCACTATGGGTTGGCTTGAAGAGGCACCCAAACCTAGTGAACCATTCATTCTTGAATTCACTGTGCTTGTGATGTCTATTAACTTGAGACTCCTCCCATTGAGAGTTTCCTCAAGCTGTTTAGCCTTGGATAGCTCACTCTTTAGTGAGGCTATCTCCTCCCTACAGCATTCTAACTCATCAGAAAGCTTGAGATTATTTGCACTTAATGTGCTGTAATCAGACAACTGACTTCTAAGAGAATCAATTGTTTTCTCAGCAGTCAGCAAGTCTATGCACATAGATTTAAATCTAAATCTGAAATCATCAGAAGAAAAGTCAAAGGAGTCAAATACCTGATCTTCACTTAATTCCTGATCAGTCATATATTCAGATTCATGCTCTGAATCTGAGCTGCTTTGTGATGCATTGATTGCCATCATGCAGAATCCTTTCTCAGTGGTATCATCCTCATCATCACTTGTGCTGGATGATTCTTCAGACTCTTCAGTATCACTCCATGTTTCAGCAACAAATCCTTTCCTTGTATGTTTGGTGTTGCTGGAGGAGGATTTCTCATAGTATTTCTTGGAGTCTTTATCTCTTTTCTTGTCTCTTCTTTCTCTCTTGTCTTTCTTGTCTTGATTTTCAGGACAGTTTGGTGCAATGTGTCCTGGTTTCCTGCAGCCATAGCATATAATATCTTTATTATTAGATCTGTCATACCTTGGCTTATCTTGGTCTTTAGAAGACCATTTTCTGAAGTTCTTTCTAGCCATCTTGTTGAATCTTTTGGCTAGTAGGCTTAATAGTTCTTCATTGCCTATCTCCTTCTCTTTAGGTACTTCCTCTGAAGCTTTGAGAGCTATTGTCTTCTCCACTTTGGGTGCAGAAGAAGTTATGTTTTGCTCCCCTTCTCTATTTTTGACAAATAGCTCATAGGACTTGAGTTTGCCTAAGAGAGCTTCAGTGGATGTCTCAGTTTGACTTCTGCCATCTTTAATTGGCCAGATTCTTGAATCCCAAGAGCTAGGTAAGCACATGAGAATTTTATCATTTATCTCTGTGAGAGATATATCCTTGTCCAAAGTTTTCAGTTCACTGACAATCAGACTAAATCTGTTGTACATGTCAGCCACAGATTCAGCTTGAGCCATTTTGAAATTCTCATACTGTGTTATCAGCTGAGCTCTTCTATCTTTTCTTTCATCAGCTGAACCTGAGACTATCTCAGTTAGTTTGTCCCAGATTTCTTTGGCAGAGTTGCATTCAGCAACCTTCTGAAATATGTCATCTGACATTGTTTGGGCCAAGATGTTCATGGCCTTTGCATCAGCCGCTTTCCATTTCTTTATATCAGTGTCTGTTCCTGCAGGTGGTGGAACAGCTGAGGTACTTATTGTAGTGGGAGGCCTTGGGCAATCTGTTAAGACACAGTTAAAAATGTCTTCATCAATAGAGTTCATATATAATTTTATCCTTGCCTTCCAGAGTCCAAACTTGGATAGATTGCACACTGGAGGTCTTGTGCTTGCATACTCCTTGTTTTGTGCCATGAGTTTTTATTAAAAACAATTTTTATCAGAACAAGATAAACCCTCTGTAGAGTTTGATCTTATCAAAGATCTTTGTGGTCCAGGTGTTAGCCTGAAGGAAAGACCAACCTCCCTCTGATACCAATTGAAAGTTAGGTGATAAGATCTATCTACCTCTAGAGGGGGGGGTGAATAGAGTAAGTTCAAATAGATTGATGTATTTAAAACTTTTGATTTACTTAGTGTAGAAAGTGAGTTATGCAATGGTTAAATATATGATAAAGCAAACAGCACACAGCACACAGCAAGAAGTAAACATAAACCACAGAAGACACAAGGAAATTATAGTGGTTCCCCAAACTTGGGTAGTCCACTCTTCTATCACCCTTTGATAGGAATCCACTGCAGGATGATTGATCAGGTGTCCTAGGCACCACCAGATTTTTTGATAAGGTGTCTTGCCACCACTGATTTTGACAAGGTCTCAGCTAACCAAAGGGTAACTTTTGAAGGGAGTTAAAACCCTGTACAGATGGAATAAGGTAAAGAAATGATGAGTATGCTTCTCTGTCAACTATCAAAGAGAAGCTTGTGGATTTTGATGATGTCAAAGCTCCCCCTGAGATGTAGATGAGTTCAGGTAGAAGAAGCTTTGCACAAGGGTGACAGGCTCTTCACTGCTTGTCCTTCTTCAGCAATAGATAACTCAGACACTGAGTGTTTGATGTCTGAAGGTAGAAGGCAGTCTGTAGAAGAGTTGATTGCAGAGTAGAAGAGAATCAGAAAGAATTGATGATGATCTTTTTCTGAATGATGTTCTTCTCTTTGAATTCTCTGCAGCAGATTCTGTGAGAGAGAGAAGATGAAGAATGTTCTCTGTAACAAATCTGAATAACTGTATATATCTCTCTCCAAAAATCTCTAAGTAATAGAATTACTACTGTCTGATAGATAGCCGTTGGCAGGGCATTCAATGCATTCCTTAACTGTCCATGCCTTGGAAGGAAGTGCCTTAATTGATTTCCAAAGAAAATTCCTTGAGATATGGACCAATTAAGTCTTGAAACGGCCAGGGGATCTCTTGTAATAACTGCTTTGGTGATCTTTAATTTGAATTTCAAATGACAACCGACGGGAGAATCCAAAACATTGAATTCATCATAAGTCGTCGATCTGAGCTCGACTATCCGTCGATCAGAGAGTGATTAAGGATGCAGAGAGAATCATGCCACAACGTCGAGCTGAAGTCGACGTTACGTCGAACTGAGGACGACGCTGCGTCGAGCTGCGATCGACTATGCGTCGAGCAGCGGTCGACTACGCGTCGAGCTGAGGACGACGATACGTCGAGCTGGGGTCGACTATCCGCAGAGCTGAGCAGAACTAAAATCTCAAATATCCTAAGTTCTAAACTCACACTCAATGACCTATGCTATACAATGAGGTCATGAATCCTTAGCATAGTTATCCTGACCCAAATATAAAAAGGGTGTTCCAACAGACTCTAGAGAGAATGCTCTCTATGTCTGCCTTTCTAGACTGAGTAAACGCAACCCTAACATTGATTCCAAAGAAATAATTCTCTGAGCCTTCTTCTTCTTGAACTGGGAAAGCTATGTCCTATCTTCTTCACAGCACCAAGAATAGATCTTCAGAATATTTCTGCTTGTGCTGAAAAGATATCTACAGAGCACTGTTCCTTCAAGTATTTTATGTAGTTGAGTTTATTGCAGTGGCTTTACTATACTTCTCCTTTGAACTCAGAAAGAGACCTTTTTGATCTTACTATTGAAGACAAACTGATTCTTCAGTTCACTATTACTTCAACCAGCTAACTTTTGCTTTGCTTCTCCTTCGAACTCAGAAAGAGAACTTTCTAATCTTGCTATTGAAGACAGATTTATTCTTCAGTGATTTATTTCTTCAACGGCCAACTCTGTCTGCGATCCACAAACTAACTGTAAGAGAAAGTTCTTGGAAAGCATTAACTTCGTCTAGAGGAAGAAGATGACCGAAAAGCTGTCTCCAAAAGACCATTTTTCTTCTTTCTCGGGAATCTGCTTTTGTATCCCGCAGTTCAATGGCTCTTTGTGTAGTATGGACCACCCGGAGTTGGTAACTACAACACTTATTTTGCATTAAATGTTGTACTAAAGGCAAGCGATGCCTTTTATCATCAAGCATGCAAATCCCACGACATTTGAATTCTTGATGACGTCAGTATGACTCAGCGCTTCTTGACTTAGCAAATTTCAGACAATCTGCATAAGCGTTGGGGTGAAACCTTGTCACTCAACGCAGAAATTCTTAGTAGAATTCTTGCATCTTGAGGCGTCAATTGAATCTTCAACACTCAATGCTTTTGACATTTACATTCTAACTATTT